>JAJKFI010012314.1:0-34833 GCA_029204185.1 Lerista edwardsae | reverse complement strand
CACACACACACACACACACACACACACACACACACACACACACACACCCCAAGCATATGTTAAAAAGAGTCTGGTAAAAGGAAAAAATAATTTCTTAAATTTCTTAAACTGACCAATACTGTTCTCACTACAGGGATTACAAAAAAAAAAAAATCACGATACTTTTGTGAAAATTGAATAATAAAAACAAAAGAAGCTACAGACCAAGAGTCCGGTTTTTGGTTGCAGTAGCCTCCTCCCCTAAAGTGTAGATTTTGTTCATCAACAAAACAGCACAAACTGGGAAGGAAACTGTTAACGTCTTAAAAATGAGGTCACCCTTCACCTGTGGGATGACTATTTTTGAGACAGCTCATATCGTTTGAATATTTTTACATTAAAGAAAATGCAGGCCAACATAAGAATCCTGAGAGGGATCACACACAAAATCTCGTCACAAACCTGTTGTTGTGGATATTGCATTCCTCCCATGGAACCTGGAGTCCGAGTCTGCATTCCCATCGGAAAACGCTGTGGTCCTGGAGGTCCATATGACTGTCCTGGATATGGACTGCTTGGCTGTGTCTGCGTATGAGGACTGTTGCCCACTGAAAACAACTGAGGTCTTTTCATTACCATTGGATCCATTGGGTTGCCCTGTTGATTAGAAAAGAATATATATGTTTTTAAGTATATACTGTACAAAGAATTTGGAAAACCATCTTATTTGATATATTTCATTTGAAATCTGAAATCTTTCACGATATAACATTACAAAATGAAGTACATTTATAGTGAGAAAACATGTTCGTAAGATTCCACTGCCAACTACCTAATGGTGAAGCTCTTCAAGCACATACTTGGCAATGGAAAGAGCCTATCTGCACGCATAGTTCTTCCCTGCTGGATTATAGCCCATATGGTCTAATTACCCTGACTTTGAGACTCTTAGCACTTACAATTTGGCATTCCAAGTCAGTAAGTGAGTCATAAACTGCACTTCACTTGAAAGACTCTTGATTTTTTTTTTAAACTTAGTTTCAGAAAACAAGAAACTGGGCTGATTTTTCTTGGCAATATCTATAGTGTATTTATAGCATCTCCACACAAACGTTACTCATGATACAGCGAGAGACACAAATGCTCTTTCTGACTTCCAAGGGTTTACGCAGCATCAACTATTGAGACCTCACATCACACAAGCAATGAATTATGCCAACCATTCCTTTCCAGGAACGTCCACTTTTACTGGATGTTGGGAATTTGGAATAAGAACTGTTCAAACAAAAACTCAAACACTGTCTGTCCTTTGCTGGCATATTATCTTCAGACAGCTATTGCATTCAACTTCCAACTTCCTTTTAAACTCAGCAAGTTTAAAAAGCAACATGGTACTTCAGCATGTGTAAGGAATTTTTGAAACAAGACTCCACATTCTGAAAATCTTTAATATGATGTACTCTTGTGGCTCATGGTTAACAACCCAATTTTATCATTACTGTAGCTGGCTTCCTCTTAAGTGCCTTTCGTTCAGCAATATATTTAGTAGTTCATATTTTTAGGTTCATAACAGAAGATGGTATTCCCAGGTGATCAGCCTTTGCCCTATAAACAGTTTTGAAAGTTGAAACATATGATGGGGAAGGAAACACCATTTGTTGATACAACTTTTTCAATAGACATGAATATTCATATACTTGGGTTTCTGTTTTATAGGTTGCTCTCTGAATGCATTTGTTACTTTTCAATACACATTTCTCTCAGTCCTTAAGATACTAATGGATCCAGTTTCTATCACACACACAAACTCATTTTCTATCACAAAGATTTTTTTTCTTTGTTGTTCTATTCTTATTTACCTAGTATTCTCTTGTGTGCTCTAATGCAATGGTTCTCAAACCATCATTAAGCAGGAAGTGCCGTCACTGTAACATACTAAACTGACACTCCTGAAATGCAAATTGGCAACAGGACTGCAGCAATTGTACAACCATGGAACATTCCTGAGAGAAAGCAAGATTAGGACAAAATATTATGGAAAAGCACTGAACTAAAAACATTTTTTAAAAAAAAACCTCTCTTGAAAATTCAAACTGTTAACATTGACGAAAGGAATCTAGCTAGGGATCTAGCTGCAGAAATCTGCAGCTTCCAAGATGGCTGCTCCCAACACTCCGTGACCCACCTGACGTGTTGCGAGCCGCCAAGTGTTTGAATAACCCGACCCACAGTTTGAATAACCCTGCTCCAATAGACTCAGCATTGTTTTTGATTCCTTCACCTCACCTCCATTTTCAATACTAATTTCATTCAAACCCAGTTATATATTCAGTTTCTTCAACATTTGATTATATATTTTCTTATAAATACTTGTAAGATCTTTAGCAGTCATTTGTGTATCAGTCATTGCTATATATGTTTCATTATAATCTGTGTGTCTTATTTTTGTTTTCATCAAAATATCTAGGGCTAATGGCAGCAACAGAAAACTGGACCAAGATATGGAAAAGCACAGAACAGGGAGCTCCCCCACCCCTCCCTACACAACTATTCCAATAAACACCAAGTCATAATAAGGAAGGATTTTTCTGCACTTCCATCCATCCATCCAGTCTGAAGGCTATTCTTCCACAGCCTTTTTAAAAACACACCCACAAAAGTGTTTGACTGGATGTTGTCAGCAAATGGCTCGTCTGGGAACTACCTAAAATGTGGTTGTACAGCAGCTAGCCATCAATAAATTGTACCATTCATTTCTGAAGTGTCTTTCACCAGGTACATGGAAGAGAGTTTGCAGATACAGATGGTAACAGCATCTGCTGACATATCTCAGATTTGAACAGGCCACAAACCCTTACATACATGGGGAGGGGAAAAGGAAGAGCTTTCACAGGGTCGAAGTTTTCATTCATGCTTTTTTCATGAAGCGTGATGAGGCTCACAGACTTACCACCTTGTTGATATCTGCTGAGAGTACACAGGCAGAACAGGTGGAATGTTTTTCTCTCTCCAAATGTTACACAAATATCGACACACTCCAAACACTTTGTGACTGGAGTTATCAGATTATCCACAGTGGATAATGTGAAATATGCAAACAGGAAGATGGTGATTATGCCCATTATTATGAAGCCATGTATTTTTTGAAATAGTTATATTTCACACTTTCTGTCCCACAAATGGGACATCCAAGGTGGCATAATTGCTCACTTACATATGAAGTAACAGGGGCCTGATATTACAAAGTAACACCATATGTTTTCTGTCATACTTACAGATTTCGCTTATCATTAACCTGCTGCCAAAGCTTCCTACCACTTTATTAAAAGAAACATATCGCCCTACGCTTAATACAACCTGGAGCTCTGAAGTACAGACAGTCACCTATCAGCTATGGGTATGATTGATCATTAAGTCTTCTCCTCTGATGCAGGAACACATTTGGACAAGTTCAAGTCTTCAGAAGTAATAACTAGCTTTTTACTATAATCCGGTATAACAGAACACAGGAACAGCCCCACCAAGTCAGGCAAAGGACCCATCTAGTTCAGCTTCCTGTATCTCACTGTGGTCATCCAGATTCCTTAGGAAGCACACAAAACAACCTGTGTATCTTGCTGCCACTCCCCTACATCTGGCATTCTGAGGTAGCCTATTTACCTTCACACACCCCAATGAAGGCACCAGACTATGGCTTGGGTTTAAATTTATTAAACAGAAGTGACCATTTAAAAAAAAACATGAAACCCTATTGAACACACCATCCCTCCCTCGCCAGCAAAAAATTCCCAGCAGACCCTTATAATGAGCGACCAGCTAATCTCAGACAGTATGATATTAGCATCTGGGGAAAATGCAACCCAGACCAGGGCAAGAAGTTGTCCTTTATAAAGTACATATATGAACTTTTCAATCAATGGGGTCAGAAGACGCAGAATTAGAGAACGTGTGTGTATAAATAGAGAATTATTGCTTAAGCTTTGCTGAAATAGAGAAGCTAGAGGCTAGCCAATTCATTGGGGTTAGTGCTCAGCACAACCCATCCTGTTCTCTGCTTGGATTCTGTGGATTTACTGGGTCAATGACAGAAGAGGGGAAGAGAATGAGAATGAGGGGAAGAGGGGAAGAGAATGGGTAGATATTATCATTACTGGGTCAATGATAGAAGAGGGGAAGAGAATGGGTAGATATCCACCACAGGCTGGGAAAACCACAGAGGGAGGGAAGATCTGGGAAAACCCCTATCCTAGGAAGCACAGGACCTAGTGGTTTTTGTTTAAAACCAATCACTCAATGACAAGTGAAAATGGACAAGTTGGGCTTTTAAAAATGCAAACGGGTTACAAATACAAATACAAAAGCAACAACTCTCAATATACCAGGTTTTTTAAAAAAATCTTAAATATGTATGCATTTAATCCTCCAATTTAAACACTCATTCTCCTAAAATTCCAATACTGTTTTAAAAAAAGACTGGTAGAGGACCTGCCATTAGCTAGCTATTCATTGCACTGTTGGATAAACCTATTGAACAAACAAATCATAACAAAAACGAAGAAGAAAAGAAATCTGTTTTTAATGAACTACGTACAGGATGACTCTTCATAGAGCCACTGGAAGTGCAAGTAAAGGTTAAAACAACATTCAAACCCAATTACATAAATTTATCACACTTCATGGCCAAAACAATCTTACAGGCAGCAAAAGCTGGCTACAATGCTTACTACTCTTGCCCCCCACATCATATTTTTTTCCATAATGCCAAGTGACTGATGATGCCATATATACACCTAATTTACATTTCTAAAAGCTCAATCCTTTACTCCACATACACTTGTGTGTCTCCATATACAACAAGTGCACAATGCCAGTACAACAAAAGCCCCACCAGAAGAGGTGTCCACCCACCAATGGAAATACCATGAACTGACATACCATGAATACCAGAAAATTGCTGCACCGATGTAGCTCAGACTACATCAGTGTTCTTCACCTTGTGGGTCGGGACCCCAACGGGGTCATGAAACCTCATCTGTGGAGTCATGGCAACCTTTCAAAGCCTGTGCAAGAGAGGGCTTGGGTCCAATCCAATAAGAGTACTGCCTTATCAAAATTGAGTTCTTGATATAATCCTGCATAGACTCTTTTCGCTGTCTTGCCCTGAAGCTCCTAAGGCCAGTCTTATTTAGGCTGCTTCCTCACAGGGTTGTTGTGAAGATGCAAGAGATAGGGGCAAATGGGGCAGGGGATGGGCAGCAATGGGAGCAGGGTAGGATTGGTGGTGCATCCCCAGTCTCATACTTCTTGGTTCAGTTATTTATTGGGATTGTGGCATGAAAAAGATTGAAGACCAATGGACAACATCACTACAAGGCTTGGATGCCAGTGCAACTCCACGAACAGAGAAGGAGTATGGAGAGTCAGCTTCTAAGAAAGAATGAT
Organism: Lerista edwardsae; assembly: GCA_029204185.1. NCBI lineage: Eukaryota > Metazoa > Chordata > Lepidosauria > Squamata > Scincidae > Lerista > Lerista edwardsae. Next base: position 29,412 of record JAJKFI010012314.1, on the reverse strand, counting down.
TAACAGCTTGGCCGACCACCAGCTGCTTCTGCTGGAAGCTCAGAATGCATACCCAGATATCTGATATGATAACCACACCATGAAGGATTCCATCTGGAAGTGAAGGGTTCTACAAGCATTTGTAGAGCAATTATTGTAAAAACTCATTTGAAATAAAGATGAGGTGAGTACAGCCTGCTTATGTGCACCACCTTGGATCTGTAAGACTTTCACAATGTGCTATGAGAGTCTGTGAGAAAGGTGGTATACAAATGCTGGAATTATTATTATCTCCTGCCACCTGTGCACCATCCACTTTCCTATGATGGAACACAGGGATACAGCTTACATTTGGCAGCCATATCATCACAGCGATGTTGCGCGTATATCACAGTGCTGCTCTATCGATGATGGGGTGTGTAGGTGTTTCCATAGATGCTTGGAGTGTTACTGGGACAGGCTAAGCTAGTGTTGCTTTGCCAGGGCAGGGCAGGTATATGGGCCCTGTTGCACTGGTGTTGATGTTGGCTATTTTTAATCGAAGTTCCTTTCCTCTAAATAACCTTGGACAGACCATAACAAAGTGTTCTTCAAATCCACATACCATCAACTGCACTTTCTGCCATATATGGAAAGCTTTTATCTCCAAAGTTACCTCTGAAGGCTTTGCTGTGGGTTCCACACTTACCGTGGGAAGTACCTGAAATTCTGCCTTTTTGGTGGTGGCAGTGAAGTTGTAGAACACTTTTACTATGGAGTCTCATCAGACTCCAACTCCACATACTTTAGGAGGCTTGGAAAATAATTCCTGTTTAAATTGTTTTCATACTTAACATTGTTTATGGGGGGTATTAAAACTGTTTTAAACAGATACTGTTATCTGATACTGTCTATAAATGTTAATATTTTAACTGCCTCGTTTTACTACAGCTGTTTTTAATGTTTTAAGGCCCCAAACCTATCCTTTTCCGCCCCCACCAGTGCAGCCCTGCTGCTGAACTGCATGCTGCAACCTGCAAGGGGGCAGTGTTTCGGGTCCACGGAGATCACACAGTTCTCACCTAAGACAAAAAATGTCACACTGTAAACCAGTAAGTGTCACCTACTTGTAGGGATAACTGTTACTTGAAGACTAAAAGCAGCATATTCTGAAGAGATCTGGGCACATGGCAAGGCTGCCCCCAAGGACTATGTCCTGATTCATAACCACTCATGTTGCCAGAGTGCACAGTGTTGGGGGGGGAGGGGCTACCAGGCAGCCTGGAAGAGGCAAGTAAAAATATTTTTAATAGGCCACCTAGCCATCAATGGGTCTCCTATGCCAGCTATTTTGTTGGGGTAAAATAGCAGGGAGCGTGTCAGGCCAAGTAAATGGGGGCAGGATCTGGTGTGCACTGCTGTCGCTGAGATCCATTCCCTCCCACTACCAAACTGCTCCCTGCCCAGGTCACACCTCAGCCAAACCCTCCCTGCCACTGCTGCCACCTTGCCTGCACTGGTGAGGTATGCAGGAGCTGCTAACTATGCAGGGGGTCTCTGATAGTTTGGCCAATGGTCCCACAGCACTCAACAGTGGCTCATGATTTACAATGCCATAAGGGGGGTTTATGGTGGCAGATCAGGAGATCCACTGCTGAAAGCCCTCAGTAAGACTGGGCTGTATACAGTCGAAAGATAAACGTCCGGCACAGCAACATTTCCAGAACTTTTGGCTCTGGAATCTTTTGGGCTCAACAGTTTATAACATCTAGTCTAACACAGGAACTAAAAGGAAGGTGCTACTCGCAGGAAACAAGGTCATTCAGTCCTTGGCAAAGGTTGCAAAATACTAGGCTTGCCTACAGTCACAACACCAATGGCACATGATGCAAGCAAGGTCACCAAGTAATGCATCAGAACCAGGCTGGGGCTCATTGTATGTTTTCCAGCTCAGAATCCCTGTGATCAATGCACTGAGCTGGAGCCACTAGTATCTGAAAGGCACTGAGGCATGTGCTGCTTTGTTGACCACGAAGTACAGAAGGCCTAATATTTACACCAGGTCTAATCAATTCAGAGACTTCAGGCTGCCTGCCAATCACCGTGGTTGATGCTGATACCCCTGTGCTCAAGATAACTCTTGACATCTTAGTATGCACTCCAGGCTAGGTCCCAGTCTCAGGCCCTAAGATTCTTAAATCAAATGCTCTAGTCACTATTATAATGTGGGTTTCTGTTAAAGGGGATGGTGCTATGTCAGCAGGTATGGTTCCATTGCCTTCAGCAGAAACTGCACTGACACTGGACAATGCAGTTGCAACCAGTGTTTGTGGGAATGGAGTTTACTGTCAAACCAGGCAGAGCTTGGCATCAAGCTCGACCCACAGCAGCATGAAAACACGATAGAAAACTATTTGCACTATTCATGTATTTTTGTGGGGGGGGGGGAACTCTAGAAAAAGAGGCAACAATATTGACATTGGCATTCACATTGGGGAAGGGCATGTACAAAAATATATCTACTCTATTTAATGGTTATATATTAACACAGAGAAAAATGTATGCTGGTCATATATCTTCAGCATTTATGGCAAATTATTAATCAAGTCCCACCTGAAACAATTTGTTAAATTGATTTTAATCACTGGGCCTCTCATGTGAAGCTTTGTATAATCAGCATTTCATTTACAAAATTAATTGCCTGATTGATTCTCAAGAGGCAATAGCTGTCATTACACTGCTGTCATAACTTTTGAGAAGGGGTGTCACAGCATGGAATTCTGACAGTATGAAAAGCATTGCTATTTAAAACCAAAAGGGGGGTGAAAACAAATGCAGTGACTTCACCAAATAGCTTTTCAATCTGAAAGAAAGTTGTGTGTGTGTGTGTGTGTGTGTGTGTGTGTGTGTGTGTGTGTGTCTGTGTGTTGTTAAAAAAGCATTTCCTGACAGTTTTAGGGTGCAATCCCAAGCACCCAATAGCATCAACGCTACATGGTAGTATTGATGACCTGCAGTTAGCGCTGAAGCCTCGGTGTGCCTGCGCTGCGCATTCTCTGCACCAGATGAGCCCTGCTGGCACAGAGGCATGACAAGCCAGGAGAGAGGGAGTGGACAGGGATGGGCGTTTCTGGGCGGTCCGATCCAAGGAGGCAGGGTGGGTCTCGGATTCGGCCTCATGGCCAAATCCTAAACACATTCCCCAGGCCACATGGCCCTGATTTGGGCTGCACAGTCTCTTCAGATCTGCACCTGCTGTTTAGCAGGCGCAGATCCGAGGAGTCCATAAGGGAGGCTTGTGCCTCCCTGTGTGCAAGGTTACAGATGTGCCCTTGCTCTGGGGAGGCTCCAGACTCCCAGGATACTGTGCTGAATACAGCACAGGCCTGCCGGCCTGCTTGTTCTGGTGCAGAATAGGATTGTGCTGTCAGTCTGACTCGTATCTGCAACTCACAGAATAAATGTCATTCAGCATTATTTACCCACTGAGAGCACAATCCTAACCAACTTAACCAACTAGGTAAGGGCAATGCAGCTGTGAGATAAGGGAACAAACATTCCCTTACCTCAAAGAGGCCTCTGTGACTCCCCCCCCTCCACAGGATGCAGCACATGCCCCATTGGTACAGCTGGAAAGTGCTGGAAAGTTGGTTAGGATTGCGGCCTGAGAAACACCATGAATTTAAATCAATTATATCATGGCTTTTCTGGGGTTGTTGGAATATTAGGGGGGGTCAATTTATCAGAGGTCAATGTTAAAGTTGCCTGTTTTGCTGATTGCTTAATGCTTTCAAAAACTTCACAACTTTTTAAAATGCTGACTTACTGAGAAACAATTCTTGTCTGAAAATGCTAAAAATGTATATGTAGTTCTCAATACTTTTCTCAAAGTTTCTGTCTGGAATGCATTGTATCCAGAAGGAATAAAACTAATTCTCTGTAAGAATTAGTTTCTGGAAGGCACAGTTGCACCTGTCAGGTAAAGGTTTCCCCGCGACCGAACGGTCTAGTCGTGACCAACTGTAGGAGGCAGTGCTCACCTCCGTTTCAAAGCCTGTAGAGCCGGCGTTTTGTCCGAGGACAAGCTTCTGTGGTCATGTGGCCGGCGTGACTATACGCCGTAGCGCACGGAACGCCGTTACCTTCCCACTGAAGTGGTCCCTATTTATCTACTTGCATTTAGGTGCTTTCGAACTGCTAGGTTGGCAGTACCTGTTAGGTACTAGTTGTTAAATGTGTAATTCCAAATAGAAAGGCCCAGAGAAAATGAAAACTCCAATTCTGTTCTTTGGCTAGACCACTGCCCTCCTGTACTAAACTTCAGAAAACAGTGTTGTCACTTTGTTTCTCTTCTCTTAGCATCAATTTATATTATGCAACATTGTTAAGGCAATTACAGTAACTAGTACAACAAAAAGGGTCTGGGCTCCCTTGGAAGCTTTCAAAGTGATTGTTAGCCCAATCCCAAGGTCAGTGGTTCCTGGAGGAGCAGCAGTGCCAAAATGGCAACCTCTACATCCAAAGGCCGCCGAGGCCACTGCCGGGGTTTCCTTGGGGTAAGAGAGCATTTCCTCCCTTATCCCAAGTAATGCTGCTGTGGCACCAATGGATCTCCTCCACTCTGTGCCCTTGTTTGACCGGGTGCAGAATCAAGGAGGCCCATGGGCCACCCTGCCTGATGCGGGGAATAAGATCTGGTGTTGGACACCATCACCAGTCACCCCCACAGAGGCCCGTTCCCCTTCCCCCCACCCAGTTCCACCCACCCGCACCTCCCAACAGGCCTTACTGCTGGCCAGCATTTCAGGAGTACCAGCCAGTCGTTCCACCTGCTATGCGCTGGGGCATGGCACTGACTTTATGGCACCTAGAGCCTGAGGTACGCTCGTACTGCCAGCAAGACAGCCCTCAGGATCGGGGTCACAGTATATTAAAATTAAATATGCCCCTTAGTATTTACACCTTCCAACCTTTGCCAAGTGTGGTGCACTAATTTCTCCATTTCTCGGATACTGTCTAGCTACTCTACTGAGCAGAAGAATCCTAAACTCCTTGAACATGCACTATTAGACTGCTAATTAATAACTTCCCCTGAAGCATCTAAAGGCTTTCGAAGCTCAATGACCAAGAAGTGATGCTGGCTGGAGGGAATTTAGACATTCTGCCAGATTGCCTGCAGAGCTTGTAATAGCTAGCTGGATACATGACCTTAGGAATTGGATTTTGGCAGCACTTTTCATCATACTTGGCCTTGTATGCAGCACCTAACAATTAATATAGGTTTCACATTTTGACCTAACAGAGATTTTCAGAGGATTGCACTTAAAATGTCACTTATTCTTTCCTAAAACTGAATTCTACAAGCTTGGACTGTTGTTGTTTTTATTTATAGACTACTTTTCAACTAAAATGTTCTCAAAGTAGTTTATATCACAAAAGAATAACAGCCCAATCCTGAGCTGCCCTACCACCCATGGCAGCAGCTCAGCAGCTACCGTAGCATCCACTGAATTCCACTGGCCAGAACGTTTCCTAACAGTGGAATGGAGGACTCCAGCAGCAGCCATTTTAGAAGCACTGCCACAAAAGATGGCAGTGCTCCCCATCTGTTGCTGGATGCTACTGTGGCTGCGGGAGAAGATAAGGCAGTAGGGGAGTGAGTGAAACTGGGCAGGGGGCGAGGAAGCTGTGAGGGAGATGGATCTGGTGGCAGTTGTGTGTACCAGATCCTACTGCCTCCATCAGCAGCCTCTCCACCCCCCTCTCCCCTCAGACCTGCACCAGCTACAGAACTGGTACAAGTACACGGAGACTAACTGAAGAGTGGGAGGCTCACAGAGGGGTAAGGGGATTTAAATATCCTTTTCCCTTCAAAGCTTCATGATCCACATCTTTGCAGGATACAGCAAACTCCTTTTTGGTGTAACTGCAGGGGTGGGGAGGATAGGACTGGGCTCAAAAGCAATGTATTAGTCTGCTTTTTGCATTTCTAGAGTGAAATCCCACATTAAATCTACAGATGAACAAATGAAAACATGGTAGTAAAATTAGCAATTCCTACAAGAAGTGAAAAGCAATCTGTGCTGATGGGCAGTGGCATCCTAAGGCGCCCATCGCGCCAGTGCTATGTCATAGCATTGGCGCGACGTCATTGGTGCCAACGAAGGGGCGCTGAACGAAGGGGCACCCCAGCGTCAGCACTGCGACGAGACAGGTGCCGCAGGCAGCGCCAGTCCCGTTGTGCCTGTGCCACTCCTCCCTTGCGCCAGCTGAAGCCGGCTGGTGCAGGGGAGGTGCCATTTCAGCACAAGAGAGGGGCAGGTGAGCCGGCCCGGGGGGTGGGTGGGCTTGGGATTCGAACATAAGGTCAATTCCTACACAAGTCTGGGAGGCCGCGCCGCACTGATTTGGGCCGTGCGGTCTCCTCCGATCTGCGCCTGCTGTTTAGTGGGTGCAAATACGAGGAGCGCTTAGGGGAGGCTCCAGCCTCCATTGTACTGCACTGGATATGGTGCAGGCCCATCGGCCTCCCCATTCCACCACAGTATAAGATTGCGCTCTTAGTCATTCCCATGCTCCCGAATCCAACTTCATCTCATGGGGCTCAGACTCATGATATTCGCCAAAAGACGGGGCCCGCTCAGATGGGGAAAGGCAGAATGGAAATGCAATTTTAAAAATTCTCCAAAAAGAGCCTGAGCATCTTCAAGACGATTTTTTTCTTCTTTTTGTTTTGTTGTTGCTCTTGCTTCCAATATATTTGCTGGCCAGAGTTAAGTAGCAAGGAAATTTTTTTGAAATAATTACTCCATTTTATCTTGCTGCTTTCCAGAGCCTTCAAGAAAGGATGGAATACCAACTGAACTAAATAAATACTGGTTGCAGCTTTCCACAGCTTTCTGTGTTATTACTTGCTCACTGTACTTCTTTCTCTCAAAAATGGTGATTCAAAGTGGGAATCTATTTATATTCTAGAAAACAGAAACAAAACAAAAGCTTCATATCACAGTTAAGACAAAAAGCAGCAAATCCTAGGAGCAAGGCTTGAAAAATATTTTTAATTCTAATGACGCCATCATTTTAAGGCAAAATACTGCTCAGAAATGTGAGGAAAACCCAGATTCTTAGGTAACAGCAGCAAATTTTTAGGGAGCCAGGTGTCTGAGATGTTTCCCACGCTGGATAAAAGACATTATTGAATAAAAAAAATAAGAGAAATTCTTTAAATCTTTTCACTGCTTGAGGAAACAACATTAGGAAACTGATTTATACTCAGGCTTAGAGAAAGCTGCATCCATACTAGATCTTCTGAATAATCTAACTCACTTTCAAGTATCACTTTACAATTCTGATTAGGTCTTACTAAAATCCTGTTTATTAAATTGCTTTTCTTAGGCATGCATAGCTGCTAATTTGTTTCCAACTAAATCATGTATCATCTGAAAAGATTATACTGCAACAGTGAAACAACGCTCTTGAGAATACATTTCATCTGGATTTCAGAATTTAAAAGACTAATATTATACAGTTGTAAATTTCCCTTTAAATAGGGGGGATGCTTTGTAACAGTAGAAGTCCAGTGCAAAGCAACTATAGCTTCATCTGTGTTCAGCATTCTTATCCAAGGCTGTATCAAACAATTGGCAACATTTTAAGGATATGCAAAATCAATGATTCAGTCAGTTTCTAGTGCATCATAACGTATAGAGCAAAAACGTCTCATAGTTAAGGGCAGCCGCAAATAGTTATATATGGGGGGATTGCAGTTAAACACCGCCTTTTTGTAGTTAAAATATCTGAATAAAAACACGAAATACCGCATTTTGAAGATATTTTCCAGAAATTAAAATAGACTACTTTTCCAATTAGAAATAATACTGTGGCTGCATCTGCTGACACTATATCATCTATCTAGTACACTTGCTTAAAAAGGAGAACTTGGAATGAGAATGTGGAAAAATGCACAATACCGCAGTTTGCTATTTTAATCAAGAAATGGGGGGGGGACACCAAAAAACCCACACCCCTAGTTATATACAGCAAAACTAAAACTATGCAAACTCAAAAGGAGATGTGATTTAAGGAGGTGTGCCTACTATTCACTGATGTTATCACCACAGAAAAATCCACAAAAAGGTCTCAACTTAGCTTCAAAGCCTTGGAAAGTCTACCAGTAGCAGAAATAGCTTACTTTGTCCTCATACATAAAATGTTTGGGATGCAATCCAATAATAGCCCAATCCTAAACTGCCTGGCCCCCATAGGCGCAGCAGTAGCACAATGGCTACTGCTGCATCCTGCAGGATCCGTGGCAGCCACTGGGGTCCCCAGGGAGGAAGGGGACGTGCATTCCCTTCCCTGAGGGAAAGACCCGGCCTCCTGCAATGGAACTCTCCTGCTAGCTATTTTGCTAGTGAAGAATCAAGCAGCCCTGTGTCAGGCTGCCAAGGTGAGATGGGGCGTCAGATCCAGTGGTGGAAGCCACCACCACGTTTACTGACAAACAGAATATTTTTCCCTTTACTTTTTGATCAAACTGTTTCATTCTACATGCAAAACCCCGACCTTACAAGCCTAACAGAAACCCTATTAAAAGATATTAATCTTTTAAGTGTCCATGACAGTGGGAAATACAGCAGCATTTTTAATTTTAGATAATTCACCTGGAAGACCATTGTGATATCTCTTTTTATTCCGGCATTTGCTATGTGGGCTTGGGTTGCACACTTTGCAAAAATGAGTCTGGATACTAGTTGCTGCCTTGTGTAAAATTTCTAAAACACATATTTTCTTCAGACCCAAACAAAAATATCTTCTTCTAACGTTTATGCAATTTGACATCTTGGCAGTTATTTGTGCCCCTGTCAGCTATTACTTTTTTAAAAAAATTATTTCTTTAATTGGTCATTAAAAGCAAAGAATCATGGGAAGGAAACTGAAGACATAAGGTGCATCACCATCATGTTAAACTATAAAAACCAAAGAGTGTTCCAATTCAGCCATTTTAAACCTTAATTATAAGAATAATAAACACACATTTGATGTTTGTTGTCTCTAATATACAAAGCCCTTAGAAGTACTTATTTAAAACAATACAGGGAAAGAGAACTATATTTTTGGGAGCAAGAAAATAAATTTTATCCTGCTTTATACTGTTGCTACACCAGGATCCAAAGTCAGCACAACCCAAGAAGTGAGGTTAATCTTCTTTCAAGCTTTGTTTTCCCTTATACAGAAGTTATTGCACTGTTAGTACCTAGAGGGAGGCAACTTTTAATCAGGAACACAATTACTTATTTAATCTGCAATTACCCCCTTAGCAATAACCCACAGGGTTAAATAAAAAGCACTAGTCTGATCAGAATTGTAATAAAATCTCTTGCAAACCCAGAGAACTAGAAAAGGCAGGCTGGACACTCAGTGTAGAAAGAAAGCATTCAAAGAAGAATGGTTTGGGTGACATTTTATTCACTGGAAAGTAGATTTCTCTAATTCAGAGAGAGTGACCAGACCAATGGAGGCCTAGTAGTAGACAATTTCAATACTAATTTACAAAGGAGACTGCTTGATGTGGATACAAAGGCAACACAATAAAAAGGTGATAATAAAATTGTTTTGCTTTTCTTTCTTAAACAGAAGCAGGAAAAAACATGAACTTTGAAATTAGAATAATTTATCTCATTTGTTCCCCCTTCTATACTAGTTTATTTTTGTTTCTTATAATTGGGGTAACACATATCATTTATTTATTACATTTGTAACGTGCCCTTCCACTAAGAGGCTTCAAGTATTGTACATGGAGTTCTTGGGTAGTCTTCCATCAGGTAAATATGCAAGATGGAACTTCAGGGCACGCAAAGACATTTTGTATGCACGCTACAACCACTCACTGTTTTTTGAGTGTCACTTCTTACATTGCATTGCACTTGCTTCCAAATTTCCTCTATATTTGCTTGCATATCCTTGCTAACTGGATGGTGAGGGCAAAGAGGCACCTTTCAAAGTAGTGTCTTTTTTGGTTTTGGCAGGGGGAGAGGCAGCTGTCCCTCTTCACCCCAGCGTAGGTTTTTTCCCCAGTAGTTGTTGCTAGTGTCTCTTCTTCATTCTTTTTAGAGTGTGAGCCCTTTGGGCACAGAACTATTTATTGATTTATTTTACTCTATAAATTATTTTGTAAACTACACCTGTTGGAAAGCAGTATATAAATATTATTAATATTTCTGAAGTACTCAGATGGAGGGAGTAGTACCCAGCTTTCAGTGGGATACAGCAGAAACCTTACTGTAACCATGGAGCTCATCACAGGAATTCTGCACAAGTTTAAGATGATGGTCCTAAATTACATGCAAGACATTTTTTACATTCTCTCACATGAAACAGGCATATACTGTGACCAGTATTACAACTGGTCAGAAAGCAGGCGAAAGCTAACAACAAAATGGAGCCATGTTGAAGTTCTGTACTTGAAGAATTAACTTCAGATTATAGAAAGGGGAAGTTGGAAAAGGAGTTCTGGAAATGGAAACCCCGTATAGGCAATGCTCCACACATTTTAACAATCCCTGGACAATCCCTTTCATAGGAAAAACTGTTTTACAAACATATCAAGTTGGAAACTTTTTCAAAGTACCCTTTTCAAACAAATATCATTAAACTGAGGTGTTTCTCAAATGTCAGATCCAATACACCAGTTCTCAAACATTTTAAACTGGTCCCACTTTTTAGAATAGCACTCATGTTGGGATCCATTGGAAGTTATGTCTTTAACATGGAAGTGATGCCTGGTCCTGTGATGCCAAGCTCAGTGCCAGCTCAGGAGCAGTGATCTGAGGAGACTCATTGGGGTTAAAGTAATGCTACACATTGGTAAGGGTTAGGGAAATGATCCCTCATCCCAAGGAATATCCTGCAGCTTCTCTGGTTCTGTGAGCAGAGCAGTGGCCATTTTGGCACCATTGTTCTGTGCGGCGCCAGGGCAGCAAAGCACTGGGCTGTATGAAATCTAACCCAAAATGTCTAGCAGACACCAAACATCTATTTTAAGCATTAAAAGCCTAGATTTCATACAGAATCTAAGAAAATACACTGTAAGATTAATTTTTCTTGATCCATCTTTCTTCATATTTGAGAAAGTTCTTAAATTTCCTTATATCCATTTCTTACTTATATTCTGCATACTTTTGAACTGTATCTCAGACACCGACATCATAACACTTTGAGAATAGCTGTGACATCTCCCGTACAAATTTAGGTCCTCGTAGTATAAAGAGAAGTGGTGAGAAACCAGGTATAATGAAGGAGAAAGGTGCTGTTTACACATTTATCTGTTAGGCTCACACCTTTCCTAGTACACTGCCAGCTAGTTTAAACAGTAGAATGCTGCAATAATTTGGCATCCATCTATTTGACAATTTGATTCACACCTCATTTGCTACTAAAGTTAAAACATTTCAGACAACCTTGAGAAAGCACCTCTTCTCTCCAGAAAAATGCATATTTTTATAACAATGCCAAAGGTCTCAGCAAAAGATAGAGACAAAGATCTTTCAGAAATCAGTCCTATCAAACGTGTTTGAGGTGGTAAGATTCCTTATATATGTGCTTGCATGCGCTCGCCTGAGCGCGCACACACACACACATTTCAGGCCTTGGAATCAGTTTGGAGGCTAAGCAAGCATTAAAAGGCTATGTTAGCAACAATTAAAAATGAACATGGTAACAGAAATATTTCCCTTTACCATACTGGAAACAAGAAATAATGTTTTCACTTTAGAAATCTAAGACTTTAGATGCTTATCTGGGAGTAAGAGCCATTATGCAGAGTAAACTGAGGTAGTGGAACTGCTCTGCAGGCGGTCCTATCATTTGCATGGGGGAGGAAATGCCCCTGGGCAATGCACTGGTGGAGCCCAAGGGGGTGGGACCCGCCACTAAGCCACTGCTCCGCAGCCACCATCATCACCACCACCACCACCAGGCAGGCAGAAGACGAGAAGTACTGTTTAAAGCCCTTCTGTAGGCGTTACAACACTTTCAGAAAACAGTGGAGCATCTCGCGAGACTCTGGAACTCCGGATAGGTATGGGTATGGCAGTTGCTGTGGGGGGATGGCAGTCTAATGTTTAGGGTGGAAAATGGGCCAGGGACACAACTTCTGCACTGTTCTACTTTGCTGGTGTCTGTTGTCATAGTTTAGAACAGAGGTCTCCAAACCCAGGCCCAGGGGCCAGATGCAGCCCTCAAAGCCTCTATCTGGAACCACAACAAGGTCCTCTATAAGCCTCTGGCCTTCCTGACCTTGCTGGGATTTATCCTCCAAGCTGTGCTCTGGTTTGTGCAGAAGACATGCAGCCTCCCTGGCCCTCAGAATGACTCAATAGTCACTTCCTGGTTTTCCCAAAAACCCAGAAGTGATGTTTTAGGCCTTCTGAAGGCCATAGATGGCTTTGTGAGGGTTGGGGAGGCCTTCCCACACTTCAGAACATGCTCTGGGTGTTTCCTGTGATCTGCTGGTTCTGCTATTTCCTCCAGCACATTTAAGTAAGCTGCTTGTGGGGGGGGGGTGAATGGGAGCCCATTAGATTGTGTGCTATATTTCTGTGGTTTGTGGTTCGCTTGGAGGAATCCAGGAACTTTGATCATTCATTCATTCATTCATTCATCTAAGATGTGCCTAATGTATTTATTTAAATTTTATCTTTAAATTTATTTATTTTTTCGCCCTCAACAACGTGCCAGATATTTGATGCTGCCCTCCAGCTAAAAAGTTTGGAAATCCCTGGCATATAATAAATGAATACACCATATGAAGGCTTTAACACAGGCCAATCTTCCTTTGCAGGTTTACTACACGCAAGATGTTTTGTATGAAAAAGAATGAAAAAAAGTCGTTGTCCTCACAGTCTGAAGTGCAACAGCCCAGAATTTTTATCATGATACTCTGAGTGCTGTATGGATAGGTGTCAGTCCCACTAAACTCAGCTAATTTTACTTCTATGTGAACATGCACAGGAATGGGAAATCCTGTGAAAGAAAGTTCAACTGAAATCAATGGGAAGTTCTAAGAAAAAATGCTGTGAACTGCATTTTAGTGTTATGCCACACTTGCTCTTACCAATTTTCTGCATACATGAGGATAATTTCCATCCCTAGCAGACAGATGTACATGTGGATGGTGTAACACAGCAGCAACAACAGCACGTGACTCAAAGGTTGTTGCACATTATCACTGAAATGTTACACAATTAAAAGCTTGTTCATTCTGGGGGTGGAGTTGAAAACTGCAGTTAAAGTAGTATGCACATCTTAACACAGCTCTTCGTAAATTTTTCAGAAGCAACAATTATTAGATTTTTTTAATAGTGAAACTTTAGTGTGCCAATGGTAAATATTTAATTACTGTACCCAGACATATAAGATCCAGTTCTAGCAAACCCAAGTCAAAAACGCAACAACAGCACAGCACGCCAACTTTTATATTAGAAGATTGCCATACAGAAAGAGCCTAATAGCACAACTAGGGCTTTCTGACTCTCACAATATTTGGGGAAGCAAACATTTCCAAAGCATTCCCTGAGCTCTGGTGTTCCATAGCCTGCAATGGGAACTCATAAACTCACAGTGTCCTGGATTGAAGCCAGAAAGAGAACTGTTCTACCTGTGATCCAAGTAGGTCATGCAGGTTAATTGCTGATCAGTATTACACTAAGAAGAAGTTATATGTTTTACTTAGAACTTGTATTTGTATATAAGGGCTCCTATTTATATGTCAGGTTTAAGGACCAGAAAGCTTGGACCCTCAGCAAAATGACTTAGAAAGGGAAATCTTCCTGCATAAGAAATGATGTAAATAGGCCTTAATTGGGAAAACGTGTGCATCAATGCCTTTACAGGACTGAAAGAAGCAATTTTATTCTGTAAAAAAAAACCATAATCCAGTAAAATACCCTATGCTCAAGCATCACCTCTTCCAACCTCCATGGAGTCCAGATTGGCTCAATTCTCTTCTCACACTATAGGGGGAAAGAGGAGGGGGACCTTCCTCTCTTCCTAGGTGTCCAGCTCCCAGCATTCCTTTCATCAGTCATCAGAGGAGCAGGTGGTGACAGCAATAGCACTACTAGTGCATACATCAAGAGGTGGATGAAGGCTTACCTATCATCCAATGCCATCACAGTTGCCACTGTGCCACTACTGCCACTTCTCCCAATGGCTGCAGTGGGAATGTCATCCTCCCAGCATTCCCTCCCATGGCCTCCACTGGAGAAGGAGGAGTCCAGCATTCCTCCCATGGCCATTGGAGGAAGCAACTGCATAGGCAGCATTGGATACTGAAGGAGAAGTAAGTGTAGTGGGCAAAGGTCAGGGGTTACTCTTATTCCAATTAAAGATGATAAAACAATAACAACACCAAAACTGACACTACTGTAAATAATAATGATGTCCCTTTATAAGCTTGGAGGGTGAGGAGTGAGGGTGAGGAGAAAGAAGAGCATGCAAGCAAAGCAACGACAAAATCTAAATATAGAGAGGTCCCTTTAAGAGCTCAGAAAAATAAGAAGATTTGCAGGTGGGGCTACAGCAGTATATAAGTGGTCAGAATTTTTACATCTATTCACAAAGGCTTAAAAGTGGTGAAATATATAATGGTGAGGCTTATCATGGGGACCCTTCAAAAAATTCAGACTATGCATACTCACAGCCCAATCGTAAGCTGCACTATATCAGGCAGGCCAGCGGGCCTACACTGTACCCAGCACTGCTTTTGGGAAACTGGAGCCTCCCTGGGACAAGGGCATGTTGGAGCGCTAGCTTTCCCTATGGACTCCTCAGATCTGTGCCTGCTAAACAGCAGGCGCAAATCTGAGGAAACTGTGTGGCCAGTGGTGAAATTCAGCCAGTTCTCACCAGTTATGCAGAACCGGTTGCTAATTTTATGTTGGGAGAGGGAAGAAAAGCAGCGGATGGCCCTGAAGGCTGCCCTGAAGGACATAGAACCAGTTGTTAATTTATTTGAATCCCACCACTGTGCACGGCCTAAGGAATGGGTTTAGGATTTGTCCATAAGACCAAATCTGAAGCCCACCCACCCTCCCGGGCCAGCACACCTGCTGCCCGCCCACCTACAGCTTGCCCAGAAACATCCCCTCCTGGCCCATCACACCTCTGTGCCAGCCGAACTCAACTGGCACAGAGTGAGTGGAGCGCAGGCGCTCCAAGACCGGGGTTGCTTGCAACTCCGGTTTTGGAGTGATAGTGCCAACATGGAGGTGCCACTTGGCGCCCCCCATGTCGACGCTCGGTACATAGCGTCCACGCTACGGGGCGACCATGATTGCTCTCTCAAGCTTTGTTCTATTTCTCTACAAACTCAACTCTGCATTTTGAAATATCACAATTTTTGCCCTACGGAAAAAAAGTAGTTAACACTTTTTTAAAAAAATACACAGAAATCAAATCCATAAGACCACAAAGGGGTCAAGAAGGGTTTCCTGATGTGAGAAGTCAGAGAAGTTAAAAAAAAAACCCACACGTTTGCTCCAGCAAAATAACAAGAAACTGTTGAAAAGACACGTTGCCTTGTGATATGTGCTACAAATAGCAAGGGATTTATCTATATTCACAACAAAGACTATTTACATGTCTTTCTCCAAATCATCAGAAGTCTTATTACTGTGATATGCATCAAGTTCATGAGACTTATATGAACTCAACAGTTCTGTATCTTATGCAGAAAGTCTGAATAGAAAGCTAGAAAATATTTTTTTAAAAAACTTCTAAGAAAAAGGCTCTGTGAAGCTTTCAATATAAAGTGTTCATTAAAAAGTACAGAATAACAGCCAGGTACTGTGAGTAAAAGACACTAATAAAAACAAAATAAAATGAATATTTTAAATAAAACCTCTATAATATGATGTACACGCAGCATTGTTCCTTAAATTGGTTGCTGTTCATCAGCATATTTTTAATGCTATGTACTGTGATGGATTTAGTTATATAAACATCTACCTACTTTCATATTTCTGGTGCTATAAACTTTAAATATCACCATGTTCGGCCTTGAAGTTTAGGGGCTTTAGAAAAGGTGCCTGGATTTGATGCAGGAAGTCAGAATAGAAAGCTAGAAAATATTCAAATGCATTTGAGATTCCTCACATATTCCTAAACACTGAATCTCAAAGTGACAGCAGACACATGCTACCAGACTTCTCTGCAGGGGGTGGCAGTTTGAGGTATCAAAAGGACTTTAAAAGAAGGGTGGGACAGGGACAAAGCTTGGCAGGAAGCAGAGAATCTTGAACCTTTGGAAATGGAAACATCATAATATCTTCTACTTTGGTGCCTTATTTGGAAACATCTTGGGGGGTTGTGACACGTTCTTCACAGGCTTTTCAAGACAATCTTCAAACAAGAACAGCAAATGACACATTTCATCTTTTTAAGTAAGTGCAACAAAAAGCAACAGCAAATTTCATTTCAAAGCTAAAGCACACACTTTTTCTCCTTCCTTCAAAAATCCAAGTTGGTTTGGACCTGCATAAATTAAAGAAGATGATGTGCGTTTAATTAATGCAAGCTATCTCACCAAGTTAAAGGCCTAGCACGGGGCAAGCAATTCCCCTGTGTAGGCAGCAAATCAGAGATGAAAAACCCAGCCTGAACAGCCAAGTCTAAAAAATAAAAATAAAAACCAGAGATGCCCAAATGCATTTGGAGATTAGAGGGAAAGTTGCAATGAATTTTATAAACATATACAGTGTCCAAAACAATAAGTATGGAATACTTTCTCAATGCATTTCAACCCAATATTTAGAGGTGTTCGTTTCCAGTAATAAGATAGGTTTACAGCCTTATTGAACACAATGGGCTTACTTCTGAGTAAAATAAATAACACTGTTTTGGAACACCTCTAACAATATTCTACAAATAAACATTTTAGGGAGAAAAGTAACGCAATCCTATACATATGTACTCATATGTAAATATGACTATGTTGAATGGAGCTTACTCCCAAGTAAGATTACTGTTGAGTGCTCTTGCATGAGGGGTCCCAACTCCCAACAGGAGAAAGTGGTAGGTCAGTTAAGAGAAAAGATTCAGAAGTTGCCACTTGATCCTACTTTTCATAAGACAGACAACATTGGCACAAAACCTGAAGCCAGCTCTCAAGTCCTCCGGGACTTATTCTCAGCCTGGGCTGCTATGTGGGCACCTCTAGACCTGCCCCAACAGAACAGCGGCTCTTTCTTCCTCCAGGCAGGAGCACTTCCTGCCTTGGACCTGGCGATGCAGTTCTCTCCCCTGCAAGCATCTTGTTGTCTACTGAGCTCTCTGAGGCACCTGGTGGGCCACTTAACTGTGAAATACAGGAAGCTGGACTAGATGGGCCTTTGGCCTGATCCAGCAGGGCTCTTCTTAGGTTTTTAAGTGTGTATAGGATTGAGGCCCACGCATGGGGCCAGAGAGCTGAAAAGGGGAACTAGATTTGACTATTTTAATCTACACAAAACTAGACCCTGAACGCAGTCTGCTGGGCACAACAAAAATCCCAAAATGGCTGTAAAAATATAATTTTCTCCAATCTGCAATCTAAGTGCCAAGGAAATGAGAAGTCTGGCTATACCTTTAATCAAGACTTTCCTGAAAATCTGGCCAGGGAAAATGAAAGAGATGGTCAAGTCTCCAACCTGCCTCCCATCAAGTAAACAAGGATCACTGAAGCATTCTACTGCTGTCCTTTTGGGCAGTAACTATTGTCCAATAGAAAGACAAGTGATAGAATCATAGAACATTTTAATTAATGGTAACAAAAATACTTTCAAGCACCATCAGCACTTCCAATAGTAAGGGTGCCTAATTGGGTAAGGCTGACGACTTCCTGCTTCCTGGCCCAATCAGGGCATACACTCTAAGTAGCTGTCTCTTACCTGGATGCTGCTGATATCTTCTAGAGAGGGCCATAACTGCCATAATCACTGCTAGCAATCACTGTTATTTTCCTTTATACAATGGGTGGCACCCATAGTTTCCCACCCTCCAGTGTAAGAACTTATTCTGAAGAAGATTTCATGCTCTGAGAAACGACAACTACGGATGTCACCCAGAACTGAATCTCAACTATCTGAAAACTATGGTCACATTTCTATTTTATTAGCATGTTAAAATGTGTGAGTAATAATACAGAATACGAACGTTTGCTCTAAAATATTTTCCATATATTTGCATACTGCTCCAATGTTTTGCTGTCGTCAGCCAAAAACCCAGAAATCTGTTTTCCAGCAACAGCCACAACTGATTAACAGGGAATTTCATTTGCACCCAATCACACTATATGAATTAATTTAACTTTTTTCCTTTTTTGTTGAATTCATACAGTGCTTCTTCAAGATTGGTAGACTCTAGTCTACCAATCTTGACGAAGCACTGTATGAATTCAACAACACATAAGAAAATGTATACAACACATTTTCAACACATAAGAAAATGTATACCTTTTAAAAGTTAAGGCATTATTCAAAGCAAGCTTGTAAAAACAGATGAATACCCTTGATTTTCTAAGGGTTTTAATTAGATCCAGTACTCATACACAGTGAAGAGAAGCTTCGCTTCATAACACTACAAAGAAACAGACCCTGGTAAATGTAAAATTGAACAACGAGCAGCCAAAAACTATCACTCCAAATAAACAAAATATTCCCGAAACTTCTCTTGTTACACTTCTTTTTCACAGCATCCAAATCAGCAGCTTATCTTTGTCAGTGAATTATTCTTTCCTCTGCCAGGCAGGAGAGCTACTTGTCTGTGTATACTGCCTGTGTGTTATCTATATATGCATTCCATTTGAATCCAATTTCCTTGCATTACCTCTGCCCAGGTCAGGGATGAATGGCTGTCAAATTCCCTCAGGAATAAAAAGAAAACCCTTTCTTCCTGAGGCAGCAAGTTTCAATTCACAGAGCACATGGCTAATCTACATATGTGAAGGTCACAGCACTTCAGTCAAGGAGGTTAAGAATGGAACAGCTCACGTAAGGGGCTGTCTTAAACATCTTGGCATGGCGCCCAACAACTGAGATTGTTGAAAAGCAATAGATAGCTTCTGGCAGCACCAAGGGTAAAAATATTTTGATCATGTGATGCCATGCAAGCAAACCACTTTGCTTCATGTGAGAAACTTTTACAGCCTCTAATACATACCACATTTTGAATCAACTCCAGGCACCAGCTTTTTTTTTTTTTTTCTCATGCTGTGTAACTGAGTACAGAGAAAAATAGAAACACTAAAATGACGTTAGTGGAGACTGGTTATTTCCCAAGTTAAAAAAAAACCATCTCACAGCAAACGCAGGTATATGAATAACAGTTAACTATAAACGTCATTACAAATATCACCCTGACAGAACACAGGGAGCGCAAACTATTTGTGCCACTGAAGTCAATTGCTTATCTTCATTTATTGGAGGAACTAGAAAATAAAATTAACTCTGCCCACCATAATAATTTCTCATTGTGTGCACTCCATTGAAATTCTCAGCTCTAATGCCAAATACATTTTGTTTTCATATTTTACACTTAAGGCATACTAAAAAGCAGCCTCACATACAAATTAGTTTTACATCGTGTGCTTCCACAAAATATACAAGTGGTCAGTTTGGGTCTGTTTTCTACACCCAGGGTGAAAAAAATCTAGAGCTTGATTGTCCAAGTGCCTAAAAGTTTGATGCTGTTGCATAGGAATTTAAAATATTTGTACAGACCTGATCCACACCTATCCTCCTCCTGATCCTCTCCTTTCCCTTTAATAAGGAAGACAGAATGACAATATTGGCTCAAAGCAAATACTTGCGAGGAACACATAAAAAACATGCCTACAAAAAAGCATTTCCAAGTGAAATTTTAGCACATGGATTACACAGATCTCAGTGCCCTTCAAAACGAAGACACACAGCAAATAAAGTCTGTCAATTCTTTATGTGCTAACCATAATGCACCTCCTTTTCAAAATCAAGAGACTATTAATTACATCTTTCTAGCAATTGTCTGAACACCTCAAACAATAAAGGAGTCTAATAAAGAAGGCTAATAAGTCAAATAAAGAAGACTGTTTGAAACAACTGTTTGAAACAACTATGTGATTTGTAAGCAAGAATCAACTTTTGCTTGGAGAGCAAATGTGCTTAGAATTGAACACACCAATGGGGCACTTTATCAATTCTTATAAGAAACCATGCCATTAATCAAACACTGCAGGGGCATTATTCCAGTATTGCTAGCACATGTCTAGGATTGGGATGCTATGCCCAATAGTCCTAAAAACAGTCCCTTCCAACCTATGTTCTTGCCTCTCACAATATGTAATAACCACTCATGCAGGATAAATGGATTCTACTTATATACAACTATATAATTCAATGCACTCAAAAAGCCCAGTTTATCTAAACACAGACTTCAGGAAGCTGAAGCAGTGGAAGAAAATTCACTTCATACTGAATGTATACAGATCCAGCTTTCAATTCTGAGAACCATTTTAGGCCACCTGTCTAATGAAATGCAGTGTGAGTGAAGGTGTACATGACTTTTTGCATGTTTTTGAGCACCTGACTAGAGATCTGGTGATACATGTCTGCTGGATTCCATTTGCCGGATACAAGATGGTAGTAAACGGGAACAGATCCATTCAGCTGGGGCCACCACAAACACATGCCTAACACTTGACTTGTAATCAGAGTGGTGGGCATGTTCCTGGGTTTCCAACAAACAGATCCCTACAACTCCCCCCCCCCCTCGAATCCTTGCAGTATGAAGCAATTTGGACACAAATTGGGCTCAAAAACCTTTTAAAGAAGAAATGGAACCGGTGCATATTTTATTTTTCAGGAATTGGAACTGCTTTAAACATCTTTCTATGCCCATGAAACACTATAATAAAAAATGGCCCTGCTCCTCTTTTACAATATATTTCATGATTCTCTTTGTTAAACGAGGCCAAACTGTGATTTAGATTAGCTATCCAATAGGCACTTACAGGGTTTTAGCGGGAATAAGCAATTATTATGAAATCAATTAGTTTCCATGTGAAAAGGCGAGACTGAACCATGTTTGAGCATGCAAAAATGTAGCAGATTCACTTGTGTAAGCAGACTACTGATAGGAGCAAAAGACAATACTTTGCACAATGATCAGAAAAAAATGGGAGAACATTCTAGTTTGCAATGCACTGAATACATTTTCATCTAAAATTATTTAATAGTATAACATTCTAACTTTCCTTTCTTTTAAATATTTCCAGAGAAGAAAAATATTCCACAGAAAATACCTGTTTATGCAAACTTTTAACAAATGGGTTGTTTTGCAGACACCCTTTGCTTAAACCCTTTCATTACCTACACAGCCATGATCAGTTTGCTATTGTGATCAATGGAACTTTGGTTTACATAACTGCACAAAAAAGCACATATTCATTAGTTTCTTCTACAACCAATTAATTTATCAGAACACTCATTATTAAAAAAATAAATCCCTGAACTAAGCATGCTATCAGATTAGCACAGAAATCAAACTTGGTTGGAGAAAAACGGTATACAAAGTAGCATCTGTAAAGCATAGAAGAAATGGCAGTTGACAGATATATTGATATGTGGCCTTGCATCTTTAAAAACAAAATTACTGTATTTCTAATTCCCAACTGCTCTTTATCTAGGCATTATTACCAGGACAGGGTGGGGGAAGAACCCAGACTGAATGAGAACTTGATGCAGTAGCAGCCTTCTATAGTGGTAGACAGTACATGACTCTAAACAATGTACTGAATTTTTATTTATATAGCACCACCAATGTGCATGATGCTCTACATAAAGTGAAAGAATGTTTCTAGTTTTAAAGGCTCACAATCTAAACATGATTACAGAGAAGAGAAAACTATAGAAGGAACTAAGCCTATATAGACTAGGTTCTCTGCCTTTGGTGTGTTTTTTTTTTAACAGAAGTATACACAGACCACATAACCCAAGAGAGTTCACAGACTGTTAAAACAACCTTAAAACAAAGGTTTTCAGTATTGAGAGCTTAAGAAAAAGGGAAGTAAATGTGTTGCATTTCCAAAATAACACTAATACAAAGGAGCATCCCCTAGGAACAAGCACAAAATATTCCAAATTTGATTATTTTGTTGACTTTTTTATCATTTGAAATGTTGCTGACCAAATATTCCTCAATTTTCTCATAGCTACAGAAAAATAATGGTTATAAACTATTTTCCCTTTTTGATTTTTAATTACAGTGGCTGATATGACTGAAGGTTACACCTTTGTTATTATAAGCTGTTTAATTATGTCACAATATGATTAAATTGCAAAATACCTGTTTTCATTGTTAACACTATTTGAGCAGTACTTGTACGTTTTACACAGCAACTATATTTGTCAAGAAAATTCAATTATTTCAGCAACTTGGTATCAGTTTATTCTGTAAAGGGCAGAATTCCTAATGCCAAAGTACTGATAGGAAAACAGAACTTCTTGTATGATGGTATTATGATATTAATATCCATTATCTTTTATATATTTCCCTATTTTGAATTAGCTTTTCATTTTGTAAATGAGCCTGAAACAGTTCTGAATAAGCTGAGGAATTCTGTTTTAATTGTATTTTGCACTGGCTGACATCCACAGGTGTCACTGAAAAAGTAAGCTAAATGTGAAGCATTTTTGTGAGAACATGTGTCTACTTACGCATGCCCATTTTTCCCGCTTGTGAAATAAAAAAGCAAAGTAAACTTATGTTCATAAAGGACACCACCATGACAAAAAATTCTGTTCTTAGAAAATCACTGAAATGTGTCAATTTTCTCACAAACAGGATTTCTTCATCTACTGAAATGCTTAAACTTGACCTCAAGGCAAGCTGTAACCTATTTGTCTTTTGATGTTAATGTAATGTCATCTTTTAATAACACTCTCTGACACTGGTTTTGTGACAACTAGTATACCCCATCCAAAACCCTCCCTAACGAAGGCTTCAGGAAACTAGAGGGAATTTAGCACATCCGTATCTTTCTTGCTCTAGACACAAATATAAACTCTATCACGATTTCAATCACAGGAATGATCTGCAGCTGCATTCCTGTAACTTAACATTGTAATATGGGGAACAGACTTGGATCTTTGGACTATAAAATAGATCCTTTAAGCGTTAAAATGAAGCAGAAATAAATTGTATGATAGAAGCTCAAAGAAAAGCTTTCCTTTTAATGAATGAATAAAATACATAATGAATAAAATATATTTTGGGAATCCAAGAAAATAAGTTGCTCCAAACTACATTGATAAATGCCATATAGAGATCTTCATGACTAAAAGAAATTGAAGGAAGCATTGACAACACAGGACAAGAAGCTACTCCTTGGAGCCCAGATTATTTCCACCTTAGTTCTAAAATGAAATTTGAAAACCACTAAGGTATATTGGCAAAGTAAACCTAAATTAATTCAAGTACCATCCCCACCCTAGAAAAGAAAAGCATTTTTACCATATGTAAATAGCCTCAACATTGAAAAATTCAGATACACCAAATGGTGTAATAATCACAATGCTGAAATGTATTCTGATGGGTTAGCATCGCACAGCTAAACACTACTGGGATCTAAAATTCTCAAGCCTTGAGCAGGCTCAGCAAGTGAGATACCACTGCTTTACATATCCACAGAGAATCTTCAGTGCCTTCTAATAAATGGCACATTTTAAAATTTACTGAAATATAAGGCAAAAATGAGGGCAATTACAAGAACCAAAATACATAAAATACCACTACATAAGCTGAAGCTGATGAACATTCAGGTCACTCACACTGGACTCAAAATGCTTAGTAAGCATATTTGAGCATGGCTAAAAATATTGCAAGAGTCCAGTCATCAAGAATATATTTGAAGATGGTCGCTAGTAATTTTTTTGAATTTATTCAGTTTAGGACTGGTTCCTAAAAAAAAAAAAACACAGTCTTTGCAATAAGCACAAGACCCACTAAAGTGAAGTTCTAGAACACATATTGTTCGAATCCAGCAAAAGCTATGCGTTAAAAGTAGGCTTCTGTGTCTGCGTTACCTTTCTGGATCTGATTCTATGTATTCCCCAAAGTGATGCACAGGGGTCAAAATAATCCTGCATCATGCACACATTCTGCACAAATGCTTGGTGCTGTCAGCTGCATGGAGATGAAGGCACTCCTTTCCCCTCAACAGTACTTGAAGCCTATTGGTAGGGGAAGATCCTTGCAAACAGCACCTTGCCTACATTCTACTAATGTGCAGAGAGATAACAGGACAGAGGCCTATATTTTTAATGAAGCAGTTGTAACTGTCATGTATGGGTTTACTTTTTGCATTTAACCAGTCCAGATATAGCTATAATTTTTATATGGTTTTTTTCAGAAGGAAAATACATACAAAAAGAAACTCATTGACCGCAGTTGTTGCATGCTCTCTTGAATATGAATTACTACTGAGATTTCAATATTCCGTCACTCAAGGAAACCCATGCACGCTGATCTTCTATAGTGTTCATATAAGTAAAGGCATTTGCTATTAATTCTTTATATTGCTCCATTATGATTTCTAGATTAAAAATTATGATAAGAAATTTAGCTTTGAAGAAACACACAATGAGAAATGAATTCTCTTCTCCCATTACTATCCTGAGAATCAATAAGACACCTGGCTGACACATCAGAAAGTCTCCAGCTACTGGTTCTGCTCTTACAGCCTTTACTTAAGACAAAGCTTAGACAAAATGGGATATAGCTACCATAAACAGAATTGCAGAAGCAAGCTCTGTAACTTGAGAAGCAATGCCCACACCAAAGAAGAATCATGCATTTTAGAAAAGATAAATCAATGACTGGATTTTCTAATGATTTGTCAATATTCAGTGAAACTAGATATTCCAAGAGAAAAAAAAAAGAAACACAAAATGTATTATCACAGATTATGTATTTATATTTTCTAATATGTATGAAATCCTGAAATGCTAACGAGAATTTAAAATAAACCAAGTCACGTGACTCCTACTAATGGTTTACAGTCACAAAGCTGTTAAAATAATAACATAATGATTGGTAAGATTGTGCATATGCATCTTCCTAATTGTACTATAAAAATCTTTTCTGAAATTACATTAAAATTGAAAAAAGCGAAGCTCTGCTCTAGACTTTTGGTTTCTTCTTTCTGCAATAGCAGATCCATTTGCAGCAACCAAGTGCTATGAAAAGAAGCAACCAAATTTTATTTAAATACCTTTATAAAGTGTACAAGAGAGCTTATCCTGCTGCTGACGGAATCCATCTCCTCCCCACAATAATAAAAAACAAGACACCAATAAGCAATAATATCAAGCTTCCAGTTAGTGAATTGCATTGCCTTTTTTTTTTTTTTTTTGCTTTTAAGGGGAAAGTTAAACTGGTTGTAATTAGAATTAACAATTACATTGTGGACATCAGTACAAAGGTAACTACAGATAAATATACAGAACACAAACACGTGCATTTATAAACAGATACAACACACATACATTTGGAGAAGTATCAAACACAAATGAGTAACTTGGATCGGTCACATAGACAGCATTCTATTCCACATATTCCAAATGCACAGTGGTTTTACCCTTAGGGATATGGAAGCTAAAATGTAAAACGTACATCTACAGTGTTGGTTTATATGTAAGGAAATAACGGAATATCAAACAGAAATTATTATTTTCTGTGACAGTTACATTCAATTTTTAAAAGTAATACCATGTCTAAGTCCATTACCTTAAATTTATCTATATAAGGCTCAGATAATAAATTGTAATAAAAAGGAACAAAATCATTACTAATGAACAATAGTTGTTGTAGATGTTGTGTGACAAATTAAAGAATAGAACCTTGCCAAAATATGTTCTTTAAAAGGCATCCTGTACACTATGGTACCTAACAGAAATTTGCTACTAGAAGCAGGATATGAGGCAGTTAAGTACAAAACTGTATCCAAGGGTCATGATGAGGACATCATGAATTTGTTTTCATTCCAATAAAAATTAGAATACTGTACTTGTAAGAATTCCAATCATGAAGAAATAGCCTACAGAAGTACAACCCTCCTTGCTTCTATGTACTAAACGATACATTTTAAACAGCCTACTGTATAAAACAAAGGAGACCAAGCAAATCTCTTAAAATTATAGGGCAATCCCATTATCTAACAGTTTCTACTAGCCCTTTTATTGTGGAAAAGTCAAAAGAAAAAAAATTAACTCATTGAATTCTTACTTCCCC
Organism: Lerista edwardsae; assembly: GCA_029204185.1. Lineage (NCBI taxonomy): Eukaryota > Metazoa > Chordata > Lepidosauria > Squamata > Scincidae > Lerista > Lerista edwardsae. The sequence goes on along the minus strand of JAJKFI010012314.1, from coordinate 3,150 downwards.
GTTTTTTTTGAAAAAGAAGAAAAACATTAGAACATTGGTCTACAGACAGTAGATAAATATGTTTTCAATCTGTCCAAGGTTCAAATTATTTGTTCAGGTTAGTCCATCACTCACTACTGCAGCCAGCGTCTACTCTAGGACATAATTATTTTAAAACGTCTTTCTAAAATCAAGCTTTTTGAAGTCTCAAGAGACTGTACATAGGAATTCATGTCTATTAGACGCATTCCTAAAAAGCATATTCAAAGATTTAGCACTTCATAATAACATCATCTTGTTAAGGAAGTTAAAGGTTCCCAACAAAACCTAAATCTACTGTTACTCCCTTTTTTAGGTAATTCATTCCCAACAAATCAAAGCATAAGCTTGTATTTTATTTTTCTATATCAACAGAACTAAATTAAACATGATGCCTGCCGTTTCTAATCTATGAAATCCAAATGCAAAACTGCTTTGTAAAAAAAATGACTTTCCGGATTTACAAAAATAATTTAAAACACACACACACACACACACACACACACACACACACACACACACAGAGAGAGAGAGAGAGAGAGAGAGAGAGAGAGAGAGAGAGAGAGAGAGAGAGAGAGCGCAATAACATGAATAAGCATAAGTCTTTTATGTAAGATGTTATATACCTGAAGGTTTGGGGACACACAAAAAGAAATAACAAGCAAACAACTTAAATTAACAGCACCAAAAATATCTGATGCCAAAATAAGTAATATATCATTCTGTCTATGCAGGATGAGTATAAAATGAGGATTCAATCACACCAACACCGTTCTCATAACGTCAGCGTACATTTCCGAGGTGTTCTGCTACAAATATGCTGGTTAGAAGTCATAATGGTATTAATAACTATCAGATTTTAACATATTTATCTACACATCCAACTACAGAAAACCTCTCAAGTTTATTAGCAAGAAAGCTACAAATAAATGTAAATTTCAGTAAAGATACAATGACAATTTAAGTCCATAATTTTAAAAATGATGGACATTTCAATAGTCGATGGTTCGCTGAAGCCCTCTCAACCTCAACTATCTAAATGCGATTGCCAATTATTTCAGCTTCTTCTAAGAATGTGAACCTTGCATCTGTGAGCAAAACTGCTCAGTTATTATTTGTGGCAAGAATTTTTGTGACTGTACTGCTCAGCAATTCTATTTACATCAGCAATGCTAAATGCCCAATGGTGAGAGAGGAGCCAATCAGATGGCAGATTAGATGTCAACTCAGAGGCAGCTGTCTGGAGACTATTACAGCCAGTTTACCTCCACAATTCAAATTCCAAACCTTGCAAAGGAGATCAAGTCACTCTTTAGGCTCAGCCTGCCGAGCAAGAAACATCACAACTGCTGAGTTCTTTCCTATGGTTTTAAACGTGGCAAAATGACAATTTATATAAGCATGATCCAAAATTCAATCTGATATCTATTGATCCAGTAATTTTCAGGATATAACTAATTTGAAATTACATGTTGAGCTGACTTGTAATACCCAAGTCTTTTTAGTTCGGGAAAGAAAGCATCTCTCACCTGACGAATCATAGAATTTTATCTGTTTTTAAGTGAGAGAAAGCACAATTGCTTTCCATTTACAATATCTCACATGCTTTTTTTAACTGTTATCAGACTTGTTGAGAAGACCAAAGCAATGTGCCAAAAGAAAAAAAAAAACATCAAAACAAGTGGGATGTGAACCATTTCATAAGGTACACACCTACAAATACTTACACTGTTTTGCTAGGCATCAATATACCATTTCATCCAAGCGACCCTATTTACCAAGAAACTAAAAGGCCTGTTTCCTCATGAAGAGAAATAAATCAGGACAGGAAAGAGTGTTATTTCGCAGGCTCTGCTGGTTATGACATTGGTTCCTCCCTTTCCCACTCCAAAGTGGTTTTCCTCAGGGCCTTGTGTGTTCAGATTTCTAATATGTCTGGGGTAGGAGAACTGGGTGGAGTGGAGCTCATGTGTTGTTCAAAATGTGCAGCAAAACGATCTGATTTTCAGCAGGAAAGCCATTCCCCGTGATGTCTCTCTAACCTAATCAGAGTCAGACATTGTGCGTTATCCAACCCTGTCGAGGAGGCAGCAAGGAGTTGAGATGGATGGAGTAAGAGAAAAGTAAATTAGAAAGAAAGTGAGGCTTGCTTAGTCTCTCTCTCTCTCTCTCTCTCTCTCTCTCTCTCACACACACACACACACACACACACACATTAAGTGAAACAACACACGACTTGCTCTTTGGGATTCTTATTGTTACCTGGCTCCTGCTGATGGTCTGTCCAGTGTTTCCAGGGCTCATAGCCGGATGATTTCTTTGTTGTGCTGCTGCCCAGGCTGGGTTTGCAGCTCCATACTGGGAGCCCATGTCCTTGCCCATGCCCATGCCTGCTCCAGCCTGCTGGCTTCCCGGAGCGGCGGCTGCCGCTGCTGCTGCTGCTACTCCCTGAGCCTGCTGCTGCGATGGGGCAGCACTGGGGTTGCCATAATCGGGGTAGCCCGTGCCATAGCTCCTCATCATGGGACTGGGAGAAGTAAGCAGCTGGTTCAAGGTTGGGGTGGCCCCAGACGGGTGCTGGTTTTGCCCGGAGAACCTTTGGAAGCCGGCAGCCCCAGACGCCTTGCCAAGGCTGCCACCTCCGCCGGGGCCCAGCATCATGCCCGGCTGGTGGTGCTGCTGCTGCCTGGAGGAGCTCAGCACCCCGAAGGCAGAGGACGAGCCCCCATAGCCGCCGCCGCCGCCACCTCCTCCTCCTGCTGCTGCTGCTGCAGCCGCCGCCGCCGCCGCCGCCGCCACGGCTCCTGCTCCTCCTCCCGCGCCGCTGCCGCTGCCAGGCCGGCCGTAGGCGCCGGGGTAGTGGTTGTACTGGCTGTTGGCATAGCCTTCGTGTGAGTTGGGCAAGGGGTCCATGCTGTTGGGGGCCGCCGCGGGGTGCATTAGCCCCATCCCGGGGCTTTGTTGTCCGCCATGTTGATCAAAGCAAGGCCCGGCCCGGCTCGCTGAGGAGGCGCCGCCGCCGCCGCCGCTGCTGCCAGCGTTGCCGTAATAGCTATTAAACTCCGAGACACCCACCGCTGAGGGGCCGCCGCCACCTCCTCCTCCTCCTCCTGTGCCGCCGCCGCTGCCCGC
>JAJKFI010012313.1:0-25883 GCA_029204185.1 Lerista edwardsae | reverse complement strand
TCTACATTATTCAAGCTGCTGTTGCTGCTGCTGTTAGTCCCATCTCCGACCTCCAGGAGAGAGCCCGAACCAGCAGCTCCTATGGTGCCAGCCACGGGACCGCCGGAGCTGAGATCCTGGCTCAAGTTGCCCGGCAAACTCGGGGTTTTGCCCTTGTTCTTGTTCGCACCCGCCGGAGCCGCTGCGACTTGCGCGGCCATGATCATTGCAACATTGCAAAAAGGGGGGGGGGAGGGAAATCAATTAACTCCCCTCCCGGCTTAGAAAAACGGGCAAAACTAATATGGCGAGATAAGAGGAGAAAGGGAGGAAAAAATGTTTCGAGAAATTAAATGTCTTTAAATAAACAAAAATCCCTGCTGATCATTCCATACGCGCACAAACACTAGAAATAAAAGGGAGGGATGATCAAAACTCCCCTCCCCGAGTCGTTGATGGAGATTAGAAATTGTAAGAATGCCTTACGGTCTGTGCCTGTTCCTGCTGTGTGATTTCATGTTGAAAGTTTTTTTTGTTCAGGTTTAAATGAAACTTTTTTCTTTTCCTTTCTAACCCGGATATAGGTAAATACACGTCTGGCTGAGCCTATCTGGCCCAGCATGGCATGAGAGAGCGAGAGAGAAGGGAGAGGGAGAGAGAGCTCTAACAACTATTATCCACTTCTCTCTGATTACTCCGGCGCACATGGAAAACGCGGACTGGATTTTCCTTCCGCCTTCGCAGCAGCTCTTGCAGAAATGGTACATTCAAGGAAGGAGAGATGCACACTTCACAGCTTTCTTCAGCAGCTCGAACCAGGGCAGTTGGCACTGATGTGTGCGCGAGGCACGGATGCTGCCTTCTCGGTGGTTTTTGTTTTGTTTTGTTTTGCATTTGCTATTTTAGGCGTGTAAAAAGGAAAAAAATTAAATCAAAGGTAATTCCTTGCTGCAAAGAGGCTGTCTTCCAAAGGGAACCTAGTATATCAGTTATTTTGACAATACATACTAGGTTTTCTTTTTTTCTTTTCTTTTTTTTAAAGGGCATCAAATTAGCTAAATGTAGCTCTGATGAAATTTGGTACTTTTTAAATGGTATGGATGAAACTGTATTAGGATAATCTACATAAATATGTTGGTAGCTAATGAAACTTATAAGGCACATATCATCCACCATCACCTTGGCACATGTAAGATCGGCAAAATATGAGATATGACATTTTGGTCCCAATCCAATTCTAACAGCATCCCCAAATGGGGTGTACATTCTTATTTGCCTCAAAAGGTGCATCTAGCCTATTTCCGCACGTGGATTCCCTTTACTGGATCCACATGATTACATATAAATTAATCAGCTCTTTCTGTATAGAGAGATTTAAACAGTACAGAACTAATCATTTAATCTTTTTACCATAGATTAAAAATGTTGATTTGTAATACAGTTTGTGATATCCATTGACATCAGGGCTGATGGGCTGGCATTGATATAAAAAAAATCTGTGCATCTTTGTATATTGGAAATATATGCAATAGCTCTAAATATTCAGAAATCACAGTGCAATCCTCTGCATGTCTACTTAGAAGTAAGCCCCACTGAGTTCAGTTGGACTTGTTCTCAGATAAGTAGATAAGTATGTATACATTTCAGCATTAGTGGCATTTAGTTCCAAATAAATATATTTGTAGCCTAAGGTGCAATTTTTTGACACAGGAGTAAATTATGCTAAACTCATGGATCCAAAGGTTGGATCCAAAGATTTCCTTCCTCAAACCTTTTGGCCTTCAGAGCTCTTTCCTCTCCCCAGGGTTCTGAGGAGCACACACTGAAAAATGCTGCTCTAGAGGAAATGTTTTCTTCTGGAGGAAAGATTCCTTGTTCCCCGGAAAGAAGAAAAGCTCAGGATCCAAACCACTGGAATGTCTATAGGAATGGGCTATAATAGTTTTCTCCAAGCAATAAAAGTCAACCTGCCAAATTTAAACTGTAATCCATTGGATTACTGTGCTTCTGCATGGCCTGCTTCCTCTCAGTGCAAATGGACATTATACTGTATAGAAGCCATTTTCAACCACTGTGCCGTGGCACACTGGTGTGTCATGAATGGTCTGCAGGTGTGCTGTGGGAGTTTGCAGAAGGGTCATTTATTAGAGGAGATGAGCTCCCCACCAGCAGGATAGTGTGCCATGTCAATTGTCAAAAAGTTTATGGTTTGCCTTGAGAATTTTAGAACATTGCCAGTGTACCATGAGATGACAAAGGTTGAAGGTCTCTGCTGTATAGCATGATTGGTGTTCAGGTTGAATATCTCATATTCGAACTTGGGACAGGAAGATGTCTGAATTTCAGATTTGTCTCAATTTCAGAATAATTGTAAAATGTTCCTCTTTTCATTGTTACCCATTTGGGTGTCTGCTGGCCTCTTCGACATTTTTCAACAACGGCATAAAGCACAGAACAGAGAATAGAACGTGTAGCCTGTATGTGGCTACAATACAATACACAAAATAAGGTTTTGTGGGAAGCACAAAACCTTCTAGTATTCACACTACAGAAAGTTTTAAAAAACATTTTGGACAAATATGTCTGGATTTTGGAATAGTCTGGATTTTGGATGTCTGGATAAGGGATCATCTACCTGTGATAAGAGATGTGGTGGCATTGCAGGTTAAACTGCTGAGTTGCGTGCTTGCTGACTGGAAGGTTGGCAGTTTGAGACCATGCGACGGAGTGAGTTCCCATTGCTTGTCCCAGCTCCTGCCAACCTAGCAGTTCAAAAGCATGTAAAAATGTGAGTCGATAAATAGGTACCGCTTCGGTGGGAAGGTAATGATGTTCCGTCTGCCTTGGCATATAGTCATGCTGGCCACATGACCACAGAAGCTTGCCCTTGGACAAACTCTGGCTCTTCGACTTAGAAACGGAGATGAGCACCGCCCCCTACAGTCGGTCACAACTAAACCATTCGGTCGTGGGGAAACCTTTACCTTTTTTACCTTTCTGAAGCAAAACTACTATCTTCATTAAATGTTTCTGTATCAGTCCCTCTAAAATAAACTTTGATTAGTTAATTAATCGATACATTGTTTTAAAAGCAAGTCACATAACTGATTGATTAAAAACATTAGCTGATTGTCATCTTTTCAACATATGCTAAACTTGATCTATCACATTTCAGATTCAAAAGAATGCTAAACTGACAACAAATTATTGTCATTGTCAAATTGTTTTAAATAGCATATGAGGATTTCTTTTTAATTACTGTGCAGTTATTTTCGTGTAAAGCATGGATTTTCAAGAAATATCTATAGTCATCTCAGTCTGTTTGATAACTAATAGCCCAAACTTATTCTTGCCCTCCCACCAATGCAACGCTGCTGAAATGGCTATCACTGCATCCTGCAGGGAGGGGGGGACAGGACAGTTGCAGCGGTCTCCTCTGGGCAAAGGAACCATCGTTCCCTTACTTATGGATAATGAGTGCCGCCCCAGCATGGGCATGTGTCACAGACGTGCTTTACGGCACATTTGCAACATTTTCGCTGGCAGTACACATACACCACCGGCAATAAGGGCCTTTGGGATTGGGCCCTTTATGGGGTATAGAAAAGGCAAAACACAACAGGCAGCCCAATCCTAAACTGCACTGGTGCCTTCCTGGCCCCCATCCTTCCCCTATTCTGCCCTGCCCCTGCCCAAAACCGCCACCTCCATCCTTCCACCACCCTTTCCCACCCCCTGTGTCACCTGGCATGAACTTCTGTGGCAGCTGGTACAAGCCTCTGTATCAACCTAGCCAGCTCCACAATAGGCACAAATATGCCATACAGTGTGTTAGTGACACCCTGAGCCAGAATGGTGACAGCCACGCCCACTCAACTGCAGGTTTAGATTGCACCATTAATTTCATTGCTAATCTATCTAAAAAAGATAGTTTTTAAGTCCCAGTATGGGTAGTCTTCTATTCTTGAATATTATTCAATACTCTTGAATTGTTATTGTTATAAATGCACTGTATACCCTTTTCATTTATTATTGATTACCTTAACTTGTGGCCAAGAAACTATTTGCTTACATAGTGGCCAACAGCCTATGGCAGCAACATTTCTACAGTTGCCAATGTCCAGCTATCTCAAAGTCCTAACAATCATTTGCATTAATTGTGCTTTTAATACAATTATTACATGTGGGGCTCTTTTCAACATGCTCTATGAATTTGCATGCAGATCAAGGGTTTCCTGAAGAGATTAAAACATTTTCAGCACTATCGCTATGTCCCTAAACAATCAAATTACATCTGCTGTATGTAAAACATACTAGACAATCCAAAGAATGATTACTTCCAATGTTGTTACATTATTAGTCATATAAATGACTTGCATTTATGTAGCAGCATGCAGACACTATTGGCATTAACAAATTAACGATATATTTTAATGCAATTAAAATATACTGTACAGTTGTTGTTGTTCAGTCGCTAAGTCGTGTCCGACTCTTCGCGACCCCATGGACCACAGCACGCCAGGCCTCCCTGTCCTCCACTAGCTTCCTGAGTTCGCCCAATTTCATATTCATTGCTTCGGTGACACTATCTAACCATCTCATCCTCTGTCGCCCCCTTCTCCTTTTGCCTTCAATCTTTCCCAGCATGAGGGTCTTTTCTAAAGAGTCCTCTCTTCTCATCAGGTGGCCAAAGTATTGGAGCTTCAGCTTCAGCATTTGTCCTTCCAGGGAGCAATCAGGCTTGACCTCCTGGAGAATTGACCGATTGGATCTCTTTGCAGTCCAGGGGACTCTCAAGAGTCTTCTCCAACACCACAATTCAAAAGCATCGATTCTTCGACGCTCTGCCTTTCTTATGGTCCAGCTCTCACAGCCATACATGGCTACTGGGAAAACCATCGCTTTGACTATGCGAACCTTTGTTGGCAGGGTGATGTCTCGGCTTTTGATTAAGCTATCTAGGTTCACCATAGCTTTCTTCCCAAGAAGTAAACGTCTTTTAATTTCATGGCTGCAGTCACCATCTGCGGTGATCTTGGAGCCCAGGAAAATAAAGTCTGTCACTGCTTCCATTTCTTCCCCTCCTATTTGCCAGGAAGTGATGGGAGTGGTTGCCATGATCTTAGTCTTTTTAATGTTGAGCTTCAAACCAATTTTGGCACTTTCCTCTTTCACCCTCATCAGCAGGTTCTTTAAGTCTTCCTCACTTTCTGCCAGTAGAGTGGTATCATCTGCATATCTGAGGTTGTTGATGTTTCTCCCAGTAATCTTGATTCCAGCTTGTGAGTCATCCAGCCCTGCCTTCCTCATGATGTACTCTGCATATAAGTTAAATAAGCAGGGTGACAATATACAGCCTTGTCGTACTCCTTTCCCAATTTTAAACCAGTCGGTTGTTCCATGTCCAGTTCTAACTGTTGCTTCCTGACCCGCATAAAGGTTTCTCAGAAGGCAGATCAGGTGGTCTGGAACTCCCATCTCTTCAAGAACTTGCCACAGTTTGTTGTGATCCACACAATCAAAGGCTTTAGCATAATCAATGAAGCAGAGGTAGATGTTTTTCTGGAACTCTCTTGCTTTCTCCATGATCCAGCGAAGGTTGGCAATTTGATCTCTAGTTCCTCTGCCTCTTCGGAAACCAGCTTGTACATCTGGTAGTTCTCGATTCGCATACTGCTGAAGCCGAGCTTGTAGGATTTTGAGCATGACCTTGCTAGCATGTGAAATGAGTGCAATGGTGCGGTAATTCGAGCAATCTTTGGCATTGCCCTTCTTTGGGATTGGAATGTAAACTGATCTTTTCCAGTCTTGTGGCCACTGTTGGGTTTTCCAAATTTGCTGGCATATGGAGAGCAGCACTTGGACAGCATCATCTTTTAAGATTTTGAGTAATTCCGCTGCAATGCTGTCACCTCCACTAGCTTTGTTGTTAGTGAGGCTTTCTAAAGCCCACTTGACTTCACTCTCCAGGATGTCAGGTTCGAGCTCAGTGACTGTACCACTGTGGTTATCAGGGACATTTAGATCGGCCTTATAGAGTTCCTCTGTGTATTCTTGCCACCTCTTCTGAATCTCATCTGCTTCTGTTAGGTCCTTGCCATTTTTGTCCTTTATTGTGCCTACCTTAGCATGAAATTGTCCTTTGACATCTCCAATTTTCTTGAAGAGATCTCTAGTCCTCCCCATTCTGTTGTTTTCCTCTATTTCTTTGCATTGCTCATTTAGAAAGGCCTTCCTATCTCTCCTTGCTGTTCTCTGGAAATCTGCATTCAGTTGGGTATATCTTTCCCTTTCTCCCTTGCTTTTGGCTTCTCTCCTTTCCTCAGCTATTTGTAAAGCCTCGTCAGACAGCCACTTTGCCTTCTTGCATTTCTTCCTCTTTGGGATGGTTTTAGTTGCTGCCTCCTGTACGATGTTACAGACCTCCGTCCAAAGTTCTTCAGGCACTCTGTCTACCAAATCTAAGCCCCTAAATCTATTTGTCACCTCCACTGTATATTCGTAGGGGATCTGATTTAGGTCATACGTGGAGGGCCTAGCGGTTTTCCCTACTTTTTTCAGTTTAAGCCTGAATTTGGCAAGAAGAAGCTGATGATCTGAGCCACAGTCAGCTCCAGGTCTTGTTTTGACTGCCTGTATGGAACTTTTCCATCTTTGGCTGCAAAGAATGTAATCAATCTGATTTCGATGTAGACCATCTGGTGAAGTCCATGTGTACAGTCGCCGTTTGTGTTGCTGGAAAAGGGTGTTTGCTATGACTAATGTGTTCTCCTGACAGAACTCTATCAGTCTTTGCCCTGCTTCATTTTGTACTCCAAGACCAAACTTGCCTGTTATTCCTCTTACCTCTTGACTGCCTACTTTAGCATTCCAATCCCCTATGATGAGAAGGACATCTTTTTTGGGTGTTAATTCTAGAAGCTGTTCTAGGTCTTCATAGAAGCGGTCAACTTCTTCCTCATCAGCACCAGTGGTTGGGGCGTAGACTTGGATTAGTGTGATGTTGAAAGGTTTGCCTTGGATCCGAATGGAAATCATTCTATCATTTTTGAGGTTATACCCCAGTACTGCTGTTCTCACTCTCTTGTTCACGATGAAGGCTACTCCATTTCTTCTAAGGGATTCCTGCCCACAGTAGCAAATATAATGGTCATCTGAATTAAATTCTCCCATTCCTGTCCACTTTAGTTCACTAACTCCCAGGATGTCGATGTTCAGCCTTGACATCTCACGTTTGACCACATCTAGCTTGCCTTGATTCATAGATCTGACGTTCCAGGTTCCTATGTAGTATTGTTCTTTGCAGCATCGCACTTTCCTTTCACTTCCAGACACATCCACAGCTGAGCTTCCTTTCAGTTTTGGCCCAGCTACTTCACTCTTTCTGGAGCTACTAGTACTCGTGTTCTGCTCTTCCCCAGTAGCATAATGGACACCTTCCGACCTGAGGGTCTCATCTTCCAGTGTCATATCGTTTAGCCTTTTTCTTCTGTAATCCATGGGGTTTTCTTGGCAAGAGTACTGGAGTGGGTTGCCACTTCCTTCTCCAGCGGACCACGTTTAGTCAGAACTCTCTGCTGTGACCTGTCCATCTTGGGTAGCCCTACATGGCATAGCTCACAGCTTCATTGAGCTACTCAAGCCCCTTCGCCACGACAAGGCAGTGATCCATGAAAGGGATACTGTACAGAGGTACCCATAAACTATATCCTAATCCCCAACTAAGCCATGACAGAAATACTATTAACTTAAAAGAAGGCAACAGATCACCCCATTTCTTTCAATAAAAAATAGGATATTAAATTATGTTCTTTTACCACTACAATAACTATATGCTATTGTGTTCTAAACAGTCATTAATTAATATTATATTTTTTCATGTGTGTACGTCATATTGCCTCCTAAATAATGATAGAAAAAGTTTTGTTTGTATAAATTCTGAAAATCATTAAAGATGCAGAATTTGGGAATAATCCAAAGTGAAGCACTTTTAAGCCTCATTCATTTCAGTGGAAGTGTTTTGGCCTAAACCTATTGAGGACTTATAGCAGTGGTTCTTGTGGTCTGCTGCCATAAGTTCCAGGCCTGCTTTGTAAAGGCTGCTCTGGTATCATGCTGCAAATGACTAGTGGTCATGTATGTGTGCCAGCAGCTCAGCTGGACTGCACCAGAGCATACAAAGTGCTCAGAGAACATAAAGGGGGAGGATCGGAGTAGGGAATGGGCTGAACTGGGGGCAGGTAGGGATGGATTTTGGCAGCAGCAGTAAATATTGTATCTCCCTTTTCCCAGCCCAGCATGCCCCTTGAGGCTCTTCAGACTGATGTCCGAGTAGACCTATTGGTGGCCATGCAGCTTGTGGGGAGGTAATTTTTTTTTTACCTCTCCCAGAATGTCTGGTCACACACACACATGCCACACGCATTCCATCAGTGGTGCTAGATGCTGTGGGCTGGCAGGGACATCATTGGGCTGTCCAAGAAATGCTTTAACTTTGACTGGATTGTGCCCATACTTCCAACTTTGGCTGGATTGTGTGAGTTCATACTTGGATATTTTTTGCCAGAAGAATGTTAGTCCATTTCGCTGCTTGTTAGTACCTTTAGCTGGATTATGCCTTAATGTTCAGATTTCTCTGGATTTGTCACTTACGCATTAATAATTCTTATATTCCAATTACATTTTCAGGGCTTTTTTTTTCTTCTTAACGCCCAAACGGTTCTACAGTTAGAGATGGATAGAGCAGGAAAAAAATCAGTAAATAATTCTGGTAGGAAAATCAGGTGCATACCCAAGGGTCATTATAGTTTGTAACAACAACAAATTGCAGTTCTATGCAAACTCTTAGAAAGGGTATATATATCATCTTTGTAGAAAAAAGAATAAGAGAACTGTAAGATGAATTCATGCCAAGCCATCCATCAGCTTTTGCCAAGAGAATACTACATCTTTGTTATTGAGCCTTTTTGACATTTTCTCCTAGATGTTCTTCTTTTCTATATTCAAACACTCACTAATTATACACATTAAACCTCATAAGTTGAGTTTTGAACTCTTTCATATGCAAATATGGTGAGAGATGTCTACTTGTATATATTTATGTACACGTATATTCTGAAATAAAGTATAAACTCAATTACACATTTATTCTTTCAGATATTTACACCTAAACTGAAATGTGTCATTTAAAAATCCTGATGATACATTGACCATAGCTCACTGGAAGATTACAGTATTTTGTCACTTTGCAACTGGTTTCCTACAGGATTATAAAATGTAAGATACTTAGATAATTTTTGAACATATGTGATTTAAAAGCTAATGGGGGGCATTTGAAGTAGAAACATATTCGTAACGTTTATTCTAATTATCTGAGGATCCTAGGTAAAGATTGAAGACTATATCATCAGGGTCCAGCACAATAAAATCAGCCTGAGATAAAAGACCACACATGCCAGTTTCTCTTCCCAATGGCAGATGCCATACCCTAAAGCAAACATAGTCTATGCAAGTGGCGCATCACAGAAAGCAACTACAATACAGTGTAGTTTCAGATTGCAATTCATACTCCTTATAGTTTCTTAGTTTACTGTATGAGTAGTAGCTGGGCAGGACATCTAGCCGAGAGGGTAATAGTCATGCCCGAAGATAAGATCCGAAGGCCACCAGTTCGAGAACACCGGAAGTTTCCGTGAGCGGCAGACCTCGAGATAATATGATATCAGCCTCGAGCGGCTGATAAGATCTGATCTGTGTCCGGCTGCCTGTGAGAGAGGAGTTATGTCGGGCCAGCTGTTTCTTGGTGAGAGCAAGAAGTTGTTTATCAACCGGCAGGAAAGCAATCGTGCGGCTAAGAAAGAAAGACTGGACTTGAAAGTGTCATCTGAATGTAGCAGTTCTTGTAAGATTATAACTTATTTGTGATTGTAAAAACCCTTTGGGTTTAGAAATGCCTGCCTATGTAAACCGCCTTGAATAAAGTCAAAAGAGAAATCTAATGACCTAGAAAGGCGGTATATTATTATTATTATTATTATTATTATTATTATTATTATTATTATTATTATTATTAACTTAGCTGGTCTAATATTATTATTATTAACTTAGTTTACTGTATGAGAAGTTAAAAACCCTTTAACCTGTGAAGTTTGCCTGTGAATATGTGATCTGCAATTGCCATGTACTAGTGACAGGAACATTGAATCCTGGACAACATTGTATCCCAGACAAATACATTCCTCTATTGGACATTTATGTCTGGTTTTTTTGCACTCCGACATTTGTATCCCAATACACATATATTTGTAATAGATGTACTTTTTAATTTTCAAAATACAAAGGTAGGATTAGAATTGGGATAAGAAGCTTATGATATACAGGTGTGCCCAAGATAACTGTGGATTCAGAACCTGTGGATTTCAGAATCCCTGGGTTGCGAACCTGTGGGTGAAAGGCCCACCTGGACCCTCTGAACCCAACCAGAACTGTGCTCTGGTCAAGTCTGGAGGGTTTTCTGAGTCCCTCAGAGGCTGTGGACAATTGTGCACAGCCTCTTCAGGCTTCAGAAAGCCCTCTGGACTTGACTGGAGCACAGCTTGGAGGATGGAATGGCCCCAAATCCACAGGTTTGAATACCTGCCGGTTTTGGTATCTGTGGTGGTTCAGGGAATGGAACAGCCACTGATAATGAGGACCACCTGTATAACATGGCATTTGTTGCCCAGTTATAGCAAGATGCAAATGACCCAGGACAACAAACCAAAAATTAACCAGAGGCAGATGTCCAGGAATGGATTTGACCAGGACACAATAGTCCAGAATGAAAATACCCTAGTATTGTACAGTCTATATTCACACATTATTTCAGATATGTTTATCACGAGAGGCATTTGTTTCTGGTGGGTAAAATGGGATTACAGCCTAAGACTTAATGAACACAATGGGCTTATTTCTGAATAAAATAACACCATTTTGAAACACCTCTCACTTAAGCGTTCTGTCCTGTAATTTATTTTTTTTCAGACTTGTTTTTGTATCATGTATATTAATTTGACATTTAATTGAACATGCACTTTCTCTCCACATATTTCCATGGAGTTTTCTCTGTTTCAGACAGGGTAGGTTTTCATCGATTAATGAGTGTAATTAATCAATTAATCCTTAATCACATATTTTTATAAGTTATTTAGAAATTTTGTAGAACCAAATATTGGTGTGCTTTAGAAAAATAATTATAGAAATGAATATAAAACTCAGGGCCTCTTCACACATCACTTTTTACAAAAGTGAATTTGAGTAACTTCATGACAAATAAAGGATCATTTTGTTACATCATGGTTACAAAACCGTGTATATTTGTGGCAAAATATACTTATATATTTGTTGCAAAAAGATGGCCATGCTGCCATTTGAACTTGACAACATGAGAACCAGAAAATATTATTGTGTGACACAGCTTTCAGACAAAGACACCACATAGCCAAGCTGCATCAGGGCCTTGTAGAGAAGCAGGTCAGTCTCTTCGTGTGACTGAAAAGAAAGAAAAAATCTTAGAGTGATGAAATAAAGCACTGATTTACTGCTCAATCCTGTGGGGTCTCTGCATTGCCAAAACTGACATCCAATGGTGGATCATGTTTTATGTGTTGCATAAAACTGTGCTGCAAAAGGTGACATGCCACACAGTGCAACCAGGATGCCACCACAAGCAGCGCAAGCAGAGCCAGGAGCAGCCCTGACAGCAGTAAGCCAGCACAGGGAGTGAGCGGGGTGGGTGAGGAATGGGGCACAGACCAAGCAGCGAGGGGACATGTTGAGACCAGGCACTGTCAATATCCCATCCCCCTTCCAGGCCTTGATCCGCCTTCCAGGGTTCCCTTGGACTTATTCCAGCAAAATTGCTGGCACAGGTCCAAGTAAACCCATTTGGGCAGGAGAAGCTTACTCAAAAGAGACCTCTAGGACTGACCCCACAGGTTGCCATGCGTGCTCTGACTCCCACATGCCAGTGGATCCTGTCTGCATCCTCAGGTTCCACAAACTGAAGAGAATCCCACAAATCAGGCCTGACATATTATGGGGGATATCAGCAAAATAATCAGTGTGGAGTCCAAGTCATGGCAGATGCGAGCTATTTTATTCACAAAGTGCCTTGCAAACATGTCACAACAGATCTCCATGTGTTCCTTCCAATCTACCAGAGGAGCCTGATGGAGGAGACCTCTCACAGTATGGAATGATTCTGTTGGTTGGCTCTCCTCAGATGTGATGATGGCAGAGAAGAAAATATGCTTTGCTGCCACCACCATCACAGAATAGGCCCTAAAGTGTACTACTTTGCGTCTGGTCAGACCTGTCACAACTCTTCTGCCACCATTGCTCAAGATGTCTACCCCCACTTAATCATTTGTAGCTTCTTGGTAAACCAAGGAGCCTCTTTTCTGCAAGATGGCAGATGTCACTCAGAAGCTATCTCATCTACAGTCCTGGCCATCCGCCTATTCCAGAGATAAACCAAAGCCTCAGATGGGTTCCTGGCCTTGGCAGCAGGAAAATCCTCCAGAGCTCTCAGGAAACCATTACAATCAATTAGTCTTTGGGAGCGGACCATACAGTAAGGTCTTCTGCCTCTGTGGAGGCAAGAGGCAGCAACAAGCCTTACCAGCAAGTGATGCATGACACTCCATGACAATGGAGTGATCTTAATGGAGTGATCACCAACATGACTTGGGCAGACGTGGAGAAGAGTGTTTAGTGAAAACGTGGGTGAGTGGGAGGGCCAGACTGGCAGATCATCAGGTAAGGGGGGCAGCATTTGGCAAGCTGTCTCAGATGTCAGGAAGGCTTGAGCTGCCCTGACCACATGACTAAGAGCGCAATCGTAAACTGGAGTTAGGCCAGCATAAACTAAGCCAGCAAAGTTTGGCCAGCACAAGGGCCACCGTAAAGCGTGTATGGATCACTCTTGGAGTCAGGGAGGATGGCTCACATCTGTGTGCTAGTCTCTCTGACTCTGGGAGTGGTCCAAACATACTTTACGATGGCCCTTGTGCTGGCCAAACTTTGCTGGTTTAGTTTATGCTGGTTTAGGATTCTAACAGTGTAATCCTATATTCCCCTTAGTGCCGGCCGAACGCTGTCACGAATGTGCCGCAAAGTGTGTCCGCGTCAGCGCTACGGTGCTTGGGTGCCGTCCCAACCATCGGCAGTGCCGGCCGTGCGCCAGTCAAGCACCAGCTTTGCTCGGTTGGCACAGGGCCTCCGCAAGGGCATTCCAGAGGCATTTCGGGGGCGTAACTGGGCAGCGCAGTGGGCGGAGACGGCAGTTATGATGAAATTGTGATGTAGAACGGCTATAGTGCCATATCCTAACGCTGGTTCACGGCCATGGTGGCCCCGATTCGGGCCACTACCATGCACGTTCCTCTGCACCTGCTATTTTCCTCTGCACATGCCGGCACAGATCCGAGCAGGCCCATAAGGGTGACTGGGGCTTACGCGGGTGCAAGGGGAAAACCTCCCCTTGTCCTGCATGTTGCTGCTGCTGCCTCTGAATGGCCCTGCTATGTCAGCCTTACTAGGCCAGCATAAGGTGTGCTCTAACTCAGGGCACAATCCTATACTGTGCTGGATTAGCGAGGCCAGCCGGGCAGCACCAAATCCAAGGCAGTATAGACAAGGCTGGAGCCTCCCCGCGGCAAGGGAGCATTCGCTCCCTTACTGTAGGGGAGGTTCCCACCTCCCCTATATGCTCCTCAGATCTGCGCCCGCTAAAGAACGGGCACAGATCCGAGGAGACCATGCAGCCCGAATCGGGGCCGTGCAGACAGGCTTAGGATGTGGCCATATGGCCACCTCCCGAGCCCACCCATGTCTGCCCCCAACCTCCCTCCCTCCCACCAATCCCCGTGCCATCTCGGCACTGATCCTCCCTCATGCCGACCAGCTTTGGTCGGCGCAAGGGAGGCTTCCAATCAGCGCTCAGAAGCCGATGCTACTCACATTTGTGAGTGTGAGTGCCGACGTGGGGATACTGCTCGGCGCCCGCACGCCAGTGCTCTGCCCCTTGCGTCAACACTAAGATGTAGCGTCAACGCAAGGAGAGGAGTAGGATTGCGCTGCCCATTTAGGATTGCGCCCTAAAACATTCCTTCTCCACAGACATTTCCACTTTAGGGAGAAGTGTTCTTTCTTTGACATACCAGTCTTTTCTGTGCAAAGATGCGCATAAATTCATGTGAGACCCCTATTAAAGTGCTAAAGTTGAGGGCGCAATCCTAACCTGCGCTGGAACAGGCAGGCCTCTGGGCCTGCGCTGTATCCAACGCTGGTTAGAAGGCACCAGAAGCCTCCCTAGCATTAGGGCACATTTGTGCCCTTACACCAGGGGAGACTCCAGCCTCCCCTATTGGTTCCTCAGATCTGCGCCTGTGAAATCACGGGAGCAGGTCTGAGGAAGCCATGCGGCTTGAATTGGGGCTGCACAGCCTGGGAATTAGGCCTTGTATGCGGCCTGATGGGCGCATCCCAGCCACACCCTCTCCCCAGGCCGGCATGCCCACTGGCCCACCCACCCCCACCCAGGAATGCCTCCCACCTGCCCTCCCTCCCTCCCTGATCCGCCCATGCGCCAGCTGAGTTCAGCTGGTACACAGTCGGCTCCCCCCTCGGCCTGAGCACAGTAGTGCCAACGCGGAGGCGCCGGGTTGGTGCCCCTGCGTCGCTGTTACTGACGTTGTGTCGACGCTACAACATAGCGTCGACACAACGCAGGGCGTTGGATTGCACCCTGAGACACAATTTCACTCCCCCAGAGAGAACCGGGCTAGAGTAGGGGTGTCAAGTATAAGGCCAGCGGGGGGTGGTGGGTGGAGTGGATGATGCGGCCTTCAGAACTCTTTATCTGGCCCTTGGGCTCTCCCAGCACCATCAGCAGCTGCTCTCAGGTGTTGAGCTGTGTTGCGGTATCATTGCTGAAAAGGCAGCCTGCGATCATTGGTCTCTCCCATACCTTGAAAATATGATCAAGATTGCATATTTCCAGAGGTGTCATCTACTCACCAGTAGACGGTACACTGGGCGGGACAGCGTGATCGACAGTCCATCCACTCACTTCCGCTTTCTTCCCACATGCCGCACGGCTTTCCCTCGCCTCAGAGGGGGCGCCTGCTCGCCAGGGGGGATGGGTGGGGGGCACACCGGGTGCCTGGGCGAGCAGGCGCCCCCTCCGAGGTGAGGGAAAGTCATGCGGCGCGCGGGAAGAAAGCGGAAGTGAGTGGATGGACTGTCGATCACGCTAAGTCCCGCCCAGTGTACTGTCTACTGGTGAGTAGATGACACCACTGCATATTTCCTATTGGTAACTAATGAATCCCTAAGTGAGAAAAAGTGCTTATTTCTAGTTATAACCTGATTGATGTCATCACTTCCTGCTTAATTACATCACTTCCAGCCCTCAGTAGGCATCGTAAAAGCTATTCAGCCTGCTGTAGAAAATAAGTTTGACACCCCTGGGCTAGAGTCTTTCTTGTTCCACAGTTCAAGGGCTCCAGCAAGCTATGTTACATACTGATTTATTTCTCAGAAAAGTAAGACAGAAATTAAACATGATAGGCTTTCCTTTGTTTCTTATATTTCAAGACTGTTCTTACTCCATCTAATGTTAAACCTGCTTGTATTAGATGACCTTTTTTTATCTGAGCAAATCTTATTTCTTAATGAATCTCAGAACATTGCAGGGATGACTGTACAAAGCCATTGCTTTTTCTTTATTGCCCACTAAAGAAACATTTATGATTAACCAGGAAAGAGAACTAGATCATTCTCTTCAGCTGGAGGCACTGGTCTCAGTAATGGTTTCCCCGTCATGTATGGCCTGTTTCAACTAACCTGCTAGAATTGCAATGTAAAATCTTAATATCAATGGCACTAACCACTTAGGAAGATGAGCTGGATTGCAAGTCATTGCTAAGGTGGGCTTCGGAGAAATGTTTCTCAGAAAATGTGTTTTTCACACGTACTGCAGGGCATATTGTAAAATAATTCCTTTAAGGTCACTTATGCAGAGGATGGAGAAAACCACAACCTTCCCAGGATCATGTGCTGGAAGGAATATTATTCCTAGTAGGGAAATCTGGATTTCAAAGTATACTGTGGGTAATTGGAAACAAAATGGACAGATTATAACCAGATTATAACACTGCACAGCTGAAAAATAATATTAGGCTTGCCTGAAGCCACCCAGTAAGTATAAGGCTACACTGAAATGTTAGCTCATGCTCTTAATCTGTGTGCCATAGCATTTTTTTTTATGTTGCACTGAAATATGCAATTGCAACTACGGAAAACTATACCCTTGTTTAAAATAAGCAGCTCCAAGATTGTGGCCACACATTCAAACTTTTATAGCAAAGTAACAAATTTAACATACCTGCAGGAAGTGAAATGTCTGCAAAATCACTGCATACAAAAATGTTGAAGTATATAAAACACAGGATTTTATACAGAGACACATTGAGCGCGCTTTTTCCACACCCATAACATTCTATAAGAATAACATAATTCAAAATAGTATGTGTGTGGAGCCCAGGATATTGTCATGATTGATAGTGCCCTTGAGTTTGCAAACACCATCTAGTGGCGAACCTGTTCAACTGCAGGCAGAATTCAGGTGAGGTAATCACTGAAGGGCATCTTGGGAGTAGCAGCCATGTCTAGAAACAGAGTGAATAAGAAAAAGAAAAGCAAATTTTAGTGTGTACTTCTGGTTTGTTCTTCTCCCAAATTAACATGAATAAATACATCTTGCTAAAACTTGACACATTTCTCTACCTGCCAATAACAATAGTACTGTGTTTGCTTTGGGCCTGCAAAAAGCTTCACCACTCTTATTTTAGCTTCCAGTGTTTTTCTTTATGATTTTGATACCTTTTCTGATTCCAGAGAGCAGTGCCAGGCGTTCGATAAATATTTTTCCAGTGCAATAGAGAAATATGACAACATAGTTACTTATCACAGAGAAGGATTTCTTCAAATATGAATCATGATTTCCACTACATA
This sequence comes from Lerista edwardsae, assembly GCA_029204185.1. Lineage (NCBI taxonomy): Eukaryota > Metazoa > Chordata > Lepidosauria > Squamata > Scincidae > Lerista > Lerista edwardsae. The sequence continues at coordinate 8,846 of JAJKFI010012313.1, read as the reverse complement.
CAGTATATCCAGAAAGCAGACAATGGTCTCTAAAGTAAAATATTTCTAAAGGATGTGAGGATGATAGCAACTGCAAGGTAATCTCATATGGATGAAAAGGGAGAACAAAACAGGGAAGGCCAAAGCCAATCACAGGGCTTTTTTCTATGTTATCACAGCAGCACAAACCACACTGGTAACAGGAATCTCCAAAACACACAGGAAAAGTCAAAGAGCCAACTACGTCCAATTACACAGCAACAACTCAGTTGCAAGAAGAAGCACCACTGATGTGAGAAGTGGCAACTCCAGGGTTGTCTCCATCTTGTGATTCTTCTGCTACCAGCTCAGTGTGGGAAGGAGTGGGTTCCCCACAATTAAGGAAATGAAAGAAGGGGCCCAAAAATTAGCTTGGTTTTCAATCACATTACACAATTGCCAAATGGATGCAAATTTGGGCTTCCAAACATGCTATTTCAAACATGCTAGCTCTGTGCTGGATCAAGCCTCTGCACTTGCAAAGGATGTTGTGTGGGATCCAACACACACACACACACACACACACACACACACACACAGAGAGAGAGAGAGAGAGAGAGAGAGAGAGAGAGAGAGAGAGAGAGAGCACTTGGGGTTGCCTTGTGCGGTGATCTGCAATGATTTGGGTCATACAGAGGCTTTCTGACAGCACTGAACATATCCAGCTGCTCTTTTCCTCAGACAAGGAATCCATATTACAGGTAGATTATCCCTTATCCGGACATCCAAAATCCATATTATTCCAAAATCCAGAGATTTTTGTCCAAGCCTTTTTTTTTAACTTTCTGTAATCTGACCACTAGAAGGTCTTGTGCCCATTCCCATGTATAGACTGCTCTGTGGTGTGTGCCTATATAGCCATTGTTGAAAATATGTCAAAGAGGCCAGCAAACTCCCAAATGGGTCATAGTGAAAAGAGCAAGAGCATTTCTCATTATAGTTATGTAATTATTCTGAAATTCAGACAAATCCGAAATCAGACACCTTTCTGTCCCAAGCTGCCCGAATAAGGGATACTCAACCTGTATTACAAGCTGCTTTTGCTGACCCCTTTGCAACAGGTGAGCCCACTTCTGAATGCAAGGGTGCTGGAGGTGACGTAGATTTTCTGTAAAGCATGTTTAAGATGCAGAAATAACAAACTGAAACAATGTCAAAAATCGAAGTGAATGCTTTTGGAACTGCAGCAACAGCAACAGTAATGACAGCCCAATCCTTTTTAAAAATGCTTTATTTTATTTTATGTGAATAAACAAACAAACAAAAACAATACATAGATATATTCTAATATAATTTGATATTTGCAAGAGAGAGAGAGAGAGAAAGAAAAATGGGGAAAAAAAAGGATATTTAAACAATCAGGACATTAATGTGTTCATACAGTTCATGTAGGCTGGGATATTTTATCAAGGAATGGGCTCCATATATTTTCGAATATGTCCATATGTGATGCTGACGATATGCTATTTGCTTGAATAGTGATAAATGCAAAATATAATCACTTGGCTAACTAACTAACTAACTAACTAACTAACTAACTAACTAACTAACTAACTAAGAGTGCAATCCTAACCTGGAGTTAGGCCAGCAAAGTTTGGCCAGCACAAGGGCCACCGTAAAGTGCATTTAGACCACTCTTGGAGTCAGGGAGGATGGTGCACGTCTGTCAATCCAGGTTAGGATTGTGCTCTAACTACCTCTTCACTCTGCAATGCAGCAATGCCAATATGGTGCTTGCTGAATCCCGCAGGAGAGTTTCAACCTCCAGAGGCCTTTCCCCCAGGGTAAGCCCCTGCTGGCTTGGTGGGTCAACTCGGACCTCCTCCAGTGATGTCACTAGTGCAAGTCTACATGAACCCATGAAGGTGTAGTGAGCCCAATAGGGGGTGAGGATTCAGTGGAAGTTGCTGCCACTGAACCCACCCCCTTCCCTGGCCTGATCTGCCTTTTCCCACCCCATCGCCTCCCATTTAACTTTCTTCCAGTCCATTCTTCACAGCTTCCCTCCTGACCCCTGTGCCCACTTACAGGTACCAGTAGGCATTCCTAGTCTATTGTCATGTAGGCCTGGTCACTCAGTGCTATGCTTTTCAGCATGTGGTGTTTGCAAGTTCCAAACCAAGATACTTGGCTATTCATGTATCTGAAGGGCTGCCATGCTGAAGAAGGGGACGACTTTTCCTTTTGTGGTTCTTGAGGACAGGACTAGAATGAAAGAGTTGGAACTAGCCCAAGGGAATTAAATTTCAGCTAGGCATGCAAAAGAATTTCTTAACTGTAGAAGACATCTAGCCCTGCCTTGAGCAGTAGTGGGCTCTTCATCATGGGAGGTTTTCAAGCAGAGGCTGGATAGTCACCTGCAAGGGATGCCTGAACTGATAGGTGGTTGGACTAGATGATCTTCAAGAACTTTTTCACACGTTAGGATTAGAGGAACTGCCCATTTCTTCTGCTTCTGCATTTTGGAGGCAGACATCAGTAGTGCCAATGGACTGTAGATCATGACACACACCTCAATGCTTTTTCCTGCTCACTGCTAGTGAGCAGGTGCATGATAAGATACCAAACGGTCTCTTCGCTGGCCAATAATTCATTCTTTGTGCACACATCCCTTGCTTTTACATCTGAGAAATTCCCTGCTATAACTATCTTCAGTCTAGTATTGCTTCCTTTGAAGATGGACTCTTCATTTCTGTGCCAAGATAACTATTCAATCAAACTCTGTCTCTTGCAGCACAGATATGACAGCTAACATTTTGGTTGACTCTGCAAGGCATACAAACTATGTGGATTCTTCTTGCTCTGCTCTTTAGGGATCTATTTACATGCTACCTCCAACCAGCCCCTCCATCCCGTGAGAAGGCGCATGTGTGCTTGCCAGTCTTCTTCCCATTTGGTGAGCTGTACTGCTGCCATATAATCATATGAGGAATACCTCAAATATTCCCACTCAAGATAAAATTCTACTTTTTAGTATTTGACTTGTGGGATGAGGGGCAGTTTGGATGTTCTGCTCCCGCCCAAGTCATCAGCAGTGCACTCCTTCCCATGTGATTCAGGGTGCAATCCTAAGCAGTGCCAGACTGGTGAGGCCGACGGGCCAGGACCATATCCGACGCTGCTTAGAAGAGGCTGGAGCTGCCCCGTGGCAAGGGAGCATTCACTCCCTTACTGTAGGCTGGCGCATCACTATGCTCTCCTCAGATCTGTGCCTGCTAAATAGCAGGCATAGATCCGAGGAGACCATGTGGCCCGAAACAGGGCTGCGCAGCCTCCCAAACGGGCTTAGGAAGCGGCTGTATGGCTGCCTCTCAAGCCCGCCGTCTCCCCGCCCACAATCTCCCTCTCACCACCAATCCTGTGTGAAGTTTCCCTCATGCCGGCTGGCTTCAGCCAATGCAAGAGAGGCTCAGCACAGGCGCCACAGGACCGGCAGCAGCGCCGGTCCTGTTGCTCAATTGCCGACGGGGGGGTGTTGATCGGCGCCCTGTCGGCAGTCCACCCCTTGCATCAACGCTATGACGTCACATCGACGCAAGGAGCGCAATAGGATTGCGCTGCCCATGGTCTGGTTGGGTAATATTCAGTTATGGACGGGGCTGATTCTCCGCCCTGGGGCTAGGTCTAAAGATTGCCTTAGCGCAGCTTTCCTGCCCCTGGCCATGCCACACCACGTCCCCAGTGCCCATGAATGCTCTGTTTTGGAGCCGTACCAATGCAGAGGCAGGCGGGCGAGAAGGCTGAACTCTGCTTGTGCTGCTTGCCTCTGCAAGAGGTGATCCACCTCTGCACTCCCTCCCCCCCCGCTCCATTGGCATGGCTCTGGGGCATCTGCCTCCCCCACAATCAAGGTAGGTCCACCACTGGTAATATTGTCCAAACTTGCCTTGATTTCTTTAGCTCTGCCACTCTGTTCCAGCAATGTGAACTTCAGACCAATCTCTGACAAATTCAATTTTTTTTAGACAATACTGCAGTCTGTGTTTCAACCTATTGTTTCTACTACTGTAGGATTTAAATATCTTACAGCCCAATCCTATTTCTCTGCCGTGGGTGCAGTTATGCTGAAAACCTGCATGCTGTATTGTGAGGCGTGTGTGTGTGTGTGTGTGTGTGTGTGGAGATTGGGAGGCTTCAGAAAGGTAAGAGGATTTAACCCCCCTTACCTTTCTGCAAGCCTCCTGCTCTGCAATGGAGCTGGCACAATTTTGCTGGTGCAACTCTGAGGAAAGAAAGCAGGCAGGGATGCTGCTGCTGCTGGAGGGGATAGGATCCAGTGTGTGCCATTGCAGCTGGATCCACCCCCTTCTCGCAGCATCCCCATTCCTCCCAATTCCGTGCCAACCCCTCCTTGCCCCTGACTCTTATGATCAGATTGTAAGTGTCCCCAAGTATTTGACTGGCAGTTGTTGGAAATAAAATGTGGAACCAGAAGTATTTTGTTCCAACCCTGCAAGGCAGTTCTTATGAAGGAGAACTTTGTCATAGCACCTGATTCAAATTAATTTTTTAAGCATCCATTTCAAGAACATTTAACTTCAAAATGAAGAGGCTTGATTCATTTCAGCTTCCCAACAAGTGTTATTTTAGTATAGTCTTCCACGCTTGTCTGTAACGTGTGGAAAAATTGCAGTAATGTCTCAATCTTGCGTATTAAACCATGTGGTCTTCTCAAACACTACTCTACTAGGCATACACATATACTTGCTTTGAAGATATGTTCTCCCAAGGAGAAAAATACCTACGTTTTACTCTCTGCCCTATTTTTTTAAAAAGAGGGGGAACCAGAGTACAGCCCAGAGAATGGCATGACTAGTTCTACACAAGAATGGGCTATGGCAGTGGTTCCCAAAATGTGAGTCGGGACCCACCAGTGGGTCGCGAGCCAATTTCAGGTGGATCACAAAGCTCTTAGAGCAGCCATATAGAAAATATGGGAAGATGGTAAAAGGGGGAGGGCTGTGTGCTTGTTTTGCCTGAGTCACGGTTTTAAATAGGCTTTTACCCCATTCTGATTCACTATGCTATTGGAAAATGGCTGAGAAATAACCCAAGTTGTTGCTGCATTCTCAGGCAAGCAGCAGGCTCTGGCATCACAATGATGGCACTTCCTGCTTGATAACTTCCGGCGGCTCCCAGACAGATTGTCATTCTGAAAAGTGGGTCCCGGTGCTAAAAGGTTTGAGAACCACTGGGCTATGGGCCTGTGTTGCTATTTCTCATGCAGCAAATCTCTTGAGACTCAGGAAACTTTCAAAAGTAGTTTGTGATGTGGCATGACTCACATGAGATAGTTTGTGATAAGTCCCCATGGGCTTCTGGAAGTATGGCAGCACATACCAAAATACACACAAAAAAAATACACAATTATATATGGTATTTTTTTTTGGTACAAAATACAAAAAATATATATATATAATTGTATATAGGTCAAAAAATTTATTCCTAGAAACTGCCTTGAAAAACCTGACCGATTTATATTCGGGGGAACTTATATTCAGGGGAATATGGTAAATCCCTTCACTCACAAGATGGCTGGAGCCAAGAAGGTTAGATGACAGGAGAGGCATGCCTGTAGAATTAATAGGAGCGAATTGAAGCCAGGGGGCGGGCTTAGCAGCCATGTTGTTATCTAACATGTCTAACATGTTATCTAGCCATGTTGGTTGACTCAAAACAATCCTTATTCCAGGCATTTCAGATTGCTTTGCTCGTACTGTTTAGGACTGAATAGTTTACTCCTGAAGTAAAAACTTATGAAAATAAAAACGTGTGATTGTGTAGAAACATTATTGGTAACCTTATTATGATTTAATATGCACTTACAAGGTTTAATTCCACATAATTATATTACTGAACATACCTGACGAAATGCTACTTGCTGTCTATTTAAACTCAGATTGCACTGTTTTGACAGACTTATTTTTTGAAATCTACACAACCAAAAATAAAGTGTGAACGGGAAGGAAAGAAAAAAAGGGGAGGGTGGGCAAAAATTAGATAAATATGTAGGAAAATTACATTAAAATCTCTTCATAACACAAGTAGTTGTCAATATGAGAGTAATTCTTTTTTACTTCTAGACTATTAAGAGTATTTTTTTAAACTTCTATACTCACCCCCCCATAAAACAAATTCTGTTAATGTTCAGAATTTCGAAAATATTACAGTAGAAAATGGAAGGCGGGAAAAAACATGTAAACGGGAAGGGGGAAAAAAGGAGGGGGGAAATATATATATTTTTACCTTCTAGACCATTAACAGTGGGTGTCAGAAAATGGTGAATAAGACTGCTAGGAACAGCAAGAAATTACACAGCTGCAAAAATAATGCACTCACTGTTTCAGTTAACGGTAGTTTTATTGAACCGATGTAATGTGAATACATGAATCTTTCCGTGGAAATTAAATCCCATTTTTCGTTCAGCGATTAGCACACCCGTATGCAGAACACGCAGGCATGCTTAAAGACGTTGAGATTAACTGTTACACACGTGCAGGGAGATTTATATTCGTGAGTTCACGGCAATCCTCCTCCTTGGCGGGAATGATCTGAGTCAGCCATATTTGTTGACCCATGGCTTCAAGAAAATGATGTCATGCCGACTCCAGTCATCTAACCTTCTTGGCTGGAGCAAAGCCTACTTGTTTCTGAGTGCTCCTGCCTGTCACCTGGCTCCTTGCAAGCCACTAAGCTGCAGAGCCTTCTGAGCATGCTCAGAAGCAGCTCAGGAAAATTGAGTTCTATGGAAAGTGAAACTGAGCCACACCACATGTTTACTCATGAGTTGGTGCGTTGGTGCCATGGTGCGTTGGAAAAGGCAGGCCAAGAGGAATGCAACGGTGCCAGAACGGGCCCAATCCAATGAACGTAGGCCCCAAAAAATACTCGAGAAGGAGGTTCCTCCCTCTAAACTGAGGAGCCTTATGGAAAGCGAAACTGAGTTAAATGTTCGCGTTTATTGTAACACGTGAGTTGAGTTCAGCAGGGTTCTGCAATTTCAAAGCTATCAGGCAGGCTCTTTCCAGGAGGAGCATTTAGACCATGTGCTCTCTTTTGTTCCAGAGGGCTGTGATGCTGAGGTACTGTGCAAATTTGTGTGTGTGTGTGTGTGTGTGTGTAAGAAATGTGCTCTTTTATTCCTCCGTTCAGATAGGCATACTCAAGTCCAAGCCTTGAGCATTTGTTTGTGTCTTGATGAATTTTCCCCAGCTCCCCTTCCTATGGCTGCGTCTAGTAGCTTCTGTGTCAGTCCATCTGCTCTCAAACAAGTTTGATGGGACCATGCAGACTGCTGCTTCCCAGCCCCAGCTGCTCCTCTTAAGGTTCTTTTTTTGCTTATTATTGGGTTACGAGATACAAAGTGGGACAGAGTGCCTATACCTTTAACCTTTGTATAGAAGAGGGAATTCGGGCAGGTGCAACTCATCATGGAAGGGTTTCAAAAGCGGCACCTGCCCCAATTCCCTCTTCTATACAAAGGTTAAAGATATAGGCACTCTGTCCCACTTTGTATCTGGTAACTGTATGCTTAATCAGTTCTAGCCTTGAACAGATTTGTGTGCTTTGTTTCATTATTCTAGCATGCCTTGCCCATTCAGACAACCCTTCTGTTTAATGACATCCCTTCTTGTGGGTCCCCATAGGCTGTCGTTTTCAAAAGTGGGTCCCAGTGCTAAAATCTTTGGGAACAACTGGTTTGATAGTTGCTTGCTATGTTGTTGTTTTATGTTGTTTTCCCTGTACTTTAATAAATAGGTAGATTGTACAGTTCTTAGATAAAGTTATTGGTAGATCATTTGCCAGAATGTGGTGTTGGTCAAAATTAGACAAAATTATCATTCAACAAATTGCTGGTAACCTTGAGTTTTACCCTCGACTTATCCACAGGGCATGGCAAATTCCATGATTTTTGGCTTACAACCTGCCCTTGACATATATATGATATCGACTTATACACACTTATATACAGTATATTTTCTGCTGGGTGAGTTTTTGCGTGAGTTTTTGCGTACTGCAAACAGCAATTAGTATTTTTTTGCATCATAGTTCCGGTATGGAATGTATAATACAGTCGACCCATTTAAAACATCAAAATACTTAAGATGAAAAATCTCCAGCATTCCTGCCCTTTACAGTAGGGAGGAGGAAAGAGACAGAAGGAAAAAAACTCCTTCATATCTGTTCTTTTGCCATTTTTTACCATCATGCTTCTCCTGCTGGGTCACAGGCAGAGGGCTTTGGCAGGAGCATAAAGAACAGAATGGGGGAGAAAGAGGACTCTCCTTTTACCCTTCCTGAATGACCTTGAATGCTCCCTTCCCTCTTCTCAGCCGCAACTCTCTTGTTTGGCAAAATGATTAGCAAACCTGCCACTTCTTTCACTGGCCAACAACCCACACCATAAGAAGGCACACTTGATAGGACTGGTCCCTGAGTAGTGGTAGCAGTAGTACCACCAATACACCAACACTGAGTGGGGAGCACCATGAGGACCCCAGTGCAAGGGCTTTGTCCAGGGCCCCCAGAAACCCAACAATTAACATTGACTTCTTCTCTTCCCTTTATGTATCCAATTGTCTCCTTTTCAAAGGGGGACAGACCTTGCCCTTGCTAACTGGGAAAGAGGCACCTTTCAAGTGGTGTTCCTCTTATATTTAGCAGGGGGAGAGTAATTGTCCCTCTTCACCCCTGCACAGTGTCTTTTCTAGTGGCTGTTGCTGGTGGTGTTCAGCATTTTTTTAGATTGTGAGCCCTTTTGGGACAGGGAATCATGTAACTTTATTATTATTATTATTATTATTATTATTATTATTATTATTATTATT
>JAJKFI010012308.1:0-22870 GCA_029204185.1 Lerista edwardsae | reverse complement strand
GTGTGTGTGTGTGTGTGTGTGTGTGTGTGTGTGTGTGTGTGTGTGTGCGCATATAATGTCTGTGAATGCCAGAACATTTTAGAGGGATGGTGTCTTTTCTTCAGTCAGGTAAATTAAAATTAACTGAATCTTCGCTCATACACTTAATTTTATAGGTTTACCATTACTTGTTCAAAGAACAATTGCAAGAACAATTGTATTACAAGAAAGCATTGGAAAAGGTCGGTTTGGAGAAGTCTGGCGAGGAAAATGGAGAGGAGAAGAAGTTGCAGTGAAAATTTTCTCCTCCAGAGAAGAACGTTCCTGGTTTCGTGAGGCAGAAATCTATCAAACAGTTATGTTACGTCATGAAAATATTCTTGGGTTTATAGCTGCAGACAATAAAGGTTAGAAAACTTTTAACAAAATCATTCCTGGTTCTATTTGAATGTAGAATTACAGCGACATGTAATTGGAGCACTTTGTATATCAGTAGAGAGAAAGTTTAAATATATATGCACAGTTTGATCACTGCTTTATCTAGGACAGTAATGGCGAACCTTTTGGGCGCAGTGTATCAAAATTTCAGAAAATGTAACTTGACTCTGCTGGCATGTCAGCCCCCGCCCCCAACAAAAGAGAAACAATTCTTTATGTTCATTTATTTAAACACAAAATACAGTCCAATCTTGTGTGGTACTATATATTTTATAAAGAAAGATCAAGTAATTTCAAAAATGAAAAATGAGAAAACAAACTCAGTTTTTGTCAGGTGTTAACATAAGAACCTAAGAAGAGCCTTGCTGGATCGACCAATATAGTCCAGCTTCCTGTCTCTCACAGTGGCCCATCAGGTGCCTCAGGGAGCACATAAGACAAGCAGGTACCTTCATCTCGTTGCCATCCCCCTGCATCTGGCATTCTGAGGTAAATTCTGAAGTAAACACACTGGTGGCCAGTCATGATTCTTCACAGCATTTCTCTTTGACAGCCACCAGAACCAGACGCTCCTCTTTAGTCATGTATTAATAGGAACATAGGAACAGCCCTGCTGGATCAGGCCAAAGGCCCATCTAGTCCAGCTTCCTGTCTCACAGTGGCCCACCAGGTGCCTCAGGGAGCATACCAGATAACTAGATACCTACATCTCATTGCCACTCCCCTAAATCTGGCATAATGCTGTTGGTGAACGTTGGTGTGTCACCCAAAATGTCACATTGTGACACGCGTGTCATAGGTTCTCCATCACTGATCTAGGAGCTTAATTTAAGAAAAAAATCCTCTATTGTGGAGAAAGCTATGAAGTGAAAAAAACAATGTGTTTGTTTATTTTGGATGTTTGTTGTATTTGTGTTGTGTCATAGTGTTTGTATCCCATGTTTATTCTCCATAATGCCACCTGACAAGAAGAGACGTGCTACCATTCTTCAGCTCCTGGAAAGATTCAGAACTTGCAGTGAGAAATAGCCCTAACTGTCCTGCTTGAAAATCTGCTACTATAAATTGTTTGTAAGCCAAGGAATATGTCACTGTATTCCAGACTCTCTGCTGATCTCAGAATTGCCAGGAATTCATTAGACAGTTGTGAAGTCCTTTATGCTAAATAATGTGGTTGACTCTGCTTAGTTTTTTTATATCCTAGCAGCTATGAGTGTATCACATTGGGGCCATGGTGGGGTGAAAGGTTAAAGGGTCTCCTTTGGTGCTGCCCTCCCAGCAACTGCTACTGAATAATGAAAACTAAGAACGGAATTGCCAAACATGAAGTTTGGTGCTATGTCTACAATTCTGAGCATGTGGTCTGCTTTAAATCACATTGTAATCAATGAGTTTTAAGCAGCCCAAGGATGTTCAAGCTTTTTATTCTTTGGCATCAGTAGAAAAGTTTTCCATTGTTTTGGCGTCTTACCACAATTAAATGAAATCTTGACTCATGTATAAGATAAGAATCACTTGTGGTCTATTTTGAGTTTTATGTGTGGTGTTTTACATTTATAGTATTTCTTCTGTTTTGCAGATAATGGTACGTGGACACAGCTGTGGCTGGTATCAGATTATCATGAGCATGGCTCTCTCTTTGATTATCTAAACAGATATACAGTTACTGTAGAAGGAATGATAAAATTAGCTTTGTCCACTGCCAGTGGTCTTGCTCATCTTCACATGGAAATTGTTGGCACTCAAGGTAACTTAACCACATTAAGTCTACAACATTACTAATATGTCCTTTACTAATAGGAAAAATTGTGATATGCAATTTAAATTTGTATGCTTGCCTTTGAAAGCTAAGTACAAGTACACATACCAGATCCATTGGCTAGCTAGCAACTCTCAAGCCCGGCGCAGAGTTGAAAATGATGCCCCCCAAATGCTCATTCGGAAGTGACGTCACTTCTGGGTGTGGCATCACAGCTGCGTTTTTTAAATTGAAAAATAGACATCTGCCATCTTACCTCACCCCAGCCCCAAGCCCCCACAACAAGGGATGACAAGCAGTTGTGCTCAAACCCCCCCCCCCCCAGCTCACCATCTCCTCTCACTGTGATTTAAAAAGTGAGCAGCGGCATCTGAGAGTTGGAGGAACACTGGAGATGCACATTGTTATTTGGCACTGCAGCAGGTTGAATGCAACACTACAGATCTCTAGAGGGAGAGGTGAGGCTAGTAAGGAATCCCCCAAGTGTGAGGTAAGCACAGGGGCACAGGGCTTCCCTCAGCCAACGTCCTTTCAGCAGTTGCTACCCACTTGCTTCTGCTCCCCCCTCCCTGTCACTTTGTGCCGGGAAAGCGGTGTTCAAAATTGATGCGAGCGGAACAGAGCCTCTTCCCTTAGTCATGAGGTCCTGCCAGAGACTGCTAAGCCCCTGGAGCAAGGGGCGGCTAGCAGCTGAGTTCGTTGCTGCTGCCTCTACAAAACAAACTTCTACCAAAGTGGCAGTGGCGAACACTGCCGCTAGCCACCCCCTCACTCTGCTGCCTCCCCCGGGCCCCCTCCTGTTTGTCCTCCAAGTACTTGGTTGCCCCCCCAACCCCCAAGCAGGGGGAGTGTTGCCCCTACTCTTGTAGCCTGGTGCAGTTGCACCCCCTGCACTTTTTTAGCTCCACCGCTGACCAGTTATACGTTACATGGAAATGTTAATATTAGCCAGTTCATAATACATCTTTAATTACATATCTACAGTTGTGCTCATGATTCTAGTGTGTGGATGGGGGGTTCAATTTCCTTGTTGAATGTATTGGCTTTTTTGAATTTCAAAAAGATCCACTGGGTAACATTAAATATACCATATACAGTGGGCCCTCGGTATCCACAAATTCCCTGTGGCTACAGAATTCCACAGATAATTAAATCAGTGGGGGTGCCACACCGGCAACCAGGTGCCAAACCTGGATAAGGAAGGCCCACTGTATACTTGTGTATAAGTAAAAAAAAAAAGAAGCCTTAAAATGGACCCTGAAAACCTGGATCAACTTATACTAAGGTAAATGCTGTTAAGACTTCCTTGGCTTCTAAGAACAGCTGCTTGGTGAGGTGGGGGGGGGGACCAGGCGCAGAAGCAGGATGCACAGAGGAAAAGGAAAAAAATGGGACTATTTTACCTTATTCTGAAGCATTGCAGAAATAGAGCTGTTATCCAAACAGGAAAGAAGGTGAAGGAGCTTGTGGGACTTGTAGTCTTTATGAGAGCTTCTGCTATGGAAATGTACTTCAACTTTGTCTAATTTTATTCCTTTGTCTAATTTACCACTGTCCAGATTGTTCTGGTGTTAGAATGAGTAGACACATGGATTTTTAAATTATTTTTATTTTTGGTGAATAGGAGTAAAAGCTTATAGCAGTGTTCTTCAACAAGTGTTTCAGATTATCCCAGTGATCTCATTGTATTTGGCATGTAGTCTAATTAAAAAATTCATTTCTTCCTACCATACGTAATCTCTCAAGTATGTAATACATGTTATTTGTGAAAGTTATTTTGACACCAAACTTGCTGATCCTCAACACTGAATTTGAATGTGTAATGAATAGACATTTGTGTTTTTTTTAAATTCCACTCATCTTTTTTGTGTCTTTTTTAATTTAATGCAGGAAAACCAGCTATAGCTCATAGAGACTTGAAATCAAAAAACATATTAGTAAAGAAAAATGGAACATGCTGTATTGCAGACTTAGGTCTGGCAGTAAGACATGATTCAGCGACAGACACGATCGATATTGCACCAAACCACAGAGTGGGAACAAAAAGGTAAAGCAGTACTAGTTGTAATAAAATATTTTTCGATAAGGAGGCTGATGAGCATAGCTCTAACCTTGAAAGCAAATGTGCTGGGTAGCCTGCAGGGATATGTTGAAAGCAGGCATAATTTCCCATAGAGGCAGCCAGCTAATGTGGTGTAGTGGCTAGAGTGCTGAATGTGGAAAACATAAGTTCAGATTCCCACATTCTAAGTTCAAGTATGAAGTTCCATATAAGAAATTGCTATTTTTCATTCAAAACTATCACACAAGGTTGTGTGTAACTTTGCTGTAAGCCTTGGGAAAAGGGGCAAGTTTACAGGTGTAACAGTAATGTGCCTTGCCACCCATTTGTCCCCTTCATTGCCTCACTGGTGGATGATCCAGAATTTGTACGAAGTACCCTCTCTGTTAGACAGTAGAAAGTTGGCAAGATGTCTTGGTCTTAAGATATGGGGGGCAGGGCGCACTCTTCCATACAATAAAATAAATATCTGCACATCAAAAGCAAGATTTTGGACATGAGCCAGTTTCTACGCGCAAGATATCCTTTTGTATAGGAGAACATTCATTTTATGATACCCCTTCTGTAATTTGAAGTGGTATTATTCAGATATTTGTTGCCCATCTTGTTTGTTCCTTGTGAAACTTAGGGCGCAATCCTAAACTACGTTAGGCTGGCATAAATTAAGCCAGCAAAGTTTGGCCAGCACAAGGGACACTGTAAAGTATGTTTGGACCACTCTCTGAGTCAGAGAGGCCAGCCCGCAGACATGAGCCATCTTCCCTGTCTCTGAGAGTAATCTAAACACACTTTATGCTGGCCCTTGTTCTGGCCAAACTTTGCTAGTTTAGCTTATGCCAGCCTAACTCCAGTTTAGGATTGCCCTCTTAATCTAATTTTAGCTTTCCTTTTCTTTGTCCTTTGCTTGCAGTTTTACAGTGAACTCTAGTGTCCATAAATATCCATCAGGGACCTAGGGTAGAACTGTATGCTCTTTAGTAATAAACATTAGACTTGTGACTAGTCTGTTACTTAAGCTTGCAATTGGTGAAATAATTTTAAAAACATATAATTAGGTTTTTTTCTATTAGTAGTCTGAAGCTGGACTAAACCTATTAGTAGGTTTAGGCTGGAGTGGAGGTGGAACTAGCAGCCCAGTCTTATCCAGGCCTTGTACTGATGGCACTCGGTTCCATCAAAGCACAGACTGCTATGATGGTAACTAGCAGGTAACTTTGGGCACAAGCAAGCGACCTTTATCTCCTGTGCTGGAGCAGCGTCAGCTGAGGGTATGTTGTGGGGGAGCATAAGAGCAGGGATCAGGGTTGACCAAGGGCATGTTGATGGTGGGCTGGGGCATGTTGTTGGATATCAGTGGCAGTTGTGGCACCAATATCCTATGGCCCAGGCTTGACACTCCCCCTTGGACCCACTTCTGCTTACAGCAGAAGCGATACCAGCACTACACTGGGCTGGTTCAGGAAAGGATTGGACTGTACGTCAATAGTGAATGTTCTTGAAACGGATTATTATGTGGTGCTTGAATTGGCTGAGTGGCCATGGCTGCTTAGGAAATCTTCCAAAATAAAAATATGGATAGCTATGTTCAGAAAGCATTGATTGATAAATAATGTGTATTGGTATCGTAATAGGTACATGGCTCCTGAGGTACTGGATGATTCCATAAACATGAAACATTTTGAATCTTTCAAACGAGCAGATATTTATGCAATGGGATTAGTGTTCTGGGAAATCGCTCGCCGATGTTCAGTTGGTGGTAGGTACAAATAATAAAAATAAAATAAAACTAAATTCATCACTGCTGCAACAGAACCTTAAATTATACAATCTTTGTTTATGCAATCTCAGGAATTCATGAAGATTATCAGTTACCATATTATGACCTAGTCCCTTCTGATCCTTCAGTTGAAGAAATGAGGAAAGTTGTTTGTGAACAGAAACTACGACCCAATATTCCAAACAGATGGCAGAGCTGTGAGGTAAAGTATTTAGAGTATTAAAAATATTTAAAGCAAGCAAACTCATTTGATACTCTTGTATTCTGAAGTTGCATTTTATTCTGAGTGAAGACAATGAAATCGAACTGTTCAGCCTCCTTAATGAAGTCACTTTAGTCCTTTGAATCTGTGGACAAAGTTGAATGCGCAGATTTAAAGTATTTCAACAAGGCTGCCTGCCTGATCCTGAAGCTAGTGGCACCTAGGGCTCCAGTGGTGCCGAAAGGGCATCCACTTCATCCTGAAGCCACTGAGACTACTGCCAGGGTTTCCTCAGGACAAGGGAGAGTTTGCTTCATTAGCCAGAGTAACACTGCTGTAACGCCAATGGGACTCCTTCGCTCTGTACCTGTGTTTGAGCTGGGACAAAGCCGAGGAGACTGGCTCGCAAGGGGGGGTTGAATTCAGCAGCAGAGATTGCCACCGGCCCTGCCCCATTCACGGCCCAATTTCCCCTCCCCCTGCCCAGTTCAGCCCTCCCCACACCTTCCCCCAACCTCTCATTTTCTCGACAAGTCACACCACTGCCTGGCAGCATCACTTACTGCCAGTGATAGTCACTTACTGCCTGGCATCATCCTCTTCGGGCCTGAGGTCTAGTGCTGGCACTCCTTCCTCTGGGTGCTGTAGACATGCTTTATGGCACATCTACATTACTTGGAGCCAATCGGTAGGAGCTTACCACTGGTTGATGACAGGCTCGGGAATCACTTGCTTGGGATTCAAAAAGTTATTGCATGCTAACTAAAATTGCTATTTCTGTCTTTGCTTTACAGGCATTACGAGTAATGGCCAAAATTATGCGAGAATGTTGGTATGCCAATGGTGCGGCCAGGCTAACTGCTTTACGCATAAAGAAAACGTTGTCGCAGCTCAGTCAGCAAGAAGGCATAAAAATGTAATCTTGGAGGTGCTTTGAAGAATACTTTAAGGGTCCCTGTCTGCACCTGGTTTGAGAAGGCAAATTGTTCTACCTCACTGAGGGAACAGAAGGATATTGCTGTCTTTTATACACAATAGGAAAATTAGCTATTAGCCCAGGATTTCTATAGATGTGGTAAACAGTTGTACAGATTCTTACCCTGTACTATGGACAGCTCTTTCCTTGGGCACTCAGAAACATTGTGTAGTCTAGCGCCAATAATAAGGTAACTCAGTTTTTTCAAGGGTTAATGCTGATTTAATACTTGCAAACATGAAGATTATGCATAAAACAGTGGGGCTGATGCCCACTATTTACAAAATGCATTGAAGGATTTCTTGAACTTTTTAAAAAACTATTTGCTTTGCTCATGATGGTACACTGTAAATTCTGAACCACTCTTGTATTTTTTCTTGTATTCCGATTGCATCGTTTTTTGGCTGCCAGACTACGTTCTATTGGACATTTTCTATCAGGAGTTACTGACATGACCTAATTCAGTCTAGAGCAGTGTTTCTCAACCAGTGGTACTCGTACCACTGGTGATACAAGGTGGTATCTGATGGTACATGTGGGAACCCCAGACCCCTGCCACTTGGTAGCAAGACCAAGACACAACATGACAAGCAGTGAAGGCTCAGCTCAGTAGGCAGAGCTCTAGCATATCCCTTTTGTGTGCTCAAAAATGCCTTCCCATCCACACTGAGCCACTTACTGATGTTTGCTGCATTGCGTCTGGCCTCCCAGTCTGGAAGGTACTGGCGATGGCATCATTGCCCGTTACTTCTGGTGGTATTTTCAATTGGTGGACCATGTGAAGTGGTACAGCGGGGACAGGTGTTGAGAAATTCTGGTCTAGAGGAACACCTAACATCATTTGTAATTCTATTTTGTATTCTTTCTGTTCTTTTGCTTCAAAACATTACATGCCTTCAAAATAGATTGTACTGTACCAGTAAGTGCCACTTACTTCTTCATGCGGTTCACTAGGGCCATGAAATGTCTTTTGGTGCTTGTAGAATGATATCAAATAATATGGTTCTTAGCTAAAAGGGGATTTCATACTTGCACGTGGGACTCCTCTCTTTTTACCAAAAACACTAATTCTGAAGACTGTAGGAATCTAAGTACTATACATTAATTCAGTGCTGTTGTCTTAATTGCACATCACAATGAGTTGTGGTGTCAAGAATGGCACTTAACTTCTAATGAAGTTGGACTCTTACAAAGAGTACTTGAAGCTCCTTTTAAAATTTTGATATGAGATTAATCTATTACCATTTTAGCTCTCTGGTGCCACCTATGGAAAACAATTATTTCTGCACAGGCATTGTCTTTTCAAAGAACAATGCTTTGCCAACAGATCAGCTGATTCCTTGCTTTCCCCAGGGTGATACACATGTGAAAACTATGCATATGGATAGTCTTACTGAATGCAGTCATTGTGTGCAAAACCCTAGCACTTTCCTAGCATAGGAGACTGCCACATGACGATCTTACTGGATCAAATTTATATGCATAAATGGATGGCACCGATAGTATTGATTTATATGTTTGGGGATGTGGAAGGACTGACTCTAGGCCCCCAGCCCAAACCTCTGACAACTGCTGGAATTGGCTATAGGGGCTAGCTCCAGTTTGAAGAGTCTCCTGCAAAAGCATTTGCACAACCAATGGCCCTCCTTCATAGTCTCTGATTGAGGCTTCCATCTATTAAGTGGCAACTGGAAATTTGTACGCCATTTATTTTATTTTATTAGCATATCTGGCAAAACAAATCACTATCAAACATGGATGCTGACTAAAGAGTTTAGTTCCTATGAAACAGCAAAAAGCTTCAAGTTAGACTATCCTGTATTTACACTTAATACTGTGGCATATGCCCAGTGCTTTTGATTCAAGATGTGCATTTGAGAGGTTTTTGGCAAACCCTAACTCTTGCATACAACTTGGATCATTAGTGATATATCTTTAAAACAAATGTATGAAAAACAAGATAAACTCTAGCCTTACAACTAGTTTTATAAGGGTTAAAAATTAAATTTGCATATGAATGAAAACTTACGACTGCATATCTGCAATTATTTATACAGGGGTGCAGGATAAAAATGATTAATTGTATAATCTATCATCTCGTCTATCCATAATTTCTCAAGGCAGAATTATTTTTATATTTTAGTCTTTTACAAATTCTGTTGCACATCATCATGGAAGTTTGCTTCCACGATGATGTGTATCAGTATTTCTAAAAGTAAATCATTACAAAGTAGCTCAACTTATGAGATACTTACTGTGAGATCAATATTTGAGCAGTTCTTAAAATAAACATTGCAACATGCAAATTGCATATCATGAAAATTGTACACAGCTCTTTGCTGCTTTTGCTGTGATATAATTTTGAATTTTATTCATGTTTTTTGTTGTTTGACAGTCTGAGTATATTTTTTTTTATCTGTTGCTTGACTAAAGTCATACCTATATTTGAAATGCTCACCCAGGCAAGCATCAATAATGTTAATAGCTTGTAATGCTTTGCTCTTTGGGTATCCAGAAGGACCAAAATAGTTAGCACATGCGTGCACGCACGCGCGCGCACACACACACACACACACTATATATATATAACAGTGATCAGGTTACTTGCAAAATACACAGAAAGAAAAATAACCTGTTCAGTTACTCAAAAGTTTTTGATGAACTTCATGAGATACTGGAATTTATCAGGGACCCATAATCCTTGACAGCTGGAGTTATATGGTATATTTTAATTTGCCTGTTCAGATCTTGGTAGCCTTTCACACCTTCATGTCTTGTAAGCCTAAAATATCTGTATATATGGCAATAGTATAGTATTATAGATTCATGCAAATGTAGCAAGAGAGGCTATTCTAACAAAGTAATAGTTTGCCAGTTGAGTGCCATGGATCCAACTTTTTATTAACTCTTTGTTTATACTGTGCTATTAAAGTAGTTACAGTGGTATTTGAATTACTTTACATGTACAAAAAAAATCCATGTCAGTTGCTTTAAATTTGAATTACCTCTACAAAGACCAAGGTACATTTACCTCATTGTATATATAATGGGTTGTTTTTTTTCAGAACATTCTCAAAGTTGGTAATTGTCTCTTAAAATGTGTGTATTACACTGATAAATTTACAGCTTTGCTGATACTTAATTGGCTTTTATCCAAAGCTTCATGAGTGCTCAAATGACACTTTGAAGCTCCTGCTCAGTTGGGCTTTCCCTATGGTTTCAGTGTTAGAACGCTGTGGTATTGTCTGTGTGGGTGTATATGCAGATTGCTAATAAAAATTCATGGGAAGGCCTTTGCTTGTGTGGACCTGTATGTGCCCGTTGGAGCACCTGCATGTTTTAACAAGCTCTGGATTGAGCTGATTTGTGTATTCTGCCCAAATCACACATTGCACTTCTGCTATTGTATTTTTTGCAAATAAGTTTGCTATTTAGTCAATGCAACATTGATCCTTCCAGAGCTATGTAGTTAATGACTTGTATACCTTTTGAAAGATTTTCAAAACCTGTACAAATGTGTCACTTTTTAAGCCTTACAGAATTGTTCTTCATATATGCCTGATAACTGTGTATTTGTAGTGTATACAACAGTGGATTGTAAATAGTAGGTGAGTGGTAAAGTGCTAATACTATATTAGAAAAGAATAAAACAATGACAGGTTGTCCATTTTTTAAGAGATAAATACTTTGGATTTTTTTAATGTAGCTTAAGTGTTATGAAATGTAATTCTTGCTTAGCTTGTACACTGAACCATTTAGACAAGTGACGTTTTTCTTAAAAACAAGGGCATACTAACCTGTAAAAATAAGAATTTGAAACATGTTTGAATCTACGTAAACAGATGAATTGAGTGGATTGTCCTGAATTAAATATCTTGTTGGGGCTGAAGGAAGGAAGGGCAATAACTTTCAGAATAATTGCACCATAGTGTTAATATGGCCATCTGAATTTTTATCTGTCATTTTTAATTAGCTTTCATTGTCTCCACAAGAATCTCTGTTCACAACAGTGTTGTTACTTGGGCTAGAGATTTTCCTGTGGCCACCTATAGCTGATCAGATATTTGAACCTGAACCTACAGTGTCCTCATGTTAACTGCTCTTCCATATTGACTACCAACAACTCTAGCGCACAGTGTTGTTGGTAGAAAAATGTTAAACTTTTCTGCGATTCAAGCAGTTTAATGATTACATCTAATTTTCCTAAGACTTTTCTGTATTTCTGTAGGTGCCTGATTACTTTTCATCAGTGAACAAGCATACGTGAACCACATCTTTAAGAATATTAATAAATGAATAGGTGTAAAGCTTTTATGGATTAGGATTCAAGCACACTAAATTACCTTATAGAAGGAATTAAAATGTGCCAGCCTTCCATATTGCATTGAATATTCTGGCAAATTCACACACTTGTGTATATTGGAATGGCTACAAGGGCCTCAAAACTTAAAGCAATTGAAATACTTGAATCTCCTGTTTGTATACTAATCACATGCAGAGTTTGGTACCTGGGGCAACCAGTTATATATTGGATCGGTGCTATGTCTCAGTTCCCTGTAACTATCTTGAATCCCTATTGCAATTGATATGCAATCTGTATAGTTACATTAATTCTCATAAAAATAATGTATAATGTAACATAGTGGCTAAGACACTGAGGATTTCCCTGGGTTAAATCGCTCCTCCGTCATGAAGTTTCTTTCCCCAAGCCATATCCTCTCACCCTCATCTCTCCAGCTGCAACATGGGGATGTCATAAGGTAATACATGTAAAGTGTGATGCACATTTGGAAAGTGTTCTACACATTTTCTGTAGGTTTGACTGTAGAAGTGGTAAAGTCTATAAAACAGATGCCAACCACAGGCTTTCTATGGGATTAATTATTTGGTAATTGCAGTTTCCTTATTCACTGGGTTTTTCATGAACTTTACCCCAGCAGATAAGGAGAATTGACTGTACTTGTGTCCTACCCTTGAAACAGCTGTGTGTAAAAAGTCTGTTTTATTGACAAGAGTGCTGCTATGGGATTAATAGGGACATGTTCCAGCAGAGCTTCTATGCTAGTGGTTCTCAAACTTTTTAGATGGGGACCTGCTTTTTAGAATGGCCCTTTTTGGACCCACCGGAAGTGATGTCTTAGCTGGACGTGCCGTCATTGTGACATAATAAAATGACACTCCTGGAATGCAAACTGGCATTCTTGGACTGCAGCAGTTGCACAGCCATGAAATATCCTTGACAGAAAGCAAGATTATGATACAATATTAAGTAAAAGCGCTGAACCAAAAACACGTGTTGTTTTTTTAAAAACACCTCTCACTTGAAAATTCAAACCATTAACAGTCACAAAAGCAATATAGCAAGAGTAAGGTTTGCAGTTTCCAAGATGGCTGCTCCCAGCTTTCCACAACCCACCAAGTGGGTCCCAACCCACAGTTTGAATACCACTGCACTATGCTATACATTATACAGTATACGGCAGTGTTTCCCAAACTGTGTGTTGTGACCCAGGCAAGCTGATAACTGACAATGAAAATGTGTTGAGCTCTGTGGAAAGCAAAACTGAGCCACGCCACACGTGCATTTAATGAGTAGTCAAATGTACCTCAGTTTCTAGGCCAGGTGAAGATGACTGTAAGACCATCAGAACGGTCCTGATCTGATTAACATGGAATTTAACAAATACTCCAGAAGGTGACTACCATAGTGAAAAGGATAAAAACAAAGGTTTGAGCAGCAGTGTTTTACTTTTTTTTTAATCTTGTAAAGCTAGATGGATCCTGATAGTGTCATCAGGATAGTGCAGATCCTAAAGTGGGCATTGGTGCTAAAAGTTTGGGAACCACTGGTATATCGTATAAATACAGTACAGTAGGCCCTTATCTGCAGGCTCAGTGTCCTTAGACGGCTGCCCAGATGAGGCCAGAAGCCACTTCTGATTCGCGCTGATGACACCTGGGGACATTCTGAGGCATGGGGAGGACGCATGCAGCCTTCTCCCATGCCAGAATGCCTCCAAACACAACCAGAAGTTGACTGCACAAATGGCGTGGCTTCTTGATGCATCCAAGAGGGCTTCTAAGGAGGCTAGGACCTAGCACAGGTTTCAGAAGGCTCGGTGTGACCTCCAGGTGAATAATTGTGGCATCCCATCTCGTCCCCCTACAGATTCCAGTATCCCCAGATTTCAGTGTCTGCAGTAATCCTGGAGCGGATCCCTATGGATATTGAAGGCCCACTGTATATAAAAAGTGCGCCTTTGACAAATATGTCTTGCATTTGAGCAAGCCCTCTTCCTCTCCAATTTAACAGCAAAACATTCTGACGCACTACCTGACTTCTGCAAGACATTTTGGATACTGCACTGGCTGCAAAATAGCTTCAGGGTGGTTTCAAAATGGCTGTCACCATAACGAAGAACAGACAGCGGATGGCACAATGTAACACTCTTGTTCCTTCAGATAAGTGAATCAGGGAGAACTAAGTGTGCGGATAGGGAAAACTGACTAATTCAACACTTCCATTCAGTACTGTATTTAAAATATAGGTGTTCAATTACTTTTCCCCATGTGTGTGTCCTAACAGGAATGTGTCATGTTAGGTGTTCTTCTAGGGGTGTGAATGGCAACATTTGACAGTCAGAAAAATGTTTTCTGTGGCAACATATGTTCTCCAGCGTTTTACTTCTTATTTCTCCTTTACTTTTTGTGTTCTGCTAAACAGAAAAGGCAGAACTAAAAAGAAATAAGGTTAAAATCAATTATGCATGTATAGTGTATGCAACATATATCTAGCCTTATGGAGAAGGTAGGAAAGATATAGCTGTTTTTAATGTTCCACTCTTCAAGAAGTATTCCTGAAAAGGATTTGCAAATGATTACCTAGTAATTTGTACATGTTTAAGCTGATGGGCTTGTAGATTGCTTTCTGGTATTTAAGAGTAAAGTGGAATGTTAAAATGGACCGAAGTTTAAACTGCGTGTCTATGAAGAGACTTACCTGCCTGTGATGACTACTGGAATGTGGTGTCATTGATGAGCATGCCTGTCACACATGAAGTGACACAGCACCCCCTTCCTTGCTTGTGCAGTCACAAATGAGATCAAGAAGGACTGTGGGGCAGAGTCCCAATGGGATAGGTGGGTGGGCTTTGCTGGAGGAGCAACTGCTGGACCATGTGTAACTGCTGGAGGAGATGGGAACAACACCCAGCCCAGTTGCACTTCTCAGCAGCTGACAGGGAGGTGAAGCCCACTCAAAAAAAGGGTACGGCCAAAGGGTCAGGCTCGAGGGGCCAAAAGAAGAGGGATGGAGTAACAATGGGGGGGGTCAGTAAGTGGGGGTGGACCCTCTTAGATTCAAAAGAGCCAGATGGAGCCAAGGATTGGCAGGAAATGATATGAAGACCAGAGTCTGAGACCTAGGGAGGAAGCTGCCAGCAAGGTGGAGGAAGAAACAGAGTACAGCAACTCCCCACTGTAGACTCTGAGGTTCAGGCTTTCAATAGGTGATGGAGGGCTTCTTTCGGACTTAATTCTGGTGTATCTGCTATCTGCTTGGCAACAGATCACGGGAAGAAATCTAGGAGGGAGCAATGTAGTAGCTCTACCTTCCGCAGATAGCAAAAGCAAGATTACAGAACCATGATTACAGATAAGGTGGTACAAGACCAAGTACATAGGATAATGCCCCCAGCTGCCTGCGTATGGGTGTTGCATAACAGACTAGTGAATCTTAAGACAGCCACACAATTATCTGAGATTTCTTAGCTGTCAAGACCCCAGAAGTAAGAAGCCATGACCTAAAGGGAGCAGCCTTGGAAGCAGAAAAGAGTTGCCCCAATAGGGATGTGCCTGGCTGACCTGTTCTTAGGGACCTTTGGGGCAGGGGGGGGGTGACAAGCACTGGCATCTGAGAAAGCTTTCTGATGGTGTCTCCCCTGGGAATGGACACTAACAATAGGCTGGGGAGGACTTAATGGGACACTGCAAGCATCAGGACCCTGAGGGAAATCAACCTGAGGGGTGTGAGTTGCAAAGGAAGTGCCCCTGTTTTACATGTGGTCAGATGGGGCATTACAAATGAATGCCCCTTCATGGAATGTGACTTCACTTTGATGACTGCTGGCAGAGGAAGGATCTGGACCTCAGCTTACTGCTCTTGGTGATAAAGGTATGGATTGGGAGTGGTGATTTAATGCTATTTTTGGACTCTGGTTGTGTCCATAAATGTCCTGCTTCTTTTCCGCTTTGCTTCTGGTATATGATATGATGATTTATCTCATTTATATGGAGAGGGAAGGGTGTCATTCCTCACTTGTGGGATGACCCCTCCCCTGGAAGGCGGAGTTGGTCTTTTGCAAAGCAAGTCTCCTAGGGTCGTCCCTCTTATCTCCAGACCGGCTCCACCTTCAGGAACAACAGTCGTGTTCTGCATTGCTGAGCCTCAGCTCAGCAGAAGACTGGCCTAGCATTAGGCCCCAAATTCTCCTCCCGAGAGGGCTAGAGCCCACGAGCAGGGCAGGCGAAGCATTCTTTTTTCAGCTCCGAGAATGGAGCTTCCTCCGCGAACTGAGTCTTCTTCGTTCCCACGCCTGCAGGGAAGCAGGCGCGTTTGGGCACGAACAGATTGCATGCACTCTGGCACCAGCCCCACTACACCTCAGTGGCTGAGCTGAAAGCGGGAGCGCGATACAGCCAGCGCCCTGAACAGCAGACGCAGCGAGCGCAGCAACTGGCCTCACTGTGGTAACGAAGAGAAGCGGCTGCAAGCACCTGGGAAGACCTCCGGGCGGCTCGACTCCCCCCTTGCAGAGTTTTCCTCTTTGGCACCAGCTGCGCACACGCATCCTCGGAAGGCCCTGACTGAAGCACCATGAGGCTGTAGCGCTGGGAGCATCCAGCTTGTGCTCCAGAGGCCAGTGGATTGCCCGCCCCCACTTCACTGTGGCGGCCTGACCGTACAGGAAGAAGCAGGCTTGCTCTCCAAGGAACGTTCTTCGCCCCAAGTCACCGCGTGAAGGACAGCCCACCCTGTGACACAAAGGCAACCTACTCCTTGCAGGTATAGAAGCGCAGGAGGAACAAGAGCACCAGGGGACATCCAGCGGGGCGGCGGAGGCACAGCAGGGGGCCCCGCAGAGAATTGTTTTCCATTCCCAGGAGCAAATGGTGGACTTTGTAAAGAAAGTGATGGCTGAAACCACACAGGCCTCCACCCCCCCCCCCCAGCTCCTGGTTTGCCCTAAAAAGCCCCAAGTTGCAAAGAAGGGCAAAAGAGGTCAGGATAGGATCCCCTCCTCCAGCCTATAGTCCAGTTCAGATTCAAGCAGCAGGGAAGCCAGCCCACCACGCAATAGCAGCAAATACAGCCTAAATCGGGGTGGTAAAGCCAAGGCTAAATCCTCTACGGCCAAAGCTAAGAGAAGCAAACCCAAGGATTCCTTCTCAGATCCTTGGGAGTCCATCTCCCCCGACCCCTCAGAGCAATCCAAGGAGGAGGGTGAGCTGTCTGGGGAAGAGGAGCCCACGGAGGAAGAGGGAAACAGACTGTTCCCAGTGGAGCCATTTCCATGACTTCTAAATAAGGCCATACAGACCCTGGACCTTGCCTTTGGCCCCAGTACAGAAGCAGGGGAGGCAAAGGCTCCCAGGAAGGCTCCCCAAGTTCCTGCTCCCCAAGAGTGTGCCCAAACCTTAAAAAAAAACTCCTACCCAAGGTGTTTAAGGAAGTGGTGGATATGGAGTGGTGTGCCCCCACTAGATTACACAGGGTCCCATGCACTGCCAGCAAATTATACTCCTTAACCAAGGATGCCATGGACATCCTCAAGGTCCCCACAGTGGACCAGCCATGGCGGCCCTGGCCATGATGGCAGTCATTCCGTCCGAGGGAGAGGGTGGGCCAAAGGACCCTTGTGACCGCAGGGTGGAAGCAGCCCTGAAGAGGGACTTCGAGGCATCTTCCCTAGCACTGAGAGCCTCTGCAGCTAATTCAGTAATGGCAAGGACCCTCCCCGCCTGGGTGGAGGAACTGGTGAAGTGGGATAAAAAGCTGTCAAGGGTGACACGTAACACCCTTAAGAAAATCTTGCTGGCAGCAGCCTTCATTGCAGATTCCTCCCTTGATGCGCTCCTGTTCTGTTCCAAGGCCTTGGCCTCCAATGTGGTAGCTAGAAGAAACATCTCACTGCGGCAATGGAAGGTGGATCAGGGCTCCCAATCATGACTGGTAGCTGTGCCCTTCTCCGGGGTAAAGCTATTTGGCCAACTGTTGGATCCCCTCCTTGTAGAAAATAGGGATAAACACAAAGTTCTGCCCACAGCCAAGAGAGAGGGGCCCAAGAATATGAGATCGCCTTCTTCCTTTCAAGGGCCATGATCCAATTTTCGTCACAAAGAGTCCGCATCTTGCAGATCCAAGTGGAGCAGAAAGAAATTCTTCCCCAGAGGCAGATCCTCCACTGGAGGGGAACCATCCTCCGCCTCCGGTCCGGGTAAGCCAAAGGGAGCAAGCACACCCTTCCTGATGCCAGGAACAGAGCTCCAGAGCTTTGCAGTCCGGTGGACTGCAACCACCACCGACACATGGGTCCTTGAGATGGTTAGTAAAGAAGCCCAGGGACAGATTTTGGAAGGTGCCCCCCTCTCGCAAACCACTGAAGCACCGCAGGATGCTGGAGGCCATCCAGCACCTAATAGAGATCAGAGCCATTGAGCCATTGGCCAAGAAACACCAAGGCAAGGGAGTCTACTTGGTATTTTTCCTAGTCCCAAAAAAGAACTGGGACATGAGGGCGATACTCAATTTAAAATGGTTAAACCATTTCGTAGTAAAGAGAAAATTCAAAATGGAAATGTGGAGATCAATCATAGCAGCACTGGAACAGGGCGACTTCCTAGCCTCCATAGACCTCGGAAACATACCTACATGTTCAAATCCATCCACACCACAGGCAGTACCTGCGCTTCTCCTATGGCTCTCACCATTGTCAATACAGGGCCCTCCCGTTTGGTTTGACTGCTGCCCCGAAGGTATTTACCAAATTCTGGTGGCCCTGGTAGCCCACCTACGCCTGTAGAGGGCTTTCCTTTACCTGTACCTGGATGATGCCCTGATCTGCTCCCCCTCCAGGACCCAAGCCAGCAGGGACATCCAGCTCACCCTAGCGTGCCTTCAGAACCACAGCTTTGTAGTAAACCTTGCTGGTGGAACAGGAAGAGTTCACTCCAACCAACCCAGAGCCTGGAGCTCCTCAGGCTTCTCCTGGGCACGAAGCGGGCCCAGTACTCCCTGTTGCCTGAGTGACGACAGAAACTTTGGGACCTGGCCTGAGAGGTCCAACTGAAGGACTCCGAGGAGGTTCTTACCCTGGCCAGATTGCTGGGCATGCTAGTCTCATGCCAGGATGTGATCAGATGGGCCCTCCAGGGCCCTCCAGAGGTTGCTCCTTCCCTTACAAGGGGCAACAGAGAAGAAGCCACATCTGAGGGTAGTGATCCCGCCCAGTCTGAAACTGGAGCTATCTTGGCGGGAGATCTGCTCGGATACAGGGATCTGCTCTGAGGTGTCCAACCTGGCTGGTGCTGACAACAGATGCAAGCCTCCTGGGTTGGGGGCCCCACATGGAGGGGCACAAGGAACATGGCAGGTAGAGGAGAAAACCCTCCACATAAATGTTCTGGAGCTAGCCCTCATACCTTTCAGGGACCTAGTCTACCAGGGTCATGTTCTTGTCAGGACGGACAATGTGACCGCGAAAGCTTACATAAACAAACAGGGGGCACACAGTCCAACAGGCTGCACAGGGAGGCCTATCTGCTGATGGAGTGGGCAGAGCAGAACGCTCAGGGCAGAACATCTTGCAGGGGTGTCCAACACCACAGCAGATTGGCTGAGCAGGAGGCGCCAGATAGAGTCAGTTGCAACTCAACCCCAAGATGTTCCAGCTGGTGGTGCAGAGGTTCGGGCAACCAGTTCTGGACTTGTTTGCCACAAAAGAAAATGCCTAATTAAGCAGATTTGTGGCGAGAACCCCACAACAGGGCGGGGAAGATGTAGACGCACTTCACTGACCATGGCCAGCGGAGCTCCTTTATGCATTTCCCCCATGCCAGTAGCTCTCCTCCATCGGGTGCTGCAAACAGTTAAAGGCAGATATGATTCTCATAGCTCCGAGATGGCCGCGTCATTTTAACAGATTCAGTTTAAGGATACCAACCTCCTGAGGTGAAGATATGATTTTCAGGCAGGCCTAAGAATTCAGCTCTTTTTTTGAAATTACCCTTTCTCTGAGTTTCCTGCAGAAATTGGCTTTTGAGAGAACTCTGCTTACTTGCAGACTCTACAATGTAGAAACAACAAACAGCACCATCTTGGCCAGAACAAAGAATTTGCCTTTAGATCTCCAGTGAAACCCTTGCAGATTGCTATTCTTACTGATATCTTACTGAAGTACAGTATTATTCCTACATTACCATGATATTGGTGGTACATTACCACCAATGGTGTTTTATAGTGTTACCGTGGAACCAAAATGCAGCCATCTTGAGTCTTTTGTTTATAGTCTCTTGCCTCAAGTTGCTGAAGTATGTAACTTTCTCTCTCTTTGCTCTCATTGTTTTCACTCACTTGCCCCCACCTGCAACCCTCTCCACCCAGTACAGCTTGCTCTGCACAATAGATAGGGAACTGGCTAAAGCCAGCAGAGCTTCCTCCCTTATTGGAATGGCCACAGCACATTCTCAAGGCCCAATTGACGCAGGGCTTCTCAGGTCCCAGCCCTGTATAGCAATCCTCCACCAAACAGCAGTTTGTGAGGGGGAGAGGGATATAAAGATGTTTGGAATTGTATGACTTCGCTTTTTCCTGCTTGCTGAGTGGAACACAGAACTAGCCCGCCTGCGCAGGTGTAATAAGGATGATCCTTATACTCTCTCGTTTGGTTGTTTGCCTTTTTAAATGCTTTCCTTGCAATGAGAACCATTTTGTGCCCTTTTTCAGCAACAATAGAATAAGCAAAACTGATGGAATGAATCAGAGCAGGGATGAGTGAGACAACGGTAACAAGACTGAATATGAGTAAAAGTGCAATTGAACTATACTATATTGTTAGGAATTAATGATTATGGCAAATGTCTTGGAGTTGCCTATTACAGGATTGCCCTCTGCGTCTCCACTACACAATTGCATGAATCCATTTTAAAACACTACCACCACCACTCCTCAAAAAACCTGAATGTTGTCAAGCCAATGTTAGGAGCAGCATTCAATAGAGGGTAGGGCTCGGATAAGATACTCTGTGCGGAAAGGCAACAAAATAAATGAGTAAAATTTGTATCAGGAACTGCCTCTGTTGTATTCTGTATCTCCTACAGTGGAGTCAATTTTTTTGTCATAAGTGTTTTGGTTGCTGCTTGTGGTCAGGTTTGGAAGGCTCTTGCATGGTTTTCAAACCCTGAAAATGTGGTTGAGCTGTGACAATTTAACAAAAGATACGTGCCCTTTATAATACCACTGCCTGCCTTAGGTAAGCATTTTAAAACAACAGATATAGGGCCTAATTCTACCAGCTTTTCAGCATTCATGCAGCCATGCTAGTGGGGCTTACGCTGCATCCTGCCCTGGGAGAGCTGTCATGGAGGCTCCTCAAGTACCGCGGGCCTGCACTGCAACTACATCAGTGTTGGAAAGTTGGATAGGATTGGTATGGGCTCATAGTCTGCCTCCAGGTGGGGTCACTATTGTGTCTTCTAATCTGCTCACGCACTAGGGCGCGCTTTCCTTTTAGAGGACTGCACAGGCGGGACTCAACTATCATATGGGAAAACTTTTTTCCTGTTGGTGGTGGCGTGCGTGGGGAAGAAAACATCGTCAGGTTGGACAGCTGATTAAAGGGTTGCTACAATGAGGGCGGAGGGTGGTGGAGAGCGGCGACGCACGGCCGAGATTTTTTGCGCAACTGACTGAGAAGTTCCAGCCTGAAGGCCGGACTGCCCCTCCCCCGCAGACCTCCGTCTACCCTCCCCTTGGAACGAGCGAACAAGCCAGCGAAGAGGGCGGATCTCGCAGGGTCTCTCAACCAATGGGGCGGCGCCGGGGTGGCTGTCGGGTGGCGCGCGGCGGGGACCGGGCCATGGCGACGCTAACTGCCCCTCCACCGCGGGGGACCGGCGGGACCCGGATGGCCCTGGTGACGGTCCCCGCGCTGCTCCTGTTGCTCCCGGGCGTGGCAGGTGAGTAACGGCCAGGCAGCACCAGGGGAAGCGAAGAGGGCAAGAGAAGGGCGATGCCCCCGTTCCGAATCGGCTCTGCCAACCACCCTCAGGGGGCCTCTCAGCTCCGGCCGGACTTCGGGCGGGGGGAATAGCGCGCGCGCTCCTGTAGCGCGAGGGGGTGCGCGCTTAGGAAAGAAAGGGAAGGGGATTGGCTGACCATGTTGCCCTTTAATTGTGTTAATTTCTTAACCAGTAATTTTATCGCTCCAAGACTGAGTGAAAGGGGGGGGGGGAGGCAGGACATTTTCTTTTCTTGTTTTTGGAGTTTCCAGCCCAGTTTAGGAAGAAGTCAGTGGCGTGTGTGGGTAAGTCTGGGCCACCGTTAAAACAAGGCAGGGCTGCGAAGTTTGAAGGAAAAGGCTTCACTCCCCCACCCCACAGCCTACAACCACGTGCACCGCTATACTAAGGCTGCTGCAATCCTGTACAGTTATCGGCGAGTAATGGATATGCATAGGATTGCGTTGCAAGGGTCCCATCTTATCCAACTTTCTAGTGCCTGTGCAGCTGCAATGAAGCCCTGAGGAAAGGGAACAAATGCTCCCTTACCTGGAGGTAGTCTCCATGATTGCCCTTCTACCTCAGGATGCAGTGTGTGCCCCGTTGGCATGGCTGCACCAGCGCTGGAAAATTGGATAGGCTTTTATCCTCAGGCTGTAATAAGTATGCATAGGATTGCACTGTAAGATTTTCCTGGGAGTAAGGTACATTGACTACAGTGGGACTTCTTTCTGAGTAGACATTCATAGGCTCAGGCTGTAAATCTTCCCTGAAAATTTGCAGAATTTACTTGTGAGTGCACATGGTGGAAATAAATGTTCCTGAGTTTGGTGAGGTTTACACCCAAGTAAATGTACAGCACAATGGCAGTCCTAAAATCAGTGACAACTTCCATGTCAGTATTGTATTGCAAGCATAGTTAGCAAAGATCTGATCTGCTGAGTCGTGGGGAGGGGAGGGGTTATCAATTTTCAATACTAGTTCCCATTTTGCCCCTATAAATTGATAACCAGCTTCAGTAGCCCTGGCTGTGGGGACATGGTGCCTGAAATGCAAACATCCTGTTACATCCTCCTATGTCTATTGTCACCTCCCTGTTGGATATCCACCCACCTACTTTCCTTGCTGCCTCAGGTCAGAAGAGGCTGAAATGGTGGCAGACCTCAATCGGGGAATATAATCACCACATCTCCTGCCTCCTCCAATGCATTGCCCATATGCTACTGCCTTATCTATTTAGAAGGAGGTGATAGTGACGTCCTCTTCTTGATGAGTGAACACCATCATTGCTGCTACCCCCTCTTTCTTCCATCCACTGCTCTCGCCTGCTACCACCTCCTTCATTTAGAAGCAAAAAAAAAAAGGAGGCAGTGTTAAAGAAGCTTCCTCCCAGTCAGGGA
>JAJKFI010012307.1:0-22864 GCA_029204185.1 Lerista edwardsae | reverse complement strand
GTGTGTGTGTGTGTGTGTGTGTGTGTGTGTGTGTGTGTGTGTGTGTGCGCATATAATGTCTGTGAATGCCAGAACATTTTAGAGGGATGGTGTCTTTTCTTCAGTCAGGTAAATTAAAATTAACTGAATCTTCGCTCATACACTTAATTTTATAGGTTTACCATTACTTGTTCAAAGAACAATTGCAAGAACAATTGTATTACAAGAAAGCATTGGAAAAGGTCGGTTTGGAGAAGTCTGGCGAGGAAAATGGAGAGGAGAAGAAGTTGCAGTGAAAATTTTCTCCTCCAGAGAAGAACGTTCCTGGTTTCGTGAGGCAGAAATCTATCAAACAGTTATGTTACGTCATGAAAATATTCTTGGGTTTATAGCTGCAGACAATAAAGGTTAGAAAACTTTTAACAAAATCATTCCTGGTTCTATTTGAATGTAGAATTACAGCGACATGTAATTGGAGCACTTTGTATATCAGTAGAGAGAAAGTTTAAATATATATGCACAGTTTGATCACTGCTTTATCTAGGACAGTAATGGCGAACCTTTTGGGCGCAGTGTATCAAAATTTCAGAAAATGTAACTTGACTCTGCTGGCATGTCAGCCCCCGCCCCCAACAAAAGAGAAACAATTCTTTATGTTCATTTATTTAAACACAAAATACAGTCCAATCTTGTGTGGTACTATATATTTTATAAAGAAAGATCAAGTAATTTCAAAAATGAAAAATGAGAAAACAAACTCAGTTTTTGTCAGGTGTTAACATAAGAACCTAAGAAGAGCCTTGCTGGATCGACCAATATAGTCCAGCTTCCTGTCTCTCACAGTGGCCCATCAGGTGCCTCAGGGAGCACATAAGACAAGCAGGTACCTTCATCTCGTTGCCATCCCCCTGCATCTGGCATTCTGAGGTAAATTCTGAAGTAAACACACTGGTGGCCAGTCATGATTCTTCACAGCATTTCTCTTTGACAGCCACCAGAACCAGACGCTCCTCTTTAGTCATGTATTAATAGGAACATAGGAACAGCCCTGCTGGATCAGGCCAAAGGCCCATCTAGTCCAGCTTCCTGTCTCACAGTGGCCCACCAGGTGCCTCAGGGAGCATACCAGATAACTAGATACCTACATCTCATTGCCACTCCCCTAAATCTGGCATAATGCTGTTGGTGAACGTTGGTGTGTCACCCAAAATGTCACATTGTGACACGCGTGTCATAGGTTCTCCATCACTGATCTAGGAGCTTAATTTAAGAAAAAAATCCTCTATTGTGGAGAAAGCTATGAAGTGAAAAAAACAATGTGTTTGTTTATTTTGGATGTTTGTTGTATTTGTGTTGTGTCATAGTGTTTGTATCCCATGTTTATTCTCCATAATGCCACCTGACAAGAAGAGACGTGCTACCATTCTTCAGCTCCTGGAAAGATTCAGAACTTGCAGTGAGAAATAGCCCTAACTGTCCTGCTTGAAAATCTGCTACTATAAATTGTTTGTAAGCCAAGGAATATGTCACTGTATTCCAGACTCTCTGCTGATCTCAGAATTGCCAGGAATTCATTAGACAGTTGTGAAGTCCTTTATGCTAAATAATGTGGTTGACTCTGCTTAGTTTTTTTATATCCTAGCAGCTATGAGTGTATCACATTGGGGCCATGGTGGGGTGAAAGGTTAAAGGGTCTCCTTTGGTGCTGCCCTCCCAGCAACTGCTACTGAATAATGAAAACTAAGAACGGAATTGCCAAACATGAAGTTTGGTGCTATGTCTACAATTCTGAGCATGTGGTCTGCTTTAAATCACATTGTAATCAATGAGTTTTAAGCAGCCCAAGGATGTTCAAGCTTTTTATTCTTTGGCATCAGTAGAAAAGTTTTCCATTGTTTTGGCGTCTTACCACAATTAAATGAAATCTTGACTCATGTATAAGATAAGAATCACTTGTGGTCTATTTTGAGTTTTATGTGTGGTGTTTTACATTTATAGTATTTCTTCTGTTTTGCAGATAATGGTACGTGGACACAGCTGTGGCTGGTATCAGATTATCATGAGCATGGCTCTCTCTTTGATTATCTAAACAGATATACAGTTACTGTAGAAGGAATGATAAAATTAGCTTTGTCCACTGCCAGTGGTCTTGCTCATCTTCACATGGAAATTGTTGGCACTCAAGGTAACTTAACCACATTAAGTCTACAACATTACTAATATGTCCTTTACTAATAGGAAAAATTGTGATATGCAATTTAAATTTGTATGCTTGCCTTTGAAAGCTAAGTACAAGTACACATACCAGATCCATTGGCTAGCTAGCAACTCTCAAGCCCGGCGCAGAGTTGAAAATGATGCCCCCCAAATGCTCATTCGGAAGTGACGTCACTTCTGGGTGTGGCATCACAGCTGCGTTTTTTAAATTGAAAAATAGACATCTGCCATCTTACCTCACCCCAGCCCCAAGCCCCCACAACAAGGGATGACAAGCAGTTGTGCTCAAACCCCCCCCCCCCCAGCTCACCATCTCCTCTCACTGTGATTTAAAAAGTGAGCAGCGGCATCTGAGAGTTGGAGGAACACTGGAGATGCACATTGTTATTTGGCACTGCAGCAGGTTGAATGCAACACTACAGATCTCTAGAGGGAGAGGTGAGGCTAGTAAGGAATCCCCCAAGTGTGAGGTAAGCACAGGGGCACAGGGCTTCCCTCAGCCAACGTCCTTTCAGCAGTTGCTACCCACTTGCTTCTGCTCCCCCCTCCCTGTCACTTTGTGCCGGGAAAGCGGTGTTCAAAATTGATGCGAGCGGAACAGAGCCTCTTCCCTTAGTCATGAGGTCCTGCCAGAGACTGCTAAGCCCCTGGAGCAAGGGGCGGCTAGCAGCTGAGTTCGTTGCTGCTGCCTCTACAAAACAAACTTCTACCAAAGTGGCAGTGGCGAACACTGCCGCTAGCCACCCCCTCACTCTGCTGCCTCCCCCGGGCCCCCTCCTGTTTGTCCTCCAAGTACTTGGTTGCCCCCCAACCCCCAAGCAGGGGGAGTGTTGCCCCTACTCTTGTAGCCTGGTGCAGTTGCACCCCCTGCACTTTTTTAGCTCCACCGCTGACCAGTTATACGTTACATGGAAATGTTAATATTAGCCAGTTCATAATACATCTTTAATTACATATCTACAGTTGTGCTCATGATTCTAGTGTGTGGATGGGGGGTTCAATTTCCTTGTTGAATGTATTGGCTTTTTTGAATTTCAAAAAGATCCACTGGGTAACATTAAATATACCATATACAGTGGGCCCTCGGTATCCACAAATTCCCTGTGGCTACAGAATTCCACAGATAATTAAATCAGTGGGGGTGCCACACCGGCAACCAGGTGCCAAACCTGGATAAGGAAGGCCCACTGTATACTTGTGTATAAGTAAAAAAAAAAGAAGCCTTAAAATGGACCCTGAAAACCTGGATCAACTTATACTAAGGTAAATGCTGTTAAGACTTCCTTGGCTTCTAAGAACAGCTGCTTGGTGAGGTGGGGGGGGGACCAGGCGCAGAAGCAGGATGCACAGAGGAAAAGGAAAAAAATGGGACTATTTTACCTTATTCTGAAGCATTGCAGAAATAGAGCTGTTATCCAAACAGGAAAGAAGGTGAAGGAGCTTGTGGGACTTGTAGTCTTTATGAGAGCTTCTGCTATGGAAATGTACTTCAACTTTGTCTAATTTTATTCCTTTGTCTAATTTACCACTGTCCAGATTGTTCTGGTGTTAGAATGAGTAGACACATGGATTTTTAAATTATTTTTATTTTTGGTGAATAGGAGTAAAAGCTTATAGCAGTGTTCTTCAACAAGTGTTTCAGATTATCCCAGTGATCTCATTGTATTTGGCATGTAGTCTAATTAAAAAATTCATTTCTTCCTACCATACGTAATCTCTCAAGTATGTAATACATGTTATTTGTGAAAGTTATTTTGACACCAAACTTGCTGATCCTCAACACTGAATTTGAATGTGTAATGAATAGACATTTGTGTTTTTTTTAAATTCCACTCATCTTTTTTGTGTCTTTTTTAATTTAATGCAGGAAAACCAGCTATAGCTCATAGAGACTTGAAATCAAAAAACATATTAGTAAAGAAAAATGGAACATGCTGTATTGCAGACTTAGGTCTGGCAGTAAGACATGATTCAGCGACAGACACGATCGATATTGCACCAAACCACAGAGTGGGAACAAAAAGGTAAAGCAGTACTAGTTGTAATAAAATATTTTTCGATAAGGAGGCTGATGAGCATAGCTCTAACCTTGAAAGCAAATGTGCTGGGTAGCCTGCAGGGATATGTTGAAAGCAGGCATAATTTCCCATAGAGGCAGCCAGCTAATGTGGTGTAGTGGCTAGAGTGCTGAATGTGGAAAACATAAGTTCAGATTCCCACATTCTAAGTTCAAGTATGAAGTTCCATATAAGAAATTGCTATTTTTCATTCAAAACTATCACACAAGGTTGTGTGTAACTTTGCTGTAAGCCTTGGGAAAAGGGGCAAGTTTACAGGTGTAACAGTAATGTGCCTTGCCACCCATTTGTCCCCTTCATTGCCTCACTGGTGGATGATCCAGAATTTGTACGAAGTACCCTCTCTGTTAGACAGTAGAAAGTTGGCAAGATGTCTTGGTCTTAAGATATGGGGGGCAGGGCGCACTCTTCCATACAATAAAATAAATATCTGCACATCAAAAGCAAGATTTTGGACATGAGCCAGTTTCTACGCGCAAGATATCCTTTTGTATAGGAGAACATTCATTTTATGATACCCCTTCTGTAATTTGAAGTGGTATTATTCAGATATTTGTTGCCCATCTTGTTTGTTCCTTGTGAAACTTAGGGCGCAATCCTAAACTACGTTAGGCTGGCATAAATTAAGCCAGCAAAGTTTGGCCAGCACAAGGGACACTGTAAAGTATGTTTGGACCACTCTCTGAGTCAGAGAGGCCAGCCCGCAGACATGAGCCATCTTCCCTGTCTCTGAGAGTAATCTAAACACACTTTATGCTGGCCCTTGTTCTGGCCAAACTTTGCTAGTTTAGCTTATGCCAGCCTAACTCCAGTTTAGGATTGCCCTCTTAATCTAATTTTAGCTTTCCTTTTCTTTGTCCTTTGCTTGCAGTTTTACAGTGAACTCTAGTGTCCATAAATATCCATCAGGGACCTAGGGTAGAACTGTATGCTCTTTAGTAATAAACATTAGACTTGTGACTAGTCTGTTACTTAAGCTTGCAATTGGTGAAATAATTTTAAAAACATATAATTAGGTTTTTTTCTATTAGTAGTCTGAAGCTGGACTAAACCTATTAGTAGGTTTAGGCTGGAGTGGAGGTGGAACTAGCAGCCCAGTCTTATCCAGGCCTTGTACTGATGGCACTCGGTTCCATCAAAGCACAGACTGCTATGATGGTAACTAGCAGGTAACTTTGGGCACAAGCAAGCGACCTTTATCTCCTGTGCTGGAGCAGCGTCAGCTGAGGGTATGTTGTGGGGGAGCATAAGAGCAGGGATCAGGGTTGACCAAGGGCATGTTGATGGTGGGCTGGGGCATGTTGTTGGATATCAGTGGCAGTTGTGGCACCAATATCCTATGGCCCAGGCTTGACACTCCCCCTTGGACCCACTTCTGCTTACAGCAGAAGCGATACCAGCACTACACTGGGCTGGTTCAGGAAAGGATTGGACTGTACGTCAATAGTGAATGTTCTTGAAACGGATTATTATGTGGTGCTTGAATTGGCTGAGTGGCCATGGCTGCTTAGGAAATCTTCCAAAATAAAAATATGGATAGCTATGTTCAGAAAGCATTGATTGATAAATAATGTGTATTGGTATCGTAATAGGTACATGGCTCCTGAGGTACTGGATGATTCCATAAACATGAAACATTTTGAATCTTTCAAACGAGCAGATATTTATGCAATGGGATTAGTGTTCTGGGAAATCGCTCGCCGATGTTCAGTTGGTGGTAGGTACAAATAATAAAAATAAAATAAAACTAAATTCATCACTGCTGCAACAGAACCTTAAATTATACAATCTTTGTTTATGCAATCTCAGGAATTCATGAAGATTATCAGTTACCATATTATGACCTAGTCCCTTCTGATCCTTCAGTTGAAGAAATGAGGAAAGTTGTTTGTGAACAGAAACTACGACCCAATATTCCAAACAGATGGCAGAGCTGTGAGGTAAAGTATTTAGAGTATTAAAAATATTTAAAGCAAGCAAACTCATTTGATACTCTTGTATTCTGAAGTTGCATTTTATTCTGAGTGAAGACAATGAAATCGAACTGTTCAGCCTCCTTAATGAAGTCACTTTAGTCCTTTGAATCTGTGGACAAAGTTGAATGCGCAGATTTAAAGTATTTCAACAAGGCTGCCTGCCTGATCCTGAAGCTAGTGGCACCTAGGGCTCCAGTGGTGCCGAAAGGGCATCCACTTCATCCTGAAGCCACTGAGACTACTGCCAGGGTTTCCTCAGGACAAGGGAGAGTTTGCTTCATTAGCCAGAGTAACACTGCTGTAACGCCAATGGGACTCCTTCGCTCTGTACCTGTGTTTGAGCTGGGACAAAGCCGAGGAGACTGGCTCGCAAGGGGGGGTTGAATTCAGCAGCAGAGATTGCCACCGGCCCTGCCCCATTCACGGCCCAATTTCCCCTCCCCCTGCCCAGTTCAGCCCTCCCCACACCTTCCCCCAACCTCTCATTTTCTCGACAAGTCACACCACTGCCTGGCAGCATCACTTACTGCCAGTGATAGTCACTTACTGCCTGGCATCATCCTCTTCGGGCCTGAGGTCTAGTGCTGGCACTCCTTCCTCTGGGTGCTGTAGACATGCTTTATGGCACATCTACATTACTTGGAGCCAATCGGTAGGAGCTTACCACTGGTTGATGACAGGCTCGGGAATCACTTGCTTGGGATTCAAAAAGTTATTGCATGCTAACTAAAATTGCTATTTCTGTCTTTGCTTTACAGGCATTACGAGTAATGGCCAAAATTATGCGAGAATGTTGGTATGCCAATGGTGCGGCCAGGCTAACTGCTTTACGCATAAAGAAAACGTTGTCGCAGCTCAGTCAGCAAGAAGGCATAAAAATGTAATCTTGGAGGTGCTTTGAAGAATACTTTAAGGGTCCCTGTCTGCACCTGGTTTGAGAAGGCAAATTGTTCTACCTCACTGAGGGAACAGAAGGATATTGCTGTCTTTTATACACAATAGGAAAATTAGCTATTAGCCCAGGATTTCTATAGATGTGGTAAACAGTTGTACAGATTCTTACCCTGTACTATGGACAGCTCTTTCCTTGGGCACTCAGAAACATTGTGTAGTCTAGCGCCAATAATAAGGTAACTCAGTTTTTTCAAGGGTTAATGCTGATTTAATACTTGCAAACATGAAGATTATGCATAAAACAGTGGGGCTGATGCCCACTATTTACAAAATGCATTGAAGGATTTCTTGAACTTTTTAAAAAACTATTTGCTTTGCTCATGATGGTACACTGTAAATTCTGAACCACTCTTGTATTTTTTCTTGTATTCCGATTGCATCGTTTTTTGGCTGCCAGACTACGTTCTATTGGACATTTTCTATCAGGAGTTACTGACATGACCTAATTCAGTCTAGAGCAGTGTTTCTCAACCAGTGGTACTCGTACCACTGGTGATACAAGGTGGTATCTGATGGTACATGTGGGAACCCCAGACCCCTGCCACTTGGTAGCAAGACCAAGACACAACATGACAAGCAGTGAAGGCTCAGCTCAGTAGGCAGAGCTCTAGCATATCCCTTTTGTGTGCTCAAAAATGCCTTCCCATCCACACTGAGCCACTTACTGATGTTTGCTGCATTGCGTCTGGCCTCCCAGTCTGGAAGGTACTGGCGATGGCATCATTGCCCGTTACTTCTGGTGGTATTTTCAATTGGTGGACCATGTGAAGTGGTACAGCGGGGACAGGTGTTGAGAAATTCTGGTCTAGAGGAACACCTAACATCATTTGTAATTCTATTTTGTATTCTTTCTGTTCTTTTGCTTCAAAACATTACATGCCTTCAAAATAGATTGTACTGTACCAGTAAGTGCCACTTACTTCTTCATGCGGTTCACTAGGGCCATGAAATGTCTTTTGGTGCTTGTAGAATGATATCAAATAATATGGTTCTTAGCTAAAAGGGGATTTCATACTTGCACGTGGGACTCCTCTCTTTTTACCAAAAACACTAATTCTGAAGACTGTAGGAATCTAAGTACTATACATTAATTCAGTGCTGTTGTCTTAATTGCACATCACAAT
Organism: Lerista edwardsae; assembly: GCA_029204185.1. Lineage (NCBI taxonomy): Eukaryota > Metazoa > Chordata > Lepidosauria > Squamata > Scincidae > Lerista > Lerista edwardsae. Next base: position 14,536 of record JAJKFI010012307.1, on the reverse strand, counting down.
GAGTTGTGGTGTCAAGAATGGCACTTAACTTCTAATGAAGTTGGACTCTTACAAAGAGTACTTGAAGCTCCTTTTAAAATTTTGATATGAGATTAATCTATTACCATTTTAGCTCTCTGGTGCCACCTATGGAAAACAATTATTTCTGCACAGGCATTGTCTTTTCAAAGAACAATGCTTTGCCAACAGATCAGCTGATTCCTTGCTTTCCCCAGGGTGATACACATGTGAAAACTATGCATATGGATAGTCTTACTGAATGCAGTCATTGTGTGCAAAACCCTAGCACTTTCCTAGCATAGGAGACTGCCACATGACGATCTTACTGGATCAAATTTATATGCATAAATGGATGGCACCGATAGTATTGATTTATATGTTTGGGGATGTGGAAGGACTGACTCTAGGCCCCCAGCCCAAACCTCTGACAACTGCTGGAATTGGCTATAGGGGCTAGCTCCAGTTTGAAGAGTCTCCTGCAAAAGCATTTGCACAACCAATGGCCCTCCTTCATAGTCTCTGATTGAGGCTTCCATCTATTAAGTGGCAACTGGAAATTTGTACGCCATTTATTTTATTTTATTAGCATATCTGGCAAAACAAATCACTATCAAACATGGATGCTGACTAAAGAGTTTAGTTCCTATGAAACAGCAAAAAGCTTCAAGTTAGACTATCCTGTATTTACACTTAATACTGTGGCATATGCCCAGTGCTTTTGATTCAAGATGTGCATTTGAGAGGTTTTTGGCAAACCCTAACTCTTGCATACAACTTGGATCATTAGTGATATATCTTTAAAACAAATGTATGAAAAACAAGATAAACTCTAGCCTTACAACTAGTTTTATAAGGGTTAAAAATTAAATTTGCATATGAATGAAAACTTACGACTGCATATCTGCAATTATTTATACAGGGGTGCAGGATAAAAATGATTAATTGTATAATCTATCATCTCGTCTATCCATAATTTCTCAAGGCAGAATTATTTTTATATTTTAGTCTTTTACAAATTCTGTTGCACATCATCATGGAAGTTTGCTTCCACGATGATGTGTATCAGTATTTCTAAAAGTAAATCATTACAAAGTAGCTCAACTTATGAGATACTTACTGTGAGATCAATATTTGAGCAGTTCTTAAAATAAACATTGCAACATGCAAATTGCATATCATGAAAATTGTACACAGCTCTTTGCTGCTTTTGCTGTGATATAATTTTGAATTTTATTCATGTTTTTTGTTGTTTGACAGTCTGAGTATATTTTTTTTTATCTGTTGCTTGACTAAAGTCATACCTATATTTGAAATGCTCACCCAGGCAAGCATCAATAATGTTAATAGCTTGTAATGCTTTGCTCTTTGGGTATCCAGAAGGACCAAAATAGTTAGCACATGCGTGCACGCACGCGCGCGCACACACACACACACACACTATATATATATAACAGTGATCAGGTTACTTGCAAAATACACAGAAAGAAAAATAACCTGTTCAGTTACTCAAAAGTTTTTGATGAACTTCATGAGATACTGGAATTTATCAGGGACCCATAATCCTTGACAGCTGGAGTTATATGGTATATTTTAATTTGCCTGTTCAGATCTTGGTAGCCTTTCACACCTTCATGTCTTGTAAGCCTAAAATATCTGTATATATGGCAATAGTATAGTATTATAGATTCATGCAAATGTAGCAAGAGAGGCTATTCTAACAAAGTAATAGTTTGCCAGTTGAGTGCCATGGATCCAACTTTTTATTAACTCTTTGTTTATACTGTGCTATTAAAGTAGTTACAGTGGTATTTGAATTACTTTACATGTACAAAAAAAATCCATGTCAGTTGCTTTAAATTTGAATTACCTCTACAAAGACCAAGGTACATTTACCTCATTGTATATATAATGGGTTGTTTTTTTTCAGAACATTCTCAAAGTTGGTAATTGTCTCTTAAAATGTGTGTATTACACTGATAAATTTACAGCTTTGCTGATACTTAATTGGCTTTTATCCAAAGCTTCATGAGTGCTCAAATGACACTTTGAAGCTCCTGCTCAGTTGGGCTTTCCCTATGGTTTCAGTGTTAGAACGCTGTGGTATTGTCTGTGTGGGTGTATATGCAGATTGCTAATAAAAATTCATGGGAAGGCCTTTGCTTGTGTGGACCTGTATGTGCCCGTTGGAGCACCTGCATGTTTTAACAAGCTCTGGATTGAGCTGATTTGTGTATTCTGCCCAAATCACACATTGCACTTCTGCTATTGTATTTTTTGCAAATAAGTTTGCTATTTAGTCAATGCAACATTGATCCTTCCAGAGCTATGTAGTTAATGACTTGTATACCTTTTGAAAGATTTTCAAAACCTGTACAAATGTGTCACTTTTTAAGCCTTACAGAATTGTTCTTCATATATGCCTGATAACTGTGTATTTGTAGTGTATACAACAGTGGATTGTAAATAGTAGGTGAGTGGTAAAGTGCTAATACTATATTAGAAAAGAATAAAACAATGACAGGTTGTCCATTTTTTAAGAGATAAATACTTTGGATTTTTTTAATGTAGCTTAAGTGTTATGAAATGTAATTCTTGCTTAGCTTGTACACTGAACCATTTAGACAAGTGACGTTTTTCTTAAAAACAAGGGCATACTAACCTGTAAAAATAAGAATTTGAAACATGTTTGAATCTACGTAAACAGATGAATTGAGTGGATTGTCCTGAATTAAATATCTTGTTGGGGCTGAAGGAAGGAAGGGCAATAACTTTCAGAATAATTGCACCATAGTGTTAATATGGCCATCTGAATTTTTATCTGTCATTTTTAATTAGCTTTCATTGTCTCCACAAGAATCTCTGTTCACAACAGTGTTGTTACTTGGGCTAGAGATTTTCCTGTGGCCACCTATAGCTGATCAGATATTTGAACCTGAACCTACAGTGTCCTCATGTTAACTGCTCTTCCATATTGACTACCAACAACTCTAGCGCACAGTGTTGTTGGTAGAAAAATGTTAAACTTTTCTGCGATTCAAGCAGTTTAATGATTACATCTAATTTTCCTAAGACTTTTCTGTATTTCTGTAGGTGCCTGATTACTTTTCATCAGTGAACAAGCATACGTGAACCACATCTTTAAGAATATTAATAAATGAATAGGTGTAAAGCTTTTATGGATTAGGATTCAAGCACACTAAATTACCTTATAGAAGGAATTAAAATGTGCCAGCCTTCCATATTGCATTGAATATTCTGGCAAATTCACACACTTGTGTATATTGGAATGGCTACAAGGGCCTCAAAACTTAAAGCAATTGAAATACTTGAATCTCCTGTTTGTATACTAATCACATGCAGAGTTTGGTACCTGGGGCAACCAGTTATATATTGGATCGGTGCTATGTCTCAGTTCCCTGTAACTATCTTGAATCCCTATTGCAATTGATATGCAATCTGTATAGTTACATTAATTCTCATAAAAATAATGTATAATGTAACATAGTGGCTAAGACACTGAGGATTTCCCTGGGTTAAATCGCTCCTCCGTCATGAAGTTTCTTTCCCCAAGCCATATCCTCTCACCCTCATCTCTCCAGCTGCAACATGGGGATGTCATAAGGTAATACATGTAAAGTGTGATGCACATTTGGAAAGTGTTCTACACATTTTCTGTAGGTTTGACTGTAGAAGTGGTAAAGTCTATAAAACAGATGCCAACCACAGGCTTTCTATGGGATTAATTATTTGGTAATTGCAGTTTCCTTATTCACTGGGTTTTTCATGAACTTTACCCCAGCAGATAAGGAGAATTGACTGTACTTGTGTCCTACCCTTGAAACAGCTGTGTGTAAAAAGTCTGTTTTATTGACAAGAGTGCTGCTATGGGATTAATAGGGACATGTTCCAGCAGAGCTTCTATGCTAGTGGTTCTCAAACTTTTTAGATGGGGACCTGCTTTTTAGAATGGCCCTTTTTGGACCCACCGGAAGTGATGTCTTAGCTGGACGTGCCGTCATTGTGACATAATAAAATGACACTCCTGGAATGCAAACTGGCATTCTTGGACTGCAGCAGTTGCACAGCCATGAAATATCCTTGACAGAAAGCAAGATTATGATACAATATTAAGTAAAAGCGCTGAACCAAAAACACGTGTTGTTTTTTTAAAAACACCTCTCACTTGAAAATTCAAACCATTAACAGTCACAAAAGCAATATAGCAAGAGTAAGGTTTGCAGTTTCCAAGATGGCTGCTCCCAGCTTTCCACAACCCACCAAGTGGGTCCCAACCCACAGTTTGAATACCACTGCACTATGCTATACATTATACAGTATACGGCAGTGTTTCCCAAACTGTGTGTTGTGACCCAGGCAAGCTGATAACTGACAATGAAAATGTGTTGAGCTCTGTGGAAAGCAAAACTGAGCCACGCCACACGTGCATTTAATGAGTAGTCAAATGTACCTCAGTTTCTAGGCCAGGTGAAGATGACTGTAAGACCATCAGAACGGTCCTGATCTGATTAACATGGAATTTAACAAATACTCCAGAAGGTGACTACCATAGTGAAAAGGATAAAAACAAAGGTTTGAGCAGCAGTGTTTTACTTTTTTTTTAATCTTGTAAAGCTAGATGGATCCTGATAGTGTCATCAGGATAGTGCAGATCCTAAAGTGGGCATTGGTGCTAAAAGTTTGGGAACCACTGGTATATCGTATAAATACAGTACAGTAGGCCCTTATCTGCAGGCTCAGTGTCCTTAGACGGCTGCCCAGATGAGGCCAGAAGCCACTTCTGATTCGCGCTGATGACACCTGGGGACATTCTGAGGCATGGGGAGGACGCATGCAGCCTTCTCCCATGCCAGAATGCCTCCAAACACAACCAGAAGTTGACTGCACAAATGGCGTGGCTTCTTGATGCATCCAAGAGGGCTTCTAAGGAGGCTAGGACCTAGCACAGGTTTCAGAAGGCTCGGTGTGACCTCCAGGTGAATAATTGTGGCATCCCATCTCGTCCCCCTACAGATTCCAGTATCCCCAGATTTCAGTGTCTGCAGTAATCCTGGAGCGGATCCCTATGGATATTGAAGGCCCACTGTATATAAAAAGTGCGCCTTTGACAAATATGTCTTGCATTTGAGCAAGCCCTCTTCCTCTCCAATTTAACAGCAAAACATTCTGACGCACTACCTGACTTCTGCAAGACATTTTGGATACTGCACTGGCTGCAAAATAGCTTCAGGGTGGTTTCAAAATGGCTGTCACCATAACGAAGAACAGACAGCGGATGGCACAATGTAACACTCTTGTTCCTTCAGATAAGTGAATCAGGGAGAACTAAGTGTGCGGATAGGGAAAACTGACTAATTCAACACTTCCATTCAGTACTGTATTTAAAATATAGGTGTTCAATTACTTTTCCCCATGTGTGTGTCCTAACAGGAATGTGTCATGTTAGGTGTTCTTCTAGGGGTGTGAATGGCAACATTTGACAGTCAGAAAAATGTTTTCTGTGGCAACATATGTTCTCCAGCGTTTTACTTCTTATTTCTCCTTTACTTTTTGTGTTCTGCTAAACAGAAAAGGCAGAACTAAAAAGAAATAAGGTTAAAATCAATTATGCATGTATAGTGTATGCAACATATATCTAGCCTTATGGAGAAGGTAGGAAAGATATAGCTGTTTTTAATGTTCCACTCTTCAAGAAGTATTCCTGAAAAGGATTTGCAAATGATTACCTAGTAATTTGTACATGTTTAAGCTGATGGGCTTGTAGATTGCTTTCTGGTATTTAAGAGTAAAGTGGAATGTTAAAATGGACCGAAGTTTAAACTGCGTGTCTATGAAGAGACTTACCTGCCTGTGATGACTACTGGAATGTGGTGTCATTGATGAGCATGCCTGTCACACATGAAGTGACACAGCACCCCCTTCCTTGCTTGTGCAGTCACAAATGAGATCAAGAAGGACTGTGGGGCAGAGTCCCAATGGGATAGGTGGGTGGGCTTTGCTGGAGGAGCAACTGCTGGACCATGTGTAACTGCTGGAGGAGATGGGAACAACACCCAGCCCAGTTGCACTTCTCAGCAGCTGACAGGGAGGTGAAGCCCACTCAAAAAAAGGGTACGGCCAAAGGGTCAGGCTCGAGGGGCCAAAAGAAGAGGGATGGAGTAACAATGGGGGGGGTCAGTAAGTGGGGGTGGACCCTCTTAGATTCAAAAGAGCCAGATGGAGCCAAGGATTGGCAGGAAATGATATGAAGACCAGAGTCTGAGACCTAGGGAGGAAGCTGCCAGCAAGGTGGAGGAAGAAACAGAGTACAGCAACTCCCCACTGTAGACTCTGAGGTTCAGGCTTTCAATAGGTGATGGAGGGCTTCTTTCGGACTTAATTCTGGTGTATCTGCTATCTGCTTGGCAACAGATCACGGGAAGAAATCTAGGAGGGAGCAATGTAGTAGCTCTACCTTCCGCAGATAGCAAAAGCAAGATTACAGAACCATGATTACAGATAAGGTGGTACAAGACCAAGTACATAGGATAATGCCCCCAGCTGCCTGCGTATGGGTGTTGCATAACAGACTAGTGAATCTTAAGACAGCCACACAATTATCTGAGATTTCTTAGCTGTCAAGACCCCAGAAGTAAGAAGCCATGACCTAAAGGGAGCAGCCTTGGAAGCAGAAAAGAGTTGCCCCAATAGGGATGTGCCTGGCTGACCTGTTCTTAGGGACCTTTGGGGCAGGGGGGGGGTGACAAGCACTGGCATCTGAGAAAGCTTTCTGATGGTGTCTCCCCTGGGAATGGACACTAACAATAGGCTGGGGAGGACTTAATGGGACACTGCAAGCATCAGGACCCTGAGGGAAATCAACCTGAGGGGTGTGAGTTGCAAAGGAAGTGCCCCTGTTTTACATGTGGTCAGATGGGGCATTACAAATGAATGCCCCTTCATGGAATGTGACTTCACTTTGATGACTGCTGGCAGAGGAAGGATCTGGACCTCAGCTTACTGCTCTTGGTGATAAAGGTATGGATTGGGAGTGGTGATTTAATGCTATTTTTGGACTCTGGTTGTGTCCATAAATGTCCTGCTTCTTTTCCGCTTTGCTTCTGGTATATGATATGATGATTTATCTCATTTATATGGAGAGGGAAGGGTGTCATTCCTCACTTGTGGGATGACCCCTCCCCTGGAAGGCGGAGTTGGTCTTTTGCAAAGCAAGTCTCCTAGGGTCGTCCCTCTTATCTCCAGACCGGCTCCACCTTCAGGAACAACAGTCGTGTTCTGCATTGCTGAGCCTCAGCTCAGCAGAAGACTGGCCTAGCATTAGGCCCCAAATTCTCCTCCCGAGAGGGCTAGAGCCCACGAGCAGGGCAGGCGAAGCATTCTTTTTTCAGCTCCGAGAATGGAGCTTCCTCCGCGAACTGAGTCTTCTTCGTTCCCACGCCTGCAGGGAAGCAGGCGCGTTTGGGCACGAACAGATTGCATGCACTCTGGCACCAGCCCCACTACACCTCAGTGGCTGAGCTGAAAGCGGGAGCGCGATACAGCCAGCGCCCTGAACAGCAGACGCAGCGAGCGCAGCAACTGGCCTCACTGTGGTAACGAAGAGAAGCGGCTGCAAGCACCTGGGAAGACCTCCGGGCGGCTCGACTCCCCCCTTGCAGAGTTTTCCTCTTTGGCACCAGCTGCGCACACGCATCCTCGGAAGGCCCTGACTGAAGCACCATGAGGCTGTAGCGCTGGGAGCATCCAGCTTGTGCTCCAGAGGCCAGTGGATTGCCCGCCCCCACTTCACTGTGGCGGCCTGACCGTACAGGAAGAAGCAGGCTTGCTCTCCAAGGAACGTTCTTCGCCCCAAGTCACCGCGTGAAGGACAGCCCACCCTGTGACACAAAGGCAACCTACTCCTTGCAGGTATAGAAGCGCAGGAGGAACAAGAGCACCAGGGGACATCCAGCGGGGCGGCGGAGGCACAGCAGGGGGCCCCGCAGAGAATTGTTTTCCATTCCCAGGAGCAAATGGTGGACTTTGTAAAGAAAGTGATGGCTGAAACCACACAGGCCTCCACCCCCCCCCCCCAGCTCCTGGTTTGCCCTAAAAAGCCCCAAGTTGCAAAGAAGGGCAAAAGAGGTCAGGATAGGATCCCCTCCTCCAGCCTATAGTCCAGTTCAGATTCAAGCAGCAGGGAAGCCAGCCCACCACGCAATAGCAGCAAATACAGCCTAAATCGGGGTGGTAAAGCCAAGGCTAAATCCTCTACGGCCAAAGCTAAGAGAAGCAAACCCAAGGATTCCTTCTCAGATCCTTGGGAGTCCATCTCCCCCGACCCCTCAGAGCAATCCAAGGAGGAGGGTGAGCTGTCTGGGGAAGAGGAGCCCACGGAGGAAGAGGGAAACAGACTGTTCCCAGTGGAGCCATTTCCATGACTTCTAAATAAGGCCATACAGACCCTGGACCTTGCCTTTGGCCCCAGTACAGAAGCAGGGGAGGCAAAGGCTCCCAGGAAGGCTCCCCAAGTTCCTGCTCCCCAAGAGTGTGCCCAAACCTTAAAAAAAACTCCTACCCAAGGTGTTTAAGGAAGTGGTGGATATGGAGTGGTGTGCCCCCACTAGATTACACAGGGTCCCATGCACTGCCAGCAAATTATACTCCTTAACCAAGGATGCCATGGACATCCTCAAGGTCCCCACAGTGGACCAGCCATGGCGGCCCTGGCCATGATGGCAGTCATTCCGTCCGAGGGAGAGGGTGGGCCAAAGGACCCTTGTGACCGCAGGGTGGAAGCAGCCCTGAAGAGGGACTTCGAGGCATCTTCCCTAGCACTGAGAGCCTCTGCAGCTAATTCAGTAATGGCAAGGACCCTCCCCGCCTGGGTGGAGGAACTGGTGAAGTGGGATAAAAAGCTGTCAAGGGTGACACGTAACACCCTTAAGAAAATCTTGCTGGCAGCAGCCTTCATTGCAGATTCCTCCCTTGATGCGCTCCTGTTCTGTTCCAAGGCCTTGGCCTCCAATGTGGTAGCTAGAAGAAACATCTCACTGCGGCAATGGAAGGTGGATCAGGGCTCCCAATCATGACTGGTAGCTGTGCCCTTCTCCGGGGTAAAGCTATTTGGCCAACTGTTGGATCCCCTCCTTGTAGAAAATAGGGATAAACACAAAGTTCTGCCCACAGCCAAGAGAGAGGGGCCCAAGAATATGAGATCGCCTTCTTCCTTTCAAGGGCCATGATCCAATTTTCGTCACAAAGAGTCCGCATCTTGCAGATCCAAGTGGAGCAGAAAGAAATTCTTCCCCAGAGGCAGATCCTCCACTGGAGGGGAACCATCCTCCGCCTCCGGTCCGGGTAAGCCAAAGGGAGCAAGCACACCCTTCCTGATGCCAGGAACAGAGCTCCAGAGCTTTGCAGTCCGGTGGACTGCAACCACCACCGACACATGGGTCCTTGAGATGGTTAGTAAAGAAGCCCAGGGACAGATTTTGGAAGGTGCCCCCCTCTCGCAAACCACTGAAGCACCGCAGGATGCTGGAGGCCATCCAGCACCTAATAGAGATCAGAGCCATTGAGCCATTGGCCAAGAAACACCAAGGCAAGGGAGTCTACTTGGTATTTTTCCTAGTCCCAAAAAAGAACTGGGACATGAGGGCGATACTCAATTTAAAATGGTTAAACCATTTCGTAGTAAAGAGAAAATTCAAAATGGAAATGTGGAGATCAATCATAGCAGCACTGGAACAGGGCGACTTCCTAGCCTCCATAGACCTCGGAAACATACCTACATGTTCAAATCCATCCACACCACAGGCAGTACCTGCGCTTCTCCTATGGCTCTCACCATTGTCAATACAGGGCCCTCCCGTTTGGTTTGACTGCTGCCCCGAAGGTATTTACCAAATTCTGGTGGCCCTGGTAGCCCACCTACGCCTGTAGAGGGCTTTCCTTTACCTGTACCTGGATGATGCCCTGATCTGCTCCCCCTCCAGGACCCAAGCCAGCAGGGACATCCAGCTCACCCTAGCGTGCCTTCAGAACCACAGCTTTGTAGTAAACCTTGCTGGTGGAACAGGAAGAGTTCACTCCAACCAACCCAGAGCCTGGAGCTCCTCAGGCTTCTCCTGGGCACGAAGCGGGCCCAGTACTCCCTGTTGCCTGAGTGACGACAGAAACTTTGGGACCTGGCCTGAGAGGTCCAACTGAAGGACTCCGAGGAGGTTCTTACCCTGGCCAGATTGCTGGGCATGCTAGTCTCATGCCAGGATGTGATCAGATGGGCCCTCCAGGGCCCTCCAGAGGTTGCTCCTTCCCTTACAAGGGGCAACAGAGAAGAAGCCACATCTGAGGGTAGTGATCCCGCCCAGTCTGAAACTGGAGCTATCTTGGCGGGAGATCTGCTCGGATACAGGGATCTGCTCTGAGGTGTCCAACCTGGCTGGTGCTGACAACAGATGCAAGCCTCCTGGGTTGGGGGCCCCACATGGAGGGGCACAAGGAACATGGCAGGTAGAGGAGAAAACCCTCCACATAAATGTTCTGGAGCTAGCCCTCATACCTTTCAGGGACCTAGTCTACCAGGGTCATGTTCTTGTCAGGACGGACAATGTGACCGCGAAAGCTTACATAAACAAACAGGGGGCACACAGTCCAACAGGCTGCACAGGGAGGCCTATCTGCTGATGGAGTGGGCAGAGCAGAACGCTCAGGGCAGAACATCTTGCAGGGGTGTCCAACACCACAGCAGATTGGCTGAGCAGGAGGCGCCAGATAGAGTCAGTTGCAACTCAACCCCAAGATGTTCCAGCTGGTGGTGCAGAGGTTCGGGCAACCAGTTCTGGACTTGTTTGCCACAAAAGAAAATGCCTAATTAAGCAGATTTGTGGCGAGAACCCCACAACAGGGCGGGGAAGATGTAGACGCACTTCACTGACCATGGCCAGCGGAGCTCCTTTATGCATTTCCCCCATGCCAGTAGCTCTCCTCCATCGGGTGCTGCAAACAGTTAAAGGCAGATATGATTCTCATAGCTCCGAGATGGCCGCGTCATTTTAACAGATTCAGTTTAAGGATACCAACCTCCTGAGGTGAAGATATGATTTTCAGGCAGGCCTAAGAATTCAGCTCTTTTTTTGAAATTACCCTTTCTCTGAGTTTCCTGCAGAAATTGGCTTTTGAGAGAACTCTGCTTACTTGCAGACTCTACAATGTAGAAACAACAAACAGCACCATCTTGGCCAGAACAAAGAATTTGCCTTTAGATCTCCAGTGAAACCCTTGCAGATTGCTATTCTTACTGATATCTTACTGAAGTACAGTATTATTCCTACATTACCATGATATTGGTGGTACATTACCACCAATGGTGTTTTATAGTGTTACCGTGGAACCAAAATGCAGCCATCTTGAGTCTTTTGTTTATAGTCTCTTGCCTCAAGTTGCTGAAGTATGTAACTTTCTCTCTCTTTGCTCTCATTGTTTTCACTCACTTGCCCCCACCTGCAACCCTCTCCACCCAGTACAGCTTGCTCTGCACAATAGATAGGGAACTGGCTAAAGCCAGCAGAGCTTCCTCCCTTATTGGAATGGCCACAGCACATTCTCAAGGCCCAATTGACGCAGGGCTTCTCAGGTCCCAGCCCTGTATAGCAATCCTCCACCAAACAGCAGTTTGTGAGGGGGAGAGGGATATAAAGATGTTTGGAATTGTATGACTTCGCTTTTTCCTGCTTGCTGAGTGGAACACAGAACTAGCCCGCCTGCGCAGGTGTAATAAGGATGATCCTTATACTCTCTCGTTTGGTTGTTTGCCTTTTTAAATGCTTTCCTTGCAATGAGAACCATTTTGTGCCCTTTTTCAGCAACAATAGAATAAGCAAAACTGATGGAATGAATCAGAGCAGGGATGAGTGAGACAACGGTAACAAGACTGAATATGAGTAAAAGTGCAATTGAACTATACTATATTGTTAGGAATTAATGATTATGGCAAATGTCTTGGAGTTGCCTATTACAGGATTGCCCTCTGCGTCTCCACTACACAATTGCATGAATCCATTTTAAAACACTACCACCACCACTCCTCAAAAAACCTGAATGTTGTCAAGCCAATGTTAGGAGCAGCATTCAATAGAGGGTAGGGCTCGGATAAGATACTCTGTGCGGAAAGGCAACAAAATAAATGAGTAAAATTTGTATCAGGAACTGCCTCTGTTGTATTCTGTATCTCCTACAGTGGAGTCAATTTTTTTGTCATAAGTGTTTTGGTTGCTGCTTGTGGTCAGGTTTGGAAGGCTCTTGCATGGTTTTCAAACCCTGAAAATGTGGTTGAGCTGTGACAATTTAACAAAAGATACGTGCCCTTTATAATACCACTGCCTGCCTTAGGTAAGCATTTTAAAACAACAGATATAGGGCCTAATTCTACCAGCTTTTCAGCATTCATGCAGCCATGCTAGTGGGGCTTACGCTGCATCCTGCCCTGGGAGAGCTGTCATGGAGGCTCCTCAAGTACCGCGGGCCTGCACTGCAACTACATCAGTGTTGGAAAGTTGGATAGGATTGGTATGGGCTCATAGTCTGCCTCCAGGTGGGGTCACTATTGTGTCTTCTAATCTGCTCACGCACTAGGGCGCGCTTTCCTTTTAGAGGACTGCACAGGCGGGACTCAACTATCATATGGGAAAACTTTTTTCCTGTTGGTGGTGGCGTGCGTGGGGAAGAAAACATCGTCAGGTTGGACAGCTGATTAAAGGGTTGCTACAATGAGGGCGGAGGGTGGTGGAGAGCGGCGACGCACGGCCGAGATTTTTTGCGCAACTGACTGAGAAGTTCCAGCCTGAAGGCCGGACTGCCCCTCCCCCGCAGACCTCCGTCTACCCTCCCCTTGGAACGAGCGAACAAGCCAGCGAAGAGGGCGGATCTCGCAGGGTCTCTCAACCAATGGGGCGGCGCCGGGGTGGCTGTCGGGTGGCGCGCGGCGGGGACCGGGCCATGGCGACGCTAACTGCCCCTCCACCGCGGGGGACCGGCGGGACCCGGATGGCCCTGGTGACGGTCCCCGCGCTGCTCCTGTTGCTCCCGGGCGTGGCAGGTGAGTAACGGCCAGGCAGCACCAGGGGAAGCGAAGAGGGCAAGAGAAGGGCGATGCCCCCGTTCCGAATCGGCTCTGCCAACCACCCTCAGGGGGCCTCTCAGCTCCGGCCGGACTTCGGGCGGGGGGAATAGCGCGCGCGCTCCTGTAGCGCGAGGGGGTGCGCGCTTAGGAAAGAAAGGGAAGGGGATTGGCTGACCATGTTGCCCTTTAATTGTGTTAATTTCTTAACCAGTAATTTTATCGCTCCAAGACTGAGTGAAAGGGGGGGGGGAGGCAGGACATTTTCTTTTCTTGTTTTTGGAGTTTCCAGCCCAGTTTAGGAAGAAGTCAGTGGCGTGTGTGGGTAAGTCTGGGCCACCGTTAAAACAAGGCAGGGCTGCGAAGTTTGAAGGAAAAGGCTTCACTCCCCCACCCCACAGCCTACAACCACGTGCACCGCTATACTAAGGCTGCTGCAATCCTGTACAGTTATCGGCGAGTAATGGATATGCATAGGATTGCGTTGCAAGGGTCCCATCTTATCCAACTTTCTAGTGCCTGTGCAGCTGCAATGAAGCCCTGAGGAAAGGGAACAAATGCTCCCTTACCTGGAGGTAGTCTCCATGATTGCCCTTCTACCTCAGGATGCAGTGTGTGCCCCGTTGGCATGGCTGCACCAGCGCTGGAAAATTGGATAGGCTTTTATCCTCAGGCTGTAATAAGTATGCATAGGATTGCACTGTAAGATTTTCCTGGGAGTAAGGTACATTGACTACAGTGGGACTTCTTTCTGAGTAGACATTCATAGGCTCAGGCTGTAAATCTTCCCTGAAAATTTGCAGAATTTACTTGTGAGTGCACATGGTGGAAATAAATGTTCCTGAGTTTGGTGAGGTTTACACCCAAGTAAATGTACAGCACAATGGCAGTCCTAAAATCAGTGACAACTTCCATGTCAGTATTGTATTGCAAGCATAGTTAGCAAAGATCTGATCTGCTGAGTCGTGGGGAGGGGAGGGGTTATCAATTTTCAATACTAGTTCCCATTTTGCCCCTATAAATTGATAACCAGCTTCAGTAGCCCTGGCTGTGGGGACATGGTGCCTGAAATGCAAACATCCTGTTACATCCTCCTATGTCTATTGTCACCTCCCTGTTGGATATCCACCCACCTACTTTCCTTGCTGCCTCAGGTCAGAAGAGGCTGAAATGGTGGCAGACCTCAATCGGGGAATATAATCACCACATCTCCTGCCTCCTCCAATGCATTGCCCATATGCTACTGCCTTATCTATTTAGAAGGAGGTGATAGTGACGTCCTCTTCTTGATGAGTGAACACCATCATTGCTGCTACCCCCTCTTTCTTCCATCCACTGCTCTCGCCTGCTACCACCTCCTTCATTTAGAAGCAAAAAAAAAAGGAGGCAGTGTTAAAGAAGCTTCCTCCCAGTCAGGGA
>JAJKFI010012304.1:0-15322 GCA_029204185.1 Lerista edwardsae | reverse complement strand
GTGCTTCTCACATTTATTCCTGTGAGCTTGCTTGGAGGGGGGGGGGGCTCTGACCTTGTTGCTCACTGCACCGGCATCCTGACCCTGAATCCATATCTCAACAGGTATGGATTGCTGACCACTGAGGTGAGCCCAAAACACAGGTAGGAGAGATTAGTTGACCCATCCCAAATGAGTGAAGTGCTTTGCGGACCCTTGGCGGGCTCACTCCTGGCCTCCAGCCACTACCTCAGCCTATGGTAGCGGTTCCTGAACTTCACAAAGTCACAGCGATCTCCTGGGCACCACCATCTTGAACTGTGCAAGATCTTGTGATTAAAACAAACAAACAAACAAACAAACAAACAAACAAACAAACAAACAAACAAACAAACAAACAAACAAAACATTTTCTACCAAAGATGTGTTAGAACAACACTGGGAGAAATGCAATCTCCAGCACATCCTTGGTAGAAAATGGGATATATTATTTTAAGATGCCAGCGCCTGGGAGCAGAGGCGGAGGAAGGGTATAGCCCGGGGTGGCGCGAGCCATGGGCGCCGGGCAGCGGTGGGGCGCCATTGCGCAGAGTCCACGGACGAACCCGCATGCTGTTTGGCCCTCCCACTCTCCATTTTGCTCCAAAATGGAGCTATTCTGGGCGCAGGGAGGCGAGGCTGGGCGACGCACGGGGGCGGGGCGACGTGCTGGGGGTGTGGTTTCGTCACCCTGCCATGGGTTCGCTGGGGGCGTCGTTCGTCCCTGCCTGGGAGAGCTGGCAAGAAGAGGCCACTGGGCTCATCCAACAGCCCCATGTGAGCTTGCCTTTGTGCCCTCGGGTGCACCACTGGCCTGTGGAGAAGTTTCACTCCAGTCCCAGCCCTGCAGGTCAGCTTGAGTCCTCCCATTGGGTAGGCCATGGGAGCCAATGACCCAAAGCTAAAGTGCCCATGTATGCGCATATAGATGTGCACTTGAGCGCATGTGGAAACAAGTCGGGGGGGGGAATGGTGGGTTGGAGCAGCTTAAACCTGCATGCTTTTTTCCCCCATTCAAAAGCATAGACTTGGCTATGCTGTGGGTCTCTCCATTCTAAAGATTTCAAGTTTCTTTGTTTAAAAAACAGGCCTGAGGGTACAATCCTAACCTGGAGTTAGGCTGGCACAAATCACTTGTGCTGGCCCAGAGTGCAGTAAACATTCATGCACCGGCTTCTCTGATTCCAAAATTGTTGCAAACGTGCTTTACGACACATTTACAACACTCCTAGTGCTGGCCAAACTCCAGCTTAAGATAGCACCCTGAGTAATATTTCATATACTGCTGATATGTATGTGACTCACATAAGGTTTGACTCAGTAGGCCCCCTCCTTCAGCAGCTGCAGTGGCTGCCCATTCAATTCCGATCCCAACTTCAGATAATGGTCCTGACCTTTAAGGCCCTTCATGACTTAGGCCCAGCCTACCTACAGGACCACCTTCTCCCATGCATACCAGTTTGCCCTCTGAGATCATCTAAAGGGGCTCTCCTTCGAATGCCTCCTCTGTCCCAAGTCAAAGGGATGGCAGCTCGGGGACAGGCCTTCTCTGTAGCAGCTCCACAAATATGGAATTCCCTCCCAGCAGAACTAAGAACTACACACTCCCTCATGGCCTTTCAGAGAGGGTTCAAATCATATCTATTTAGTCTGGCCTTTGGATGACTGTGTGGCTGTCTGCTCTCTGTCCCTCTGGTATACTGTCATAGTCAGTTTCACTCCCCTGATCAATTGTTTTTCCCACCCTCCAATAAGTCCTGGTATCGAGAATTGGGTCTAGCTTTCACTCCTGTTAATGTTCCTGTTAATGTTTAATTTGTTGTTCCTGTTTTAATGTGTTGTTTTAATGTGTTTTATTTATTATGTAAGTAAAAGTTGTATTTGCATTGAATTTTGTTTGTTCTCTGTAAGCCGCTTTGGGCATTTGCTTTGGCATAGGAAAGGTGGGATATACATTCTTGAAATAAATAATAAATAAGTATGTTACACAAAATTTGAAGGCAAGCTACATGGGACTGTCCTACAGGGAGGAGTTCTAGATTACTGGGAGGACACCTAATTTGCATCTTACACCGTTCCTCGGCCTCCCCCGCCCACCCCCTCTTTGCCCCATCTTAGATGCACACCATGCATTCACAAGGTATGTGATTTATTCTGCGTGATTGGCCCTTCCTAATGCAAGCATTAATGCTCTCCCATTAATGAGATGCCCGAGACTGTCACAGTTCCCCCTTCGCACCAACTTTCCTCCTTTCCAATCAAACCAAGTTTCATATGCTTGATTGCTACAGAAAACATCACTAATAAGAAACCACCAAGGGTACTCTGGCTGCTATTTCCAATTTGTTTCCCAGCTCCAGGTTTAAATTGTTCAAAGCCTTTTCATTTTTTGGGTGTTTTTTTCATTGAAAAATTGTTGATGAGCAACATGAATAATGTTCTCCTATTACTCCCCATCCAGCGCGCATCCCCTGGGCATCGGAATGTGCTTATCTCCGTTCCCTGGCTGTTCCTCTAGCATATTTACATTGTTAGTGTCGCACACACAAAAAAGAAAAAAGAAAAAAAGAAAAAAAAGGTATCATTATGTCAATAAGAGCAATTTAAGCATTAATAGGATGGTTATGAGCAGAAATGCAAGAGGTTGCATTGTGAGCTATAAAAAAACGAAAAGGGGGGAAACATATGTCAAAGAATTGTTTGTAATTCCTGTTACCGAATTTTATCTTCAGCAGAGTCCCAACATGGAAGATAAAGAGCAGAGACTTATTGAGGGGGGAGGGCATGAAGAAGGAAAAGACAATGGAAATGAAGACAAAGCCCAAAATAGAACTGTAGTGGATGAGGGGGAGGGGGGGAGAGTCAACCCTGTGATTCAGTGAATGGCTTCTTAGAAGAGACTGCAAGCAACCGAATAGGTTCCATACTGCAAATCAACATGTGACACTCATTCCTCCTTGGCTCTGCATCCCTTCGGTTGGGATCCACTGGCTCCCAACCTTCCAACATCCTAGCAACAGTAAACTGGAGGGAGGGGCTCCAGGTCAGTAGTCACATGACCAACTGGGCAAGAGGCACTTATTCAAGTGGTGGTTCTCTTCTATTTAGCAGGGGGGGAGTAATTGTCCCTCTTCACCCCTGCGCAGTGTCTGTTGCTGGTGGCTTTTTTTTTTTTTAAGATGGTGAGCCCATTTTGGAACAGGGAGCCATTTAACTTTATTGTTCGCCTGCAAGCCACTTTGCGAACTTTTGCTGCAAAGCGGTATATAAATACTATTGATTGACTGATTGATTTGCACGTCAAACGTCCCAGCAGTGCTCAGCAGTGGCATTTCTACAGGGAGGGCAAAGCTCTAAGTTTTGCAAGAAGCCTTACCTTGCAGTGGAAATCACTCCTCTCCTGCACCGTTTTAGCCAATCCTCACAGGGAACAGCAACATCTTGGCGTTGCTTACTGGCCACAGCAGCAAGGGAGAGGAGGGATTTACATGACAGGGTGAGGCTCCTTGCAACACTTAGAGCTTTGCCCTCCCTGTAGAAACGCCTCTTCTGCTCAGCGCTGAGTGGCTCTAGCGAGAGCTATAAAAGGCATGCAGGGTGTGTCCATTTAAAATCAGGGCTGCCCCTAGAGACTTGGCAGACCTGGACACCAGAGGCCCATTCCTCAGCCCCACAGCACCCATAAGGCACCTCCACGGCCAGTGGGAGGGCCCTGGGAAGGCCTTGTCACTGGGGCCAGGCCAGTGCAGGGCCCCCACTGACCAGGGGTGGCCACGCAAGCCTGTGGGTGCTGTTACTGCCACCAGTGTTGCCCCGATCCGAGGGGTGAGAGGGCAGATCTGGGTGGGGAGGGGCAGGGAGTGGGATCCTGCGTGGCTGGATCCATCCTTGGTGTTGGGCTGTGTGGCCTGACATGGAGGCCCTTGTGCCTGTGCCAGCTGAACAGTAGGAGGGGAAGGGGGTGAGTGCCCTTCTCCCGAGGAGCTTCCAGCGGCGACCCCCAGGCTCCTCAGGACTGGGCTGTGAATGCTGTGGGCTCATTACAATTTGCTTCAGGTGAAGGCAAAACAACACTGCCTACAGCCAAACACTGGGCAGTGATGTCATGTGGCCAGGACGCTCCGGAACGCCGTCCCGGTTGCTCCGTGTAAGGGCTGGCCCCGCCCACTGCAGTCGTTGCTGCCGCGAGCCCCTGCAGTATGTGAATGGGGCTAGCAGCGACGAAACGCCGCACGCTGTTTCTCCCACCCACCCTCACCTGAGCTCGGTTCGCTCCGAAATGGAGCTATTCCGGGCGCAGGGAGGCGTGGCCGGGCTCCGCACGGGGGCAGGGAACTGCCAATCAACCGTGAGTCCCGGTGGCTACTTCCTGCGTTCTGGATGTTAGCGCAGGTAGATCCCACCACTGACACTGGGATACATTTTGAAAGAGTGCTGCTGTTTCCTGGGGCAAGCCTGGGCTTCTTATAATGGGGGCTCCCTTCTGGGACCCGAACCCCAAGAATTGCAGTGAGATTCCTTGCCTTCAGAGCAGCTTGTGGCCTCTGCATACATCCGAATTGCCCCAGCGTCTAATCTTTGTGCCTCCAACTGAAGCACCTTCAGCAGTTCAAAGGCTTTGCTCCCTTCTCCCTCTTGCTGGACTTTGGATCTCGCACTCTCTCAAGAATACCTCTGGGATGTCACTGCTTTGGAAGCCATTCACAGCCCCACAAGAAGGTTTCCCCACAACCAAATGGTCTAGTCGTGACCGACTGAAGGGGGCGGTGCTCATCTCCGTTTCTAAGCCGAAGAGCCAGCGTTTGTCCAAGGGCAGTTTCCATGGTCATGTGGTTGGCATGACTATACACCAAGGTGCACGGAACGCCGTTTCCTTCCCACCGAAGTGGTCCCTATGTATCTACTCGCATTTTGCTGTGCTTTCGAACTGCTTGGTTGGCAGGAGTCGGGAGAAGCGACGGGAGTCTCGAACTGCCAACCTTCCAGTCAGCAAGTTCAACAGCTCAGCGGTTTAACAGCATAACCACATATAAAACTCAGTGTGTAATTAATCTTTGGAACTCCTTGCCACAGGAGTGGTGACTGTGTCGGGTATTCCGTTGCTGCCTCTGGGAGGCGAAGGGCCAGCTGTCCCACAGTGCGGACGGTAAGCGCTTACCACCCACATTGCACATGCCTTACGGCATGTTTTGCAACACCAGTGCGGGCAGTACACTCATACCGCTTGCACTGAGGGGATCAGGATTGAGCCCTAAGAGACCGTACTCATGAAGAGAAGCTTTGTTATTTGAAACAGATACTAATACGTATTTATTTGAAACGGATCTCTCACTTCTGTGTATTTCTCTTGGCTTCCACTAACTGGAATTCAAATGATGTAAACGGCGCTCTCAGGGAGTGGAAGAACCTAACTGCGGGTGAGGTTTCCTTTTAACAAGTTAAACAGTGATTAAGGCAGACTCTGTGCAAGCCTTGCATCTCTGTGACTTGAGTTGGTGCTAGGGGTGAGTTGGGAGCTGGGAAGGGGGAGGCAGAATGGGGAAATGAGCAGCAGAAGGAAATGGTGAACTGGAGCATAAAAATAGCAGACCCAGAAACATCTCTAGACATCTAGAAATACAATTCCAGAGATCCCCTCAATGGGGAGGGGCAGTTCATCTCAGAAGGGAGGGATAGAGACTGGGGTTGCCACAAGTAACCCCGGCTTCACCACAGTCAACAGAAAGAGGGATGCGGGTTGTAGAGGCTCTTTGGGACATGACTACAGGGCAGATCAGAAACAGCATCCAACCTGCCTGGCTTGCAGCATCCCTGCCTAGCAGTGGCTGCAAGGAACATCCATACTCCGGCTGATCTGGGGGGGGGACAGGAACGACACAAATTGTCATTTGCCTGGCAAGAGGATATCTGGACAGATGAAACTGAGATTCCCTCTCCAAATAGCTCTTGCAAAGCTCCTGGAATGGGAGCCTAAGAGAGGAGTGGTGGCCAGGGGCACAGCTAAATAAATAATTGCAGGGGGTGCAATTGCACCAGGCAACAAGCTTTAGGAGGGCAACAAGCTGAGCTTGACAGTAGTGGCCAAAATGGTGAAAACCGTGGAATGGATGAATAATACCATCATGTTATATATCATTGGAAAGGTCATGTAATGCCGAATGCACTGAAACAAACCAGAGTGTAATACCTTTACCAAATAATACAGCCCAGAAAACAAAAACAAAAATGCAAAAATTGTGGTTTTCAGGAAGAATATTTGCCATGTTATAGGTCATTCAATGCAGAATTTCATTCAGGATGCAATGAAACAAATTGGAGTGTAATATCTTCCTTCTATCAAAAAATGATGGCCAAAAACACATGCAAGAAAATGAAAATACAATGGTGATGTCACTTTCTGTTATGCATCAGAATAAGGAGCATCATTTTGCTCTCTGCACAGGGCTATACTTTCATTAGCTGCACCAGTGCTGGTGGGAAAATAAATAAATGCAAGTGGTTTAATCTCCTCTACCGTACTCATTGTGAGAAGATCCCTGCCCCTGCTACAAGAGCTACCAATCTAGGAAGTGTGGCAACAAAGAACCCCCACTTTCAGGGCACAAGCCTCACCTGGAGTTAGGCCGGCACAGTTCAGCCAGCAAATCTGATTGGCACACGGGCCACTGTAAAGCGAGTTTGGACCACTTTCAGGGTGCAATCCTAACCAACGTTCCAGCACTGACATAGCTGTGCTGATGGAGCATGTGCTGCATCCTGCAGTGGAACAGTTATCGTAGCGGCCTCCTCAAGGTCAGGGAATGTTTGTTCCCTTACCCCAGAGCTGCACTGCCCTTACCCCGGTGCTGGAATGTTGGTTAGGATTGCGCCCTCAGAGTCAGGGAGGATGGCGCACATCTGTGTGCTGGCCTCTCTGACTCTAAGAATGGTCCAAACACACGTTACAGTGGCCCTGGTGCCTGCCAAACTTTGCTGGCCTAACTGTACCAGCCAAAGTCCAGGTGAGGACTGTGCTCTTGAAAGGCATGCAGAAACTAGCATTGATACCTGTATTGGAAAAGGCAGGAGCCACCCCAAGGATAGGGAGTGGTCAGCAAAGGCCCCTTGTCCCAGATAAACCAGGGATTATAGGGTTAATCCTAGAAGGTATTTGCAAGCCTTGCACAGGTGCAGATGGGTGTGGCTGATGAATTAAAGCCTGCCCACTGATTGCTTGGGATATAGAACCCATAGTATAAAGCTGGAGACAGCAGAGGGAGGAAGGGACCTGGGAAGGTCCTGGAGGAGGGCACCAGGTAGGTGCTGGACTGCAGGCTGTGTAGGTACTGGAGGATGGTACCTGGGATGCAGTGCTGGATGGACGGATTGCTGACTGCCTGAAGGACTGAGGAGCTAGGATGAAAGACTGGAGAAGGTAAGCTGACTGTGGGAAACAGTTGTTTGGCTGCCATGCCCCTGGAGCCACCAAAGGAAGGAGGCAGTTGTAGATGGGGCAAGCTGACTGCCTATTGTTTGGTGGTGGGGTATTTTGAGCAAAGCCAGTGATGAGGGCAGTCTGGAGGAGGCTGACCAGCCAGTGATCACCAACAAAAGTTGCTGAAAGAGAGGAGGCCCAGTGGGTGACTGACCCCCCTCCCTCTTGCCTATCTCTGAGGCTGCTCTGTGGGGAAACTAGTTAGCCTAATGTGGGCATTGAGGACCTTGGGGAGGCCCAGCAGGGAATTTGGCGGAACCTAACTTTAAGTTCTCTGTTGCAGGACGGAATTTGGTGGACCAATACCTGGTTGCATTAATGCTCTTTATGAAAGGCTCCTATCCATGGCACGAGGGGGTACCTTATTGTAGGGCATACGGAATGCTCAATTGCACCGGGCAACAAGCTTTAGGGGGGCAACAAGCTGAGCTTGACACTAGTATTTAGCTTGACACAAATACCCCGGACCCTTTATGGCTCGGGTCCGGGGTATTTGAGGGACCGCCTCCTTCCATACAATCCAACCCGTACTCTTAGATCATCTGGAGGGGCCCTTTTGACTGTGCCGCCACCAGGAGAAGTGAGAGGGGTGGTGGCCAGGAAGAGGGCCTTCTCGGTGGTGGCCCCCCAACTTTGGAATACCCTCCCTTTAGAATTGAGAACTGCTCCCTCTCTGTTAACATTCCAGCGGGGGCTGAAGACCTTTTTATTTCAAAAAGCTTTTAATTGTTGACAGGTCTGGCGGGCTGGCTGGTTTATTATATTTATGATCCACTGGTTTTGTTGCTTTTAAATTGTACTGTTGTTGGTTTTAATTGTTTTATTGTATTGTTTTTTTTATATTGTTTTTAAAGTGTTTTTAATGTTAGTTTTTATACTTTGTAAAGCCGCCTTGAGCGCCTTTAGGCAAATAAGGCGGGATATAAATCTAATAAATTAAATAAATAATAATAAAATAGTGGCCCAAATGGTGAAAAGCTTGGAATGGATGAATAATACCATCGTGTTATATAGCATTTGATGCAGAATGCAGTAAAACAAACTGGAGTGCAACATCTTCATCAAACATGATAGCCCTAAACCCAGAAAACAAAAATTACCAGGGTCATGCACAAATTGTGTGTGTGTGTGTTTTTTTTTTTGGGGGGGGGGAACAATACGGTCATGTTGCATCTCATTTGATGTGGAGTTTCGTGCAAAATGCAATGAAACAAATTGGGAGTGTCATATCTTCATTCCATCAAAAGTTATGGCCAAACACACAAGGAAATGCAGGGCTGGCCTGGAAGCGCAGACTGGCGCAGAGGCGCTGCAAAGTGCACAGGAGGGTGGGGGTGGGCGGGCGTGGGCGTTCCTGGGTGGGGGTGGGCAGGCCGGCAGGCGTGCTGGCCTGGGGAGGGGGGTGGGCCCAGGATTCGGCTGTTTGGGCCGTGCGGCCTCCTCGGATCTGCTATTTAGCAGGTGCAGATCCAAGGAGCTCATTTGGGAGGCTGGCACATCCCCCAGTAGGTCATGGCACTCACGTGCCCTTGTGCCAGGGAAATTCCACTCTCCCTCGATACTGTGCTGCCATTTACATTATTTAAACAGTATTTCAGGACTCATTGCTCTTTTTTCACAAATTCGTGAACAGTTTTTCATATGAGATTCCAAAGATGCTGAAGAAACTTAAAACAACAACAAGACAATCAAACCACTGCAGTGATTTCCCCAGAAATGCCAGAAACCACAAGCATCGATACCACTCTGTGGTGGCCAGAATGAGGGAAGTCAGCACTCTAGGCCCCGAGGGGGGGGGTCTAGAGGAAGAGGCATTCCACCACATCTTGACAGCCAAATCCAGAAATGCCTGGCCGCCACGGGCACAGTGGTAGCCAAAAGGCTACTGCTGCATCCAGCGGCAGCCAGGAGGCGGCTGCCGTCTCCCCGGGAGAAGGGGACTGTCACCTGCCCAGAATCCCAGCAACCAGTGGTGTCATTCAAATGATTTAGGAACAGGAACTCACTTTTGATTGGCACTTGTCGGGAACCCAGAACCAGCCACGGAGCCCGTTAGGATCCGGAACGCCCATTCTGGTCCGTTCCCCCTGAATGACATCACTGCCTTCGGCCCCCCCCCCCAGGAATCCGGAGTCGCTCCCTTTAACCCTCTGAG
Source organism: Lerista edwardsae (assembly GCA_029204185.1). Lineage (NCBI taxonomy): Eukaryota > Metazoa > Chordata > Lepidosauria > Squamata > Scincidae > Lerista > Lerista edwardsae. The sequence continues at coordinate 5,675 of JAJKFI010012304.1, read as the reverse complement.
TGCCGGCCAACCAAGAAGAATAGCTCTTTGCAGAGGAATTGGGAGGGGGGGAGGGAGAGTGAAGTGGGTGGAGTCAGCCCTAATTTTAACTAGTGGAACTGAGTTCCCCCGCGTTCCCCCTGCATGACATCCCTGCCAGCAACTCTGGTGAAGGGTAACACCAATTGTGTCACCTCCTGTTGGCAGCGAGGGGCTGGCAGTGCCAAGTGCGGGTGGTAAGAGCTTACAGCCTGCATTGTGCATGCCTTACAGCACTTTTACGACACCAGCAGGAGTGCCACGCTTGTACCGCTCACGCTGGAGGGCTCTGGATTGAGCCGTCAGTTGCTGCAGGGACAGGTCTCTAAAACCTGACTAGTAAGTGCCTGGCAGCAGACCTCAGATGCTCCTGCGGTGTGAATCAACGGCCGACTCCCTACTAGGCCATCACTATCACGTGGGTGACCAAAGAAATTCATTTTTCAATGGCTTTGCGGTGGGAACAGCTGACGGGAGAAGAGAAAGGCAGCATTAAGACAAGATAATTTCCCTGGACGCTTCAGGGCAACGCTGGCTCTCTGCTCATAGCTATCGAACACTGATATCAAAAATTGTGTCCCCGGACCAATCGCTTTATATTTAATTTAATTTCACAGTTGTCCCTCACTGCCTTGGTTCCTGGAGAGGATGTGATGATTCCATGGCACAGGACATCCCCTGCAGGTCAGGTTAAGGGTTCAGCCCCTGGAGGCTCTGGTTAAAGGGACCTTCAGTAGCTGCGTTGAGTGGGAAAGGCCCTTCTGAAGCCCTGGTCAGCCACTGCTGATAACACTGGGCTAGATGGATCAAAGTGGACATTACTGGGCTTGATGGATTAATTGTCTGACACATAAAAGAGCTTCATAGATCCCTGTCTTGGCGCATGGCACATTCATATGCTCTTCCTCCTCTCAGAATTTCAGGTTTCAGCTGCTTTGTTTGTTTGTTTGTTTGTTTATTTTCCTGAGTGGGCATGAAAATGCAACGTTCCAGCCACAAATTTGAACAAACGTCAGATAAAGTGTGCACAAGCAATGAAGGGCAGCCCCATCCTGAGGCCAGCAGCACGCAGAGTGCCAAAATGGCACCACTGGATCCTGGCCCTGCCAGGTTACCACTGGAGGCGCACCAGGTAGGTATCTTAAACCTGTCTTGAAATGACTCCCTCTGCGTTTTTGCAGTGATGGAGCAGGAGACCAAAGTGGGGATGCATTTGGACATTTGCACAATTGGGAAGTAAGGGGGGAAGCTTACCAGCCCCTCTCTACTAGCCACCATTTTTTCCCCCAGGATGCCCTTTGGAATTATGAAACGTCGTTGTTGTTCAGTCGCTAAGTCGTGCCCGACTCCCCGCGACCCCATGGACCACAGCATGCCAGGCCTCCCTGTCCTCCACTAGCTTCTGGAGTTGGTTCATCGCTTTGGTGACACTGTCTAACCATCTCATCCTCTGCGGCCCCCTTCTCCTTTGGCCTTCCATCTTTCCCAGCATGAGGGTCTTTTCTAAAGAGTCCTCTTTTCTCATGAGGTGGCCAAAGGATTTGAGCTTCAGCTTCAGGATTTGTCCTTCCAGGGAGCAATTCGAAACCATCTATTTATGAAACAGTACAATAGCATTATTGGGGGGGGGGAGGACAGGGGCTGCTAGGAGGATTGCCAATAGTACCCCCTCCCCAAATGTAATAGAGGTTTCACCTTCTGGACCTCCCCAAATTTGGGATAAATGTTCTCACCAAAAAGCTTACACCTCATCCCTCTACAATTGCAAAAAGGTGGATGGCGCCTGGCTCGTTGGAGGTGGATGGCGCCTGGCTCGTTACCGGGGAACTTAAGAAATTTCTGCTTGGGCAGACCATCCTGGCAGTTTTGTTTGGAGAGGGAAAATATCGCGAAAGGCTGATGGATTACATCTGAAAGGTTGCGGGAAGGACTTCATGAGCCCTAGTGAAGTCAACTTTGGAGGAAAACTGGCAAGGAGAATGAATTACGAAGTAAAGGTAACAACGAGGCGTTAATTGCATCTGCAATTTGGCAGCGGGCCAGTGAAAACAGTGAGGTTGAATCCATCTCATTTAAACTACAAGACAAGATCACTCACTGAGATGCATTTTTTTTTCTGCTTTTCCTTTCATCTGTCTTTTTTCATGAAGCAAGAGAAGTTCGCAATTATATTGAGCACTCTGTTCTGGAATGGAAGATAGAACTGTTTGAATTTCTTGCTGCGCAACAGATTGAAAATGGCGTCGGGCGACAGAGAAGAGGAGAGATTTATAATCGGACTTTAAGAACTCTAAGAACAAATATGGTAAATTGGACTTTAAAAACAAGTGAAGAATCCACATTGATTCAGATTGAAGGAACTTTGGAATCCCTAACAAATTGAAGAAGAATTGGATAGGCTAATAAGAAAAGTTTGATTCTTCTCTACTCCAAGATGAAGTGTTTTTTTTATTTTTGTTTTCTTTGGCGTTTGAAGGAGGTTGGAAAGGAACTGATGGCACATAGAGACATTATTTTCAACTCACAGGCTTTGGTGGCAAGAGTCTGTGGGTTGAGGTTCTTTGAGTGGGAGCAAAGAACACCACTTAATTAGATATTTGCTGTCTTTTCTAAACATATCATAATTTGGTTTTGGAAGGGAAAGAGTGGAGAAATTTGAAGAATGGGTAAATTATGTTTAAAACTTTGTGTTAAAGATAAATCAATGTTAATAAGGGAAATAATAAGATGTGGATTCTGAGATGTTTCTCTTTTTTATTTTTTTGCTATTATAATTGGGCTGTGATTTTAGAAATGAATGGGATTTATGAGCTTGTATTTCTATGTCAAGATTATACTGTAAACTTTTTGATCCTTCTCTCTTTTTTTTTGTTGTTTTTTTAAGTACGTGATAATTCAAGCTTATATTTAAAGATTTCATTTCAGAAAGATAAAGAAATTATTAAGATTTATGGAAGGGTCAGGATAGTTTCAAGATGTGGTTTTTTTTGTTTTTTCTTTTTTGTTGTCTGGGACAAAAAGATAGCTTATATTGGGTCTTGATTTTAGATAAGCAAAGACTGTAAGTTTGTACCTTCGCGTCAAGATTATAGCTTTGAAGCGACTTTTGGATTATTATTTTTCTTTTAAGTACGCGATAATTCAGACTTACAGACTGAATTCAGATAATTCAGACTGTGTTGATAAATGAAAGAATTATTAAGACCCAATTGAAGGTTTAAGACAATACCAGGCGTTTTAGCTAGAGGCATATAATTATTTGAATTATACAGACATGCGTTTATACAGAAATATGTGCGAGAAATTGAAGTTTAAAATCCAGTTGAAAATGCTTGAAATATATAAGATAGCGTTATGAATTAATATTGAAAGCTTTACTTCTCAGCTTCTTCTCTTTTTTTCTTCTCCTTCTGATATACTTTTGATGCTATTGGCTTTTAATTAGAAATTAGAGCTATACGCTTATATGTAATGTTTACTTTGGCTTCGGATCAAGTTAGCTTTTTTTGAATTTATTAAGAACTGGAATTAATGGTGAAAGATAGAGGCATTTTTATGTGATGGTTTATATCCTTCCAGATGGAAATTGTTATAGCTATGATGTTAATTTTATGCTAAGCAACTCTCTGAACTCTCTCAATACTCCTAATGTTTGATCCTTTGTCTTCCTATCCTTTGTCTTAATTGTTCCTACCTATGTCTTTATGATTATAAAATTTTAATAAAACTTGCTTGATACAATTGCAAAAAGAAAAACAAGAAGAAAAAGCATTTTCTTTTTGCAAAAAAAATTTCCACCCAAATCAATAACAGTTACAGTTTGACCTGTACTGACAATGTTTTCGTATGTGAGATATTTAAAAAGCAGATACATAAAAACAACAATACAACACCTCCGGCCTCTGCCCCTTTTGAGTTGGTTCTATTTAGAAGAGACAGTTGATCAGCCTCCCAAATGCGGTGCTTCAACGCTTCCCTGAACAGCAAATGCTTTGCAAGTGCTGTTGACATTCTGATGAACGCTGCTGGGGGAAGGACACAACAACGGAGCAGGCAAAGGACAGGTCTCCAGAAGCCCATTGTGCAAGCCACAACTTGCCAGCAGAAATAAGACTCTGATCTAATTTTGCTGTGTGCCAAGAAAGGCTTCATGGGGCAGGGGGAGGAGAGAAGGCTGTGATGGCTTTCCAAAAAAAGAAAAAAACACACACAATTTTATTTAAGGAGAGGTTTTAAGCCTTCTTGGGTTTCTAAGGAAACAATTTAGTGACCCTGAAAATTGAAGGATCAAGCAGTCATATAAAATTAACGGGAAGAAAAAAAACACACAGACTCTTGGCAGCCGTTCTCTAATTGTAGCGCTCATTTAAATGTTCTCAGCAAATGCTTAATAATAATATTTATCAGGAGCAGAGCAAGGCTGCAGGCTCTTGGGCCAAAGTCCAGACACAGGCTGGGGAAGGGAGGGGAGCTGTTGAGGGAGGAAGGGCAGGGGGGCTTGGCTGGAGGCCTCAGCCTGGAGCGTAAGAGGCAGCGGGCCCTGATCCGCTGACCAGGGAAGGCAGAGCCCTTCATCATTTCAGAGGCCACCATTTCAGAGGCCACGCACTGCTTGCCAACCACAGGGGCTTTTGATGCAGAAGAGGGCTCTGGCCAGTGATGTCATGCAGGGGGAACACGGGGGAACTCAGTTCCACTAGTTAAAATTAGGGCTGACTCCGCCCACTTCACTCTCCCTCCTCCCCCCTCCCAATTCCTCTGCAAGGAGCTTTTCTTCTTGGTTGGCCGGCACTCAGAGGGTTAAAGGGAGCGACTCCGGATTCCTAGGGGGGCGAAGGCAGTGATGTCATTCAGGGGGAACGGACCAGAACGGGCATTCCGGATCCTAACGGGCTCCGTGGCTGGTTCCAGGTTCCCGACAAGTGCCAATCAAAAGTGAGTTCCTGTTCCTAAATCATTTGAATGACACCACTGGCTCTGGCTGAGGCAAAAATCACTTACTCTGGAGGCAAATTCTGAGCCTCCGTTCAGGTTCCAAACAGCAGTCTGCTTCAAACATTTCCTTCACACGCACTGCCTCAATATGCATTGTAGATTGCAGTGTAATCTATATATATAAAGAAGAACATGTGTGTGCGTCTGTGTGTGCGTGTGTGTTTTTTGTGTGTGTATGTGCGTACGCATAGGTTCCGCAACGCCTGGAGTGAAGCGCACCAAACCCGGCATGCGCATGCCTTGCGGCCTGGCGACAAATGCTGCGGGGGTCACACCCCCTAGCGCCTCCGGGAGTGGGGGTACGCGGGGACCCCTGCATGAAAATGGTTTAAAATAGCCAAAATCAGCATCAAATCTGTAGTTTTGCCGGGATGAGCAGTGACACTCCCGACACCGTTGCAGTCCGGGTTTGCCCCCCCTTGGCGTGGGGGGCGAGAAGGGGTGCGAAACAAAACGTCCACACTGACCCCACCAGGCCAAGGGCTCATCTAGTCCATCTTCCTGTATCTCACAGTGGCCTTAGGGAGTATACAGGACAAGAAGATGCCTCAATTCTATGGCCACTCCCTTGTACCTGGCATTCTGAGGTAAATTCTGAGGTAAACACACTGGTATCTAAATGATTCTCCACAGCATTCTCTTTTACAGCCCTCAGAACCAGA
>JAJKFI010012303.1:0-14680 GCA_029204185.1 Lerista edwardsae | reverse complement strand
CTCTGACCTTGTTGCTCACTGCACCAGCATCCTGACCCTGAATCCATATCTCAACAGGTATGGATTGCTGACCACTGAGGTGAGCCCCAAAACACAGGTAGGAGAGATTAGTTGACCCATCCCAAATGAGTGAAGTGCTTTGCGGACCCTTGGCGGGCTCACTCCTGGCCTCCAGCCACTACCTCAGCCTATGGTAGCGGTTCCTGAACTTCACAAAGTCACAGCGATCTCCTGGGCACCACCATCTTGAACTGTGCAAGATCTTGTGATTAAAACAAAAAAACAAACAAAAAAAACATGTTCTACCAAAGGTGTGTTAGAACAACACTGGGAGAAATGCAATCTCCAGCACATCCTTGGTAGAAAATGGGATTTATAATATTATAATGGGATTATTATTTTAAGATGCCAGCGCCTGGGAGCAGAGGCGGAGGAAGGGTATAGCCCGGGGTGGCGCGAGCCATGGAGTCCACGGACAAACCCGCACACTGTTTGGCCCTCCCACTCTCCCTTGCCTCCATTTCGCTCCAAAATGGAGCTATTCTGGGCTCAGGGAGGCATGGCTGGGCGACGCACGGGGGCGGGGCGACGTGCTGGGGGCGTGGTTTCGTCGCCCTGCCATGGGTGTGCTGGGGGCGTCGTTCGTCCCTGCCTGGGAGAGCTGGCAAGAAGAGGCCACTGGGCTCATCCAACAGCCCCATGCGAGCTTGCCTTGGTGCCCTTGGGTGCACCACTGGCCTGTGGAGAAGTTTCACTCCAGTCCCAGCCCTGCACGTCAGCTTGAGTCCTCCCTCTCTTTCCCAATACCCATTGGGTAGGCCATGGGAGCCAATGACCCAAAGCTAAAGTGCCCATGTATGCACATATCGATGTGCACTTGAGCGCATGTGGAAACAAGTTGGGGGTGGGGGAGATGGTGGATTGGAGCAGCTTAAACCCGCATGCTTTTGTTTTTTTTTTCCCATTCAAAAGCATAGACTTGGCTGTGCTGTGGTTCTCTCCATTCTAAAGATTTCAAGTTTCTTTGTTTAAAAAAACAGGCTGAGGGTACAATCCTAACCTGGAGTTAGGCTGGCACAAATCACTTGTGCTGGCCCAGAGTGCAGTAAACATTCATGCACCGGCTTCTCTGACTCCAAAATTGTTGCAAACGCGCTTTACGACACATTTACAACACTCCTAGTGCTGGCCAAACTCCAGCTTAAGATAGCACCCTGAGTAATATTTCATATACTGCTGATACGTATGTCACTCACGTAAGGTTTGACTCAGTAGGCCCCCTCCTTCAGCAGCTGCAGTGGCTGCCCATTCACTTCCGATCCCAACTTAAGATGATGGTCCTGACCTTTAAGGCCCTTCCTGACTTAGGCCGAGCCTACCTACAGGACTGCCTTCTCCCATGCATACCAGTTGGCCCTCTGAGGTCATCTAAAGGGGCTCTCCTTCGAGTGCCCCCTCTGTCCCAAGTCAAAGGGATGGCAGCTCGGGGACGAGCCTTCTCTGTAGCGGTTCCACAAACATGGAATTCCCTTCCAGCAGAATTAAGAACTACACACTCCCTCATGGCCTTTCAGAGAGGGTTCAAATCATATCTATTTAGTCTGGCCTTTGGATGACTGTGTGGCTGTCTGCCCTCTGTCCCTCTGGTATACTGTCATAGTCGGTTTCACTCCCCTGGTCATTTTTTTTCCCCACCCTCCAATACGTCCTGATATCGAGAATTGGGTCTAGCTTTCACTCCAGTTCACTCTCGGTGTTCCTGCTAATGTTTTATTTGTTGTTGCTATTTTAATGTGTTGTTTTAATGTGTTTTGTTTATTATGTAAGTAAAAGTTGTATTTGCATTGAATTTTGTTTGTTCTCTCTAAGCTGCTTTGGGCATTTGCTTTGGCATAGGAAAGGTGGGGTATAAATTCTTGAAATAAATAATAAACAAAATTTGAAGGCAAACTGTATGGGACTGTCCTACAGGGAGGAGTTCTAGATTACTGGGAGGACACCTAATTTGCATCTTACACCGTTCCTCGGCCTCCCCCTGCCCACCCCCTCATTGCCCCATCTTAGATGCACTCCTTGCATTCACAAGGTATGTGATTTATTCTGCATGATTGGCCCTTCCTAATGCAAGCATTAATGCTCTCCCATTAATGAGATGCCCGAGACCGTCACAGGAAAGTATTTTAGGGCATGATCAGTTCCCCCTTCCGCCACCCTGCACACCAACTTTCTTCCTTTCCAATCAAACCGAGTTTCATATGCTTGATTGCTACAGAAAACATCACTAATAAGAAACCACCGAGGGTACTCTGCCTGCTATTTCCAATTTGTTTCCCAGCTCCAGGTTTAAATTGTTCAAAGCCGTTTCATTCTTTGGGTTTTTTTTTTCATTGAAAAATTGTTGATGAGCAACATGAATAATGTTCTCCTATTACTCCCCATCCAGCGTGCATCCCTTGGGCGTCGGAATGTGCTTATCTCCGTTCCCTGGCTGTTCCTTTAGCATATTTACATTGTTAGTGTCGCGCACACACACACAAAAAGAAAAAAGAAAAAAAAGGTATCATTATGTCAATAAGAGCAATTTAAGCATTAATAGGATGGTTATGAGCAGAAATGCAAGCGATTGCATTGTGAGCTATAAAAAAAACGAAAAGGGGGGAAACATATGTCAAAGAATTGTTTGTAATTGTTCTTGTTACCGAATTTTATCTTCAGCAGAGTCCCAACATGGAAGATAAAGAGCAGAGACTTATTGAGGGGGGAGGGAGAGAAGAAGGAAAAGACAATGGAAATGAAGACAAAGCCCAAAATAGAACTGTAGTGGATGATGGGGAGGGGAAGAGAGAGAGAGAGAGAGAGAGAGAGAGAGAGAGAGGGAGAGTCAACCCTGTGATTCAGTGAATGGCTTCTTAGAAGAGACTGCAAGCAAAGGAATTGGCTCCGTACTGCAAATCAACATGTGACACTCATTCCTCCTTGGCTCTGCATCCCTTCGACTGGCTGGTCCACTGGCTCCCAACCTCCAACATCCTAGCAACAGTAAACTGGAGGGAGGGGCTCCAGGTCAGTAGTCACATGACTAACTGGGCAAGAGGCACTTATTCAACTGGTGGTTCCAAGAAGGTTGAATGACTGGAGAAGCCATGACGTCACATTCTTGAAGCCTGGACTGAGCAATATGGCTGACTCAGATCAGCGCCGCGAACAACAAGGATTGCCGCCGGAGGGGCTCTCTCGCTCACACGGCGCGCGTGTAAAAGTTAATTTCAACGTCTTTAAGCATGCCTGCGTGTTCTGCATACGGGTGTGCGAATCGCTGAACGAAAAATGGGATGTAATTTCCACGGAAAGATTCATGTATTCACATTACATCGGCTCAATAAAACGACCGGTAATATTTTCGAAATTCTGAACATTAACAGACATTTTGTTAATGGGGCGTGGCCATTTTATTTCTGCTTGTGTAGATTTCAAAAAAATAAGTCTGTCAAAACAGTGCAATCTGAGTTTAAATAGACAGCATTTCGTCCGGTATGTTCAGTAATATAATTACGCGGAATTAAACCTTGGAATTGCATATTAACTCATAATACTGTTACCAATAATGTTTCTACACGATCACACGTTGTTATTTTTGTGAGTTTTTACTTCAGGAGTAAACGATTCAGTCCTAAACATCACGCGCAAAGCAATCTGAAATGCTTGGAATGAGCAATGTTTTGCACTTACCAACATGGCCGCTAAGCCCGCCCCCTGGCTTCAATTCTTCCCTATCCATTGTTAAGGGAGGGCCGGGGGTTGGGTGGTTCTCTTCTATTTAGCAGGGGGAGAGTAATTGTCCCTCTTCACCCCAGCACACTGTCTTTTCTAGTGGCTGTTGCTGGTGGCTTTTTTTTTTAAGATTGTGAGCCCATTTTGGAACAGGGAGCCATTTAAATTTATTGTTCACCTGCAAGCCACTTTGCGAACTTTTGCTGAAAAGCGGTATATAAATACTATTGATTGACTGATTGATTTGCACGTCAAACATCCCAGCACTGCTCAGCAGTGGCGTCTCTACAGGGAGGGCAGAGCTCTAAGTTTTGTAAGAAGCCTCACCTTGCAGTGGAACTCACTCTTCTCCTGCACCGTTTTAGCCAGTCCTCACAGGGAACAGCAACATCTTGGCATTGCTTACTGGCTGCAGCAGCAAGGGAGAGGAGGGATTTACATGACAGGGTGAGGCTTCTTGCAACACTTAGAGCTTTGCCCTCCCTGTAGATCCGCCTCTGCTGCTCAGCGCTGAGTGGCTCCTGCAAGAGCTATAAAAGGCATGCGGGGTGTTTCCATTTAAAATCAGGGCTGCCCCTAGAGACTTGGCAGACCTGGACACCAAGGGCCCATTCCTCAGCCCCACAGTGCCCATAAGGCACCTCCACGGCCAGTGGGAGGGGCCTGGGAAGGCCTTGCCACTGGGGCCAGGCCAGCGCAGGGCCCCCACTGACCAGGGGTGGCCACGCAAGCCTGTGGGTGCTGTTACTGCCACGGGTGTTGCCCCGATCCGAGGGGTGAGAGGGCAGATCTGGGTGGGGAGGGGCAGGGAGTGGGATCCTGCGCGGCTGGATCCATCCTTGGTGTCGGGCTGTGTGGCCTGACATGGAGGCCCTTGTGCCTGTGCCAGCTGAACAGTAGGAGGGGAAGGGGGTGAGTGCCCTTCTCCCGAGGAGCTTCCAGCAACGACGCCCAGGCTCCTCAGGACTGGGCTGTGAATGTTGTGGGCTCATTACAATCTGCTTCAGGTGAAGGCAAAACAACACTGCCTACAGCCAAACACTGGGCAGTGATGTCATGTGGCCAGGACACTCCGGAACGCCGTCCCGGTTGTTCCGTGTAAGGGCTGGCCCCGCCCACTGCAGTCGCCGCTGCCGCGCGCCCCTGCGATATGCGAATGGGGCTGGCAGCGACGAGACATCGCGCGCTGTTTCGCCCGCCCGCCCTCCTCTGCGCTCGGTTCGCTCCAAAATGGAGCTATTCCGGGCGCAGGGAGGCGTGGCCGGGCTCCACACGGGGGCGGGGAACTGCCAATCAACCGTGAGTCCCGGTGGCTACTTCCTGCGTTCCGGATGTTAGTGCAGGTAGATCCCACCACTGACACTGGGATACATTTTGAAAGAGTGCTGCTGTTTCCTGGGGCAGGCCTGGGCTTCTTATAATGGGGGCTCCCTTCTGGGACTCGAACCCCAAGAACTGCAGTGAGATTTCTTGCCTTCAGAGCAGTTTGTGGCCTCTGCATACATCCGAATTGCCCCAGCGTCTAATCTTTGTGCCTCCAATTGAACCACCTTCAGCAGTTCAAAGGCTTTGCTCCCTTCTCCCTCTTGCTGGACTTTGGATCTCGCACTCTCTCAAGAATATATCTGGGATGTCACTGCTTTGGAAGCCCTTCACAGCCCCACCCCGTCCGCCATAAGCCAGAGTACCTGTGACTGAACAGAAAGCTCATCCCCCCCCCCGACCGAATGGTCTAGTCGTGACCGACTGAAGGGGGCGGTGCTCATCTCTGTTTCTAAGCCGAAGAGCCAGCATTTGTCCAAGGGCAGTTTCCATGGTCATGTGGCTGGCATGACTATATACCAAGGTGCACGGAACGCCGTTACCTTCCCACCGAAGTGGTACATATGTATCTACTCACATTTTGATGTGCTTTTGAACTGCTTGGTTGGCAGGAGTCGGGACAAGCGACTGGGGTCTCGAACTGCCAACCTTCCGGTCAGCAAGTTCAACAGCTCAGCGGTTTAACAGCACAACCACATATAAAACTCAGTGTGTAATTAATCTTTGGAACTCCTTGCCACAGGAGTGGTGACTGTGTCGGGTGTTCCGTTGCTGCCTCTGGGAGGCGAAGGGCCAGCTGTCCCACAGTGCGGACGGTAAGCGCTTACCACCCACATTGCCACCCACATTTTGCAACACCAGTGCGGGCAGTACACTCATACCGCTCGCACTGAGGGGATCAGGATTGAGCCCTAAGAGACCGTAATCATGAAGAGAAGCTTTGTTATTTGAAACAGATACCAATATGTATTTATTTGAAACAGATCTCTCACTTCTGTGTATTTCTCTTGGCTTCCACTAATTGGAATTCAAATGATGTAAATGGTGCTCTCAGGGAGTGGAAGAACCTAACTGCTGGTGAGGTTTCCTTTTAACAAGTTAAACAGTGATTAAGGCAGACTCTGTGCAAACCTTGCGTCTCTGTAACTTCAGTTGGTGCTGGGGGTGAGTTGGGAGCTGGGAAGGGGGAGGCAGAATGGAGAAAAGAGCAGCAGAAGGAAATGGTGAATTGGAGCATAAAAATAGCAGACCCAGAAACATCTCTAGACTTCTAGAAATACAAAAGTTCACGTCTGTCACTGTGATAATTCCATAGATCCCCTCAAGGGGGAGGGGCAGTTCATCTCAGAAGGGAGGGATAGAGACTGGGGTTGCCACAAGTAACCCCTGGCTTCACCACAGTCAACAGAAAGAGGGATGCGGGTTGTAGAGGCTCTTTGGGACATGACTACAAGGCAGATCAGAAACAGCATCCATCCTGCCTGGCTTGCAGCATCCCTGCCTAGCAGTGGCTGCAAGGAACATCCATACTCAGGATGATCTGGGATGGGGGGGGGGATCTGGGCAAGAGGATATCTGGCCAGACGAAACTGAGATTCCCTTTCCAAATAGCTCTTGCAAAGCTCCTGGAATGGGAGCCTAAGAGAGGAGTGGTGGCCAGGGGCGCAGCTAAATAAATAATTGCAGGGGGGTGCAATTGCACCGGGCAACAAGCTTTAGGAGGGCAACAAGCTGAGCTTGACAGTAGTGGCCAAAATGGTGAAAACCGTGGTATGGATGAATAATACCATCATGTTATATATCACTGGAAAGGTAATGCAGAATGCAATGAAACAAACCAGAGTGTAATATATTTACCAAACATTACGGCCAAAACCCCAGAAAACAAAAAAAAAAAGACAAGTCATGCAAAAATTGTGGTTTTTAGGAAGAATATTTGCCATGTTATAGGTCATTCAATGCAGAATTTCATTCAGGATGCAATGAAACAAACTGGAGTGTAATATCTTCCTTCTATCAAAAATGATGGCCAAAAACACATGCAAGAAAATGAAAATACAATGGTGGTGCCACTTTCTGTTATGCCGTCCATTCGGGAGCATCATTTTGCCCTCTGCACCAGGCTATACTTTCATTAGCTGCACCAGTGCTGGTGGGAAACTAAATAAATGCAAGTGGTTTAATCTCCTCTACCGTACTCATTGTGAGAAGATCCCCGCCCCTGCTACAAGAGCTACCAATCTAGAAAGTGTGGCAACAAAGAACCCCCACTTTCAGGGCACAGTCCTCACCTGGAGTTAGGCCGGCACAGTTCAGCCAGCAAATTTGATTGACACAAGGGCCACTGTAAAGCGAGTTTGGACCACTTTCAGGGCGCAATCCTAACCAACTTTCCAGCACTGACAGAGCTGTGCTGATGGGGCATGTGCTGCATCTTGCAGTAGATCAGTTATCATAGACGCCTCCTCAAAGTAAGGAAATATTTGTTCCTTTACCCCAGAGCTGCATTGCCCTTACCCCGGTGCTGGAACGTTGGTTAGGATTGTGCCCTCAGAGTCAGGGAGGATGGCGCACATCTGTGTGCTGGCCTCTTTGACTCCAAGAATGGTCCAAACACACGTTACAGTGGCCCTGATGCTGGCCAAACTTTGCTGGCCTAACTGTACCAGCCTAAGTCCAGGTGAGGATTGTGCTCTCGAAAGGCATGCAGAAACCAGCATTGATACCTGGTTGCATTAATGCTCTTTATGAAAGGCTCCTATCCGCGGCACGAGGGGGTACCTTATCGCAGGGCATACGGAATGCTCAAAAACATTATTTTAGGGTGGAGGGAGAGAGAGGGAGGCAGAAAGAAGAAACTGGCACCGGAGATGCTCACCTTTAATCGTGTTATAAATGCGGCCGCCAAAGAGGGTTTAGAAGAATACAATTTTCCTCCCTTTCTATAATCCATCTCTGCGAGTATTAAAATAATGCCGCATTTCACATCAAAATGAGATGACAGGCTGGATGAGGGCTCCCATTTATTTCACTGGTAACCTCGCTGACCCTTTAGCAGGGGACGAGACTTGATTTAAAGCCCTTGCAAATGCCGCTGGGAGAGAGGAAGGGAACGCAGAGAGATCGGGGATTGAGGAGCATCACAGTCATTCCGCCGCCCCTCCCCACCCCTGAAATCCTGTGCTTGGTAAAGACTGTGTGCCTTTTAAAGCATCTTCTCCCAGCACAAGGAAGAGACACTGTGCAAGTCCGATCCCAACAGATAGAACCTGATTTCCCTTGGGCTATTCTATTTGCTATTTAATCATTCTTGGAAGCTGCAGAAAGACTCTCTGCACATGCTCTGTGGCATCCATTTTAAAATCAGCATTGAATAAGTTTCAAAGGTGAGCCTGTCATTGTGAACAGTATGTTGGCTTGTTTAAATATTCTTCCCACTGCTTACCATCTTGGCCGTTTTCGCCAGATCTCTCGTGAAAATAGAATCTGTCATTTTTGTTTTGAAGTGCCTGATTCTCTTCACCATATTCTTCTATATTGTTCCTCTCTTCAATTACTTCGTTCTCATTATCTCCAGCCAATTTTTGCTCTCCCCTTTTTTCCCTTTGCCAATCCTCTTCCTTTCTTATTGAATGATCTTTGCCCTGATGTGACTAAGGCAGTTACCTCTTTTTTGTTGGAAGTTCTTAAGATTAAGAGATGATGTTTTGTTATTTAATATTACTATTACTATGCCAATAAAGGTTTTGAATTGAATTGAAATTGTGAACAGTATCTGGAACTAACTGGTTCTGAACAGTGGCATAGCTAATGAAGTGCAGGGGGGTGCAATTGCACTGGGCAACAGGCTTTAGGGGGGCAACAAGCTGAGCTTGACACTAGTGGCCAAAACGGTGAACACCTTGGAATGGATGAATAATACCATCATGTTATATAGCATTTGATGCAGAATTTGATGCAGAATGCAGTGAAACAAACCGGAGTGCAACATCTTCATCAAACGTTATGGCCCTAAACCCAGAAAACAAAAAAATACCAGTGTCATGCACAAATCGTGTCTTTTTTTTCCTTTTTTTTTTGAACAATACAGTCATGTTGCATCTCATTTGTTGCGGAGTTTCGTGCAAAATGCAATGAAACAAATTGGGAGTGTCATATCTTCATTCCATCAAAAGTTATGGCCAAACAAGCACGGAAATGCAGGGCTGGCCTGGAAGCGCAGACTGGCGCAGAGGCGTTGCAAAGTGCACAGGAGGGTGGGGGTGGGCGTTCCTGGGTGGGGGTGGGCAGGCCGGCAGGCGTGCTGGCCTGGGGAGGGGGTGGGCCCAGGATTGGGCCGTGCAGCCTCCTTGGATCTGCTATTTAGCAGGCGCAGATCCAAGGAGCTCATTTGGGAGGCTGGCACATCCCCCAGTAGGTCATGGCACTCACTCCCGTGCCCTTGTGCCAGGGAGGCTCCACTCTCCCTCGATACTGTGCTGCCATTTACATTATTTAAACAGTATTTCAGGACTCATTGCTCATTGTTCACAAATTCGTGGACAGTTTTTCATATGAGATTCCAAAGATGCTGAAGAAATCTAAAACGACAACAACAAGACAATCAAACCACTGCAGTGATTTCCCCAGAAATGCCATCAGAAAGAAGGGCAGAAACCACAAGCATCGATACCACTCTGTGGTGGCCGGAATGAGGGAAATCAGCACTCTAGGCCCAGAGGGGGGGGGTCTAGGGGAAGAGGCATTCCACCACATCCTGACAGCCCTATCCAGAAATGCCTGGCCGCCACGGGCACAGTGGTAGCCAAAAGGCTACTGCTGCATCCAGTGGCAGCCAGGAAGCTGCTGGGGTCTCCCCAGTAGAAGGGGACTGTCACCTCCCCAGAATACCCGCAACACCGGTGAAGGGTAACACCAATTGTGTCACCTCCTGTTGGCAGCGAGGGGCTGGCAGTGCCAAGTGTGGGTGGTAAGAGCTTACAGCCTGCATTGTGCATGCCTTATGGCACTTTTACGACACCAGCATGAGTGTCACACTTGTACCGCTCAGGCTGGAGGTTGCCACAGGGACGGGTCTCTAAAAGCTGACCGGTAAGTGCCTGGCAGCAGACCTCAGATGCTTCTGCGGTGTTAATCGACGGCCGACTCCCTACTAGGCCACCACTATCACGTGGGTGACCGAAGAAATTCATTTTTCAACGGCTTTGCGGTGGGAACAGCTGACTGGAGAAGAGAAAGGCAGCATTAAGACAAGATAATTTCCCTGGACACTTCAGGGCAACGCTGGCTCTCTGCTCATAGCTATTGAACACTGATATCAAAAATTGTGTCCCCGGACCAATCGCTTTATATTTAATTTAATTTCACCGTTGTCCCTCAGTGCCTTGGTTCCTGGAGAGGATGTGATGATTCCGTGGCACAGGAAATCCCCTGCAGATCAGGTTAAAGGTTCAGCCCCCCGGAGGCTCTGGTTAAAGGGACCTTCAGTAGCTGGAGTGGAAAAGGCTCTTCTGAAGCCCTGGTCAGCCACTGCTGGTAACACTGGGCTAGATGGTTAGTGGAGTTGGAAAAGGTGCAGAAGAGAGCGACAAAAATGATTACGGGGCTGGGGCACCTCCCTTATGAAGAAAGACTGCAGCGTTTGGGGCTCTTCAGTCTAGAAAAAAGGCGCCTGAGGGGGGACATGATTGAGACATACAAAATTATGCATGGAAGGGATAAAGTCGATAGAGGGATGTTCTTTTCCCTCTCTCAAAACACCAGAACCAGGGGGCATCCACTAAAACTGAGGGTTGGGAGAGTTAAAACAGATAAAAGGAAGTACTTTTTTACCCAGCGGGTAGTTAATCTGTGGAACTCCTTGCCACAGGAGGTGGTGATGGCATCTGGTCTTGATGCCTTCAAGAGGGGATTGGACAGATTTCTGGAAGAAAAGTCCATCGTGGGCTATAGGCCATGATGGATTGTGCAACCTCCTTACACAGATGGTGGGCTACTGGTACTGGGTGCAAGGGAGTGGCAACAGGATGCAAGCATCTTGTTGTCTCGTGCCTCCCTGGGGCACCTGGTGGGCCGCTGTGAGATGATACAGGAAGCTGGACTAGATGGGCCTTTGGCCTGATCCAGCAGGGCTCTTCTTATGTTCTTATGTTCTTATGGATCAAATCAAACATTACTGGGCTTGATGGATTGTCTGACACATAAAAGAGCTTCATAGATCCCTGTCTTGGCACATGGCACATTCATATACTCCTCTCAGAATTTCAGGTTTCAGCTGCTTTGTTGTTTGTTAGTTTGTTTGTTTGTTTGTTTGTTTGTTTGTTTGTTTTCCTGAGTGGGCATGAAACTGCAACGTTCCAGCCACAAATGTCAGATAAAGTGTGCACAAGCAATGAAGCGCAGCCCCATCCTGAGGCCAGCAGCGCACAGAGTGACAAAACGGCACCGCTGGATCCTGGCCCTGCCAGGTTACCACTGGAGGCGCACCAGGTAGGTATCTTAAACCTGTCTTGAAATGACTCCCTCTGCGTTTTTTGCAGTGATGGAGCAGGAGACCAAAGTGGGGGTGCATTTGGACATTTGCACAATTGGGAAGTAAGGGGGGGGGAGCTTACCAGCCCCTCTCTGCTAGCCACCATTTTTCCCCCCAGGGTGCCCTTTGGAATTATGAAACATTGTTGTTGTTGTTGTTCAGTGGCTAAGTTGTGTCCGACTCTTCGTGGCCCCCTGGACCACAGCACGCCAGGCCTCCCTGTCCTCCACTAGCTTCCGGAGTTCACCCAACTTCATGTTCATCGCTTCAGTGACACTATTTAACCATCTCTGCCGCCCCCTTCTCCTTTTGCCTTCAGTCTTCCCCAGCATGAGGGTTTTTTTTCTAAAGAGGTGGCCTTTTTCTAAAGAGGTGGCCTTTCTCATGAGGTGGCCAAAGTATTTGAGCTTCAGCTTCAGGATTTGTCCTTCCAGGGAGCAATTCAAAAGCATCTATTTATTACACATTACAATAGCATTATTTGGGGGGAAGGACGGGGGCTGCTAGGAGGATTGCCAGTAGCACCCCCTCCCCAAATGTAAGAGAGGCTTCACCTTCTGGACCTCCCCAAATTTGGGATAAATGTTCTCACCAAAGAGCTTACACCTCATCCCTCTACAATTGCAAAAAGAAAAGAAAAAAAGAAAGCATTTTCTTTTTGCAAAAAAACCACAACCTCCACCCAAATCTATAACAGTTACAGTTTGACCTGTATTGACAATATTTTCGTATGTGAGATACTTAAAAACAACAATACAACCTCCGGCCTCTGCCCCTTTTGAGTTGGTTCTATTTAGAAGAGACAGTTGATCAGTCTCCCAAATGCTGTGCTTCAACGCTTCCCTGAACAGCAAATGCTTTGCAAGTGCTGTTGACATTCTGATGAACGCTGCTGGGGGGAAGGACACAACAACGGAGAAGGCAAAGGACAGGTCTCCAAAAGCCCGTTGTGCAAGCCACAACTTGCCAGCAGAAATAAGACTCTGATCTAATTCTGCTGTGTGCCAAGAAAGGCTTCATGGGGCAGGGGGAGGAGAGAAGGCTGTGATGGCTTTCCAAAAAAAGAAAAAAACACACACAATTTTATTTAAGGAGAGGTTTTAAGCCTTCTTGGGTTTCTAAGGAAACAATTTAGTGACCCTGAAAATTGAAGGATCAAGCAGTCATATAAAATTAACGGGAAGAAAAAAAAAACGGACTCTTGGCAGCCGTTCTCTAATTGTAGCGCTCCTTTAAATTTTCTCAGCAAATGCTTAATAATAATATTTATCAGGAGCAGAGCCAGGCTGCAGGCTCTTGGGCCAAAGTCCAGACACAGGCTGGGGAAGGGAGGGGAGCGGCTGAGTGCGGAGGGAGGAGGGGGCAGGGGGGCTTGGCTGGCGGCCTCAGCCTGGACCATAAGAGGCAGCAGGCCCTGATCCGCTGACCAGGGAAGGCAGAGCCCCTCACCGTTTCAGAGGCCACGCACTGCTTGCCAACCACAGGGGCTTTTGATGCAGAGGAGGGCTCTGGCTGAGGCAAAAATCACTTACCCTGGAGGCGAATTCTGAGCCTCCGTTCCGGTTCCAAACAGCAGTCTGCTTCAAACATTTCCTTCGCAGGCACTGCCTCAATATGCATTGTAGATTGCATTGTAATCTATATACCTTATATAAAGAAGAATGTGTGTGTGTGTGTGTACTTATATTGTGTGTGTGTGTGTGTACTTATATTCCACATAGATTCCGCAACGCCTGGAGCAACGCGCACCAAACTCGGCACGCGCATGCCTTGTGGCCTGTCACCAAACTCAGCACGCGCATGCCTTGCGGGGGTCACGCCCCCCTAGCGCCCCCAGGCGTGGGGGTACGTGGGGCCCCCCCGCATGAAAACGGTTGAAAATGGCCGAAATCGGCGTCAAATCTGTAGTTTCCGGGGTCGCCGGGATGAGCGGTGACACTCCCGATGCCGTTGCAGTCTGGGTTTGGCCACCGCTCGGCGTGGGGGGGCGAGAAGGGATGTGAAACAAAACATCCACACTGACCCACTGGAACGCCTGGAGTGATTGCCACCAAACTCAGCACGCGTGTACGCGTTATGGCCTGGCGACAAACACTGCGGGGCACGACCCCCCTGGCGACCCCAGGGGTGGGGGTGCGCAGGGGGCCCCACATGAAAATGGTCGAAAATGGCCAATATCGGCATCAAATCCATAGTTTTCGGAGTCACTGAGACGAGCGGCAACACTCCCAACGCTGTTGGAGTCCGGGTTCGGCCCCCCTCAACATGGGGGGGTAAGAAGGGGTGCAAAACAAAATGTCTGAAATGACCAACATTACTGTCAACTCCACAGTTTTCGGGGTCGTTAAGCTGATTGGTGACAGTCCCAATGACATTTGTTACCCGGGCAATGCCGGATACCAAAAAGCTAGTGCAATATACAATGAAATATGCACATGCATTTTAATGCAGGTTTGATTATTGCCATCTTGACTGGTGGGGGAATTGAGACTGACAAGTGGTGGCTTGACTAACAAATCCTATCCCCACCCCCGGTTGAGGCAGCCACACCAAAAAGGTGTAGGCTGTATCCAATGGGGGGGAAGCAGATTGGGAGGCTTGGGAGGGTTTTTTTCCCCTTATCCCTCTGTAATCCTCCCATTCACCAATGGGTCTCCTTGGGCCTGCACCAGTTCTTTAGCTGGTTCAAGTCTGAGGAGAAGGGGCAGAGGGTAGGGTCTGCCACCATTGATGCCACCTGGTTCACCCTCCCCTGCCTTGTACCCCCTCTCCACCCAGACCCCACCACTGTGCGCAAAGTCTCTGTGACCTCAAGCAATGGAGCAAAAGTAAACCTAAGAACTTAAGTAGAGCCAGGCCAAGGGCTCATCTAGTCCATCTTCCTGTATCTCATAGTGGCCCATCAAATGCCTTAGGGAGTACACAGGACAAGAAGATGCCTCCATTCTCTTGCCACTCCCTTGTACCTGGCATTCTGAGGTAAATTCTGAGGTAAACACACTGGTGGCTAAATGATTCTCCACAGCATTCTCTTTTACAGCCCTCAGAACCAGA
>JAJKFI010012298.1:0-16786 GCA_029204185.1 Lerista edwardsae | reverse complement strand
TATTATTATTATTATTATTATTATTATTATTATTATTATTATTATTAATTGTCATTGTATTACACAACGAAATTCACTGACACCCGGAGACCAGACCAACAATCCCCCCAAATCCCCCACACCCCCTACCCCCCCCTTGAAATTCCTCTTCTAAAACACAAACATCCACACAATAGACAATAGTACAGTCCGACTGCCCCTATCTACTGGTACTTAAGTTTGTTGTTCAATGCTGTTATGGCTCTAGAATAAAAACTTCTCCCTGTGGGAGAAGAGAGCGTGGAAGCCTGCACAAGCCACGTCCTATCCTGATGTTTTATTCTGGGGTGTCGTGGGGTGAGAAATGGTTGCCACCAACTGCTGCTTCTGGGAAGAGCACCATTGCAGGGAAACGGGAAGAAGAAGTCAACTTGAAGTCTCCCTCTCCTTGCCACCCCCATCTCTCTCCCACCCCA
Organism: Lerista edwardsae; assembly: GCA_029204185.1. Taxonomy (NCBI): domain Eukaryota; kingdom Metazoa; phylum Chordata; class Lepidosauria; order Squamata; family Scincidae; genus Lerista; species Lerista edwardsae. The sequence continues at coordinate 16,331 of JAJKFI010012298.1, read as the reverse complement.
CCCTTTAAGCTGAAAGTTCTCATAAGCAAACTTTAGACTCAACCCGAGGCTAAAAATCAAATGCTGCATGTTTCCATACAATAAGTCCACTACTTATTGCACCTGTAGCTTGCAAGAGGTGAATGGCAGCCTAATCCACTCAGCGTGCTCCGTTGGTAGAATAAGTGTCCCACCAGGCCTGACTGCCTTACGGCAGGTGTATATATTGCGGCTGGCAGAGTGGAGGGCTGTGCACTGTTGAAGCACTGGTGGGAACACTAGAGCTTCCCCACAGGTGCCAGCAGATCCTCATGGACATGTCAAGGCAGGTATGTTGGTGGGGGGGGGGGCAGAAAGGGGAGGGGGATGGTGGAATGAGGCCGTGGGGATGGATGGGGCTGGGGGTTGGCTTTGGCAGCACCAGTGGCCCCCCAAATCCTAGTCCCTTTCTCCTGTGGCCTGGGTCCACTCAGACTTGTGCCAGTGAATGCAGCAGTGAAGGTCTGAGCACATAAGAACAGCCACCCTGGAGCATGCCAAGGGCCCATCTGATCCAGCTTCCTGCATCCCACAGTGGCCCATCAGATGCACACAAGACAGGGAGCACACAAGGCAACAAAAAATACTTGGACCTCCTTGCCATTCCCTTGCATCTGGCATTCTAAGGTAACCTGCTTGTAAAATAAGGAGGTTGCCCCACCCGCCATGGCTCATAAAACTGAGATGGACTTCTAGAAATCTGTCCAAACCCCTTTTAATGGCACTTGGGCCAGACACCATCACCACTTCCGGTGCCAAGGAGTTCCACAGATTAATTACCTGCTAGGTAAAAAAAAAAAAAGTATTTCCTTTTATCTGTTCTCTCAATTTTTAGTGGATGCCCTCTGGTTCTGGTGTTGTGAGAGAAAGAAAAAATAACTTCCTTCTATCCACTCTATCAATCCCTTGCATAGTTTTGTATGTCTCAATCATGTGTCCGTCCCCTAGACTGAACGGAGGGTTACCCTTGGATAAGAGACTGAGAGCATACTCCTCTCCGTCTACAGCTCAAAAATGTTTCATTAAGAGCGCAATCCTAACCTGGAGTTAGACCAGCTAAGTTTGGCTGGCACAAGAGGCACCGTAAAGTATGTCTGGACTACGCTCAGCGTCAGAGAGGCCAGCACACAGACGTGCATCATCCTCCCTGATTCCGAGAGCGGTCCAAAGGTGCTTTACAGTGGCCCTTATGCCAGCCAAACTTTGCTGGCCTAATTGTGCTGGCCTAACTCCGGATTGATGTGGTGGGACGTGGGACATGGTGGCGCAGCGGGTTAAACCGCTGCTGCTGGGCTTTCCGAACGGAAGGTTAGGAGTTCAAGACTGCACGACAGAGTGAGCTCCCGTTGCTTGTCCCAGCTCCTGCCAACCTAGCAGTTCGAAAGCACCTAAATGCAAGTAGATAAAGAGGGACCACTTCGGTGGGAAGGTAACGGCGTTCCGTGCGCTATGGCGTAGTCATGCTGGCCACATGACCACGGAAGCTTGTCCTTGGAGAAAACACCGGCTCTACAGGCTTTGAAATGGAGATGAGAACCGCCCCCTACAGTCGGTCATGACTTGACCATTCGGTCATGGGGAAACCTTTACCTTTTTTAACTCCAGATTAGGATTACACCCTCAATGGTGAGTTAGGACAGTGAGTTAAAACAGTGGTGAGGACTGTGCTGTGAATGTTCCCTTTCCCAGAGGAGATCTCTGCAACTCCCCGTGCCTCTGCAGGATGCAACAGTCGCCTTTTCGGTCTTGCTGCATCCGCAGAGGGCAGGGAAGGATGGCATTGGGCTGTGAGAGCAGTGGAAGGGCACCAGCACCTGGTAAGAGCCTCCCTTGTCCTCTGGAAGAGATTCTGAGCTCCACCATTCTCCAGCTCCAGCAGTCCCGGAACGCTCCTGCTCCCATCTCCCGTCTCAGCCTCCTCCACATGGTTGAAGTTAATTGGTTAATTGATTGCTTAACTCGGAGAAAGCGCACTTGGCAGCCTTCTGTGGCGTCTTCTGTGCAATTTGCAAAACGGTGATCTGTGTAATTATGGAGCCACACTTTGCCCTGGGCTGTGTGTGTGTGTGCAAGAAGCGGCACTGCAAGGGGGTGACATCTCATTGTGCACATCTGTGGCTTTGTTTTCCCTGCTCATTTCTATTATTGGATCAGGTGGATTATTTTGTGGGTCCTTCCCCTCTGTCACCAACACGCCGCCAACCCCAACTGATCATTTTATGCCTGGAAGAGCATTCAGTTCAGCGACAGTCTCGTCCGTTATTTATGGATGCAATGGGCATACAGTAGTAATGACAGCTGTGCTGGCTTGGATGGAGCCATCGCTTAGTGGAGGAACACCTGCTCGCTGGGCAGAAGGTCCCAAGGTCAATCCCTGACAGCATCTCCAGGTAAGGCAAAGGTCCGGTCTGAAACCCCAGAGAGTTGCTGCCAGTCAGGGTGGGCATATTTGCTGGTCCAGCATTCTGACGGAGGGTACAAGTATAAGTATTAGCTCCACAAAACATCTCAGGTGTCTTGTCCTCAAAGTTAGATGAAATCTGCTGGCCACATTCAGGTGAGCTTCCTTGCATGGGCCCAGCTGACACCTGAATTTGTGACAGCACTGGGTCAGTGTAAGGGACTTACGCCGGCCCAGCACAATCTTAGGATTGCACCCGCAGTGTCTAGTTATTCTGGTTTTTATCTCCACCCTAATTTACCCTAGTGGGACGTGGTGGCGCAGCGAGTTAATCCGCTGTTGCTGGGCTTTCGACCGCAAGGTTGGGAGTTCGAGACTGTGTGATGGAGTGAGCTCCCGTTGCTTGTCCCAGCTCCTGCCAACCTAGCAGTTCGAAAGCACCTAAAATGCAAGTAGATAAATAGGGACCACTTCGGTGGGAAGGGAACGGCGTTCCGTGCGCTACGGCGTAGAGTCATGCTGGCCACACGATCGGACAAAAACGCCGGCTCTATAGGCTTTGAAATGGAGATCAGCACCGCCCCCTACAGTCGGTCACGACTATACTAGACCATTTGGTCGTGGGGAAACCTTTAATTTACCCTCCAAAGGCAACTTTTGTAGGAAAGTGAAATTACAGGAGTGATGCCATGCAGAGTTAGCAGGGGAACAATATTTAAGTAGCTGCAGAAATTAGCTAATTAAATTTAATATTCTTTTTTATATTATTAATCATCCTCTTAATAGGATTAAGCCAATCAATCATCCCTTCTTTTATTTGTGAGCTCTTCAGTTTCACCTTCTACCACCAGAGCAACTCCATATTTTCAACCTCTTTTGCCCCTAATAAAATACTCCAGGTATTTGTTTCAGACCAAGTTCTTTCTTTCTCTTCCCCTCCCCATTTTCTGTGAGTGATAAAGTCCTGATAAGACAAGGGAAAGCTTTTGCAGACTTAGGAATTCTGCTGATCCCTTAATTTATGAAAAAAAAAATTGCTCCAATAATATCAAACCTTGGCCGTGCAGTTGGCTCACTGAAGTCTTATTCCAGGGTTGGGTATGTCATCAAACATTAATCTTCCTTGAACCAAATTTCTGATAACGTCTAGTTCAATGAAGATAAGAGGAAAAACTCCATTGGCTTTCAACATTTAATTGTTACACAAAGAAATATAATTTGTTACTTAATCCTTCCAGCTGCAGTTTTGCAGAGGCTGTAAACCTTCCATTAGGGCAAGAACTGTGCCTTCTTTACTGGTCAAATGAGTCATCCTAGCCAATCAGGGATCACTCTCAGGGCGCAATCCTAACCTAATTTCCAGCACCGGGGTAATCTGGAGTAAGTGAACAAACATTCCCTTTCCTTGAGAAGGCCTCTGTGACTACTGCTCCACTGCAGGATGCAGCACAGGCCCCATTGGCATGGCTATGTCAGTGCTGGAAAATTGGTTAGGACTGCACCCTCAGACTGAAACAGTCAGTTCAGCAGTCCTTGAAAAAATGCTAAAAATATCTGCATGCTTTCATCTGTGGCTTTGTTCCTTTCAACACTCCATGGGGTCTGGTAGCTGTCCCAGCCGTCTCTGAGCTCTGCTGTTCCTAAGCCATTAGACTTGCTCGCTGTTTTGGCAGCCACTAAAAAAAAAAAGTGCTAGTCACTAGGTAAGGATTTAACTGGCACGGGTAACTGAATTACCAAAAGGTTGATGCAGTTTCAAAAAACCATGTATGGCATCCAGAGTAGCAAGTGTGTTAAAAGAAACATCCACCGAGAATGGAAGGAGCATCTGCTCATGCAAAACACTCCTTTTGTTACTCTGAATGGCACACTTGATATTTTTATCGAGGGAGAAAATTGCAGGAAAAAAAGCATTTAAAAAAACCCACAGAAAAATACAAAGCTGAAACATGGTAGGAGCAAGACTCCATTCAGTAGGAAAGTGAATTTGAAATGCAAGCACAGATCAGTGGGAAAGGATTTCTAGAGGCTATAAGAACATCAGGCCAGCATGATGCTTAAACTCTAAAGAAAACATTTAACCGATAGCACTTCATTCAGAGAAGATAAGTTCGGTTCAACAGTGGAATAGATTGCCGAGGGAGGTGGTGGAGTCTCCCTCACTGAAGACCTTCAAGCAGAGGCTCAACAGGCACCTGCTAGAGATACTCTAGGGGGATTTCCTGCTACAGGCAGGGGAGGGTTGGACTAGATGGCCTTGTAGGTCCCTTCCATTATGCTATGATTCTAAGATGCAGACTTATGTAGAAGAGCCCAAGTTCCTTTCTTCTGGAAGCATCAATTTGTTTTGGTTTTGCCCACTCATGCCAACAAGCTCCATTTGTGTTGTGTTACCACTGTTCTCAGTAGATTGTTTCTAATACGCTATTTGTAGCGTATAACAGATTTATGGGTCATGCTAAAAAATTCAGAGGATAAATTTTATGAGCTCGCCCAGGTGCTGAGGCTATCTTACCTTCCCGACCCAATTTCTCTCAGCATCAACCTACTGTTTTCGGTTCCTAGCCCTTGCCCCAGATTTTGGCCAGGTTCACACATCGATCAATCAATCAATCAATCAATCAATCAATCAATCAATCAATCAATCACTAGTATTTATATACCGCTTTTCAACACAAAGTTCACAAAGCGGTTTACAGACAAATAATAACATTAAAGTTAAATGGCTCCCTGTCCCAAAAGGGCTCACAATCTAAAAGAATGGAGACCATCACCAGCAACATCCACGAGAAAGACACTGTGCTGGGGTGAAGAGGGACAATTGCTCTCCCCCTGCTAAATATAAGAGGACACCACTTGAAAAAGTGCCTCTTGCCCAGTTAGCAAGGGTTATGCGCTCACATGCGCTCACTTCTCCTCCTCCTCCTCCTCCTCCTCTCCGCTTCCTCCTCCCTAGACCTGTGTATTTACAGTACATTGCTGGCAGCTGGATGGCTGAATTGATGCCATGGAAAACCTTCGTTTTGGAGATGATGTAAAAGGAAATACTTTTTACCCAGCTGGTAATTAAGCTGTGGAACTCCTTGGCACAGGAAGTGGCGGCGGCATGTGGCCTACGTGCCTTTAAAGGGGGACTGGACAGATTTCTGGAGGAAAAGTTCATTGTGGTCTATAGATCATGATGGGTTGTGCAACCTCCTTATGTTAGTAGTAGGCTACCTCAGAATGCCAGGTGCAAGGGAGTGGCAGCAGGATGCAGGCATCTTGTTGTCTTATGTGCTTCTTGAGGCATCTGGTGGACCACTGCAAGATGCAGGAGGCTGAATTAGATGGGCCTTTAGCCTGATTCAGCAGGGTTCTTCTAACGTTTTTATGTTATGTTAACTGAGGAAAGATTTGAACCCAGATCTCCCCAGTCCTGAACCAATACTCTAACCTCAGCACTCATGACCTTTATTCTTACTGCCACTGGTTTTTGATCCACAGCCTTAGAAGGGCCAAGGTAGACTGTGTCGCCCAACCTGGCTGCCAGCTCTTGCTGCTCACCCGCTTCAAGTGGCGGCATTCAGCCGGTACGCTGGGCGGGACTTACCTTTGAGCGGCAGTCCGCCCATTGCATCACGCCACGTTCCGCCGCTTTCCCACCCGCCGGGCGGACTGCCGCTCAAAGGTAAGTCCCGCCCAGCGTACCGGCTGAATGCTGCCGCTGCCCGCTTCCTAATAATGACGAAGCATGGAATTTCTCTCTCTCTCTCTCTCTCTCTCTCTCTCTCTCTCTCTCTCACACACACACACACACACACACACACACACACACACACACACCACATCTCCAGAATCAGCACCAAAGCAAAAAGTGCTTATTCTTTTAATTCTTGAGGACTTCAGATCAAATTATCAGAAGCTGAATTTCATTAGAAAGTCTGCAAAGGCTCTTAACAAGTCAGAACTCCCTGGAAGGCTTTTTTATTTTTTTGCAAATTCTGATTTATTAATCCAGTTTGTATGGATTCTCACTGCTGTGATATTATTATGCACCTTCCCCTGCAGTACTTGAGAGAAATGCAAGTTTAATAATGTATATATTTCCCCACTTGGTAAAGGGAAAGCATTTGTATTTTTAAAAAATTAAAAAATATTTTGCTATCTCTGTATATCTTCCCCCCCCCACTCCTAGAGTTGCACAGATCTTCCCTGCCCCCTCCCACTCCCTTCTCCAAAATGGGACATTCTGGCCCTATATAACCTTGTATTATGTGTTTAAAATTAATGCAAAGTAGAAAAAATAACCTTGGGCAAAGATTTAAATCAATCTGTTCTGCGCTGAATAAATACAAGGGAGATAGATATCTTAGAGGCATTGTGGGCGAGGAGGATGAACAAAACGCATTTTGGAGTCTTTGTACAATATTGAAGGCGAAAGGACATTCTGAGTGACTGGCGTATTGAATTTGGGGTCATGTTTTCAGATCCTGAGGGGTGGCCGGGACCTTGACCCACATGAATTATGGCAGTGCGTGAAAAACATCTCCTACCCTGTGCTCTACTATAATCTTTGCTAGAAGTCTGGGGCAACTTCTGAACGTTCTTTCCAGCTTTATATTAATGGCACGAGAGCTCTGGGAACTTGAAGGTCTTGGGCATGTGGGAAGAGTTCGCAACACAGCATCTCCCCACATCAGCCTTGTCCTCAGCCTCCCACCTGGGGTATCATAAGAACCCCATAAGAAGAGCCTCACATAAGAAGAGCCCCACTGGATCAGACCAAAGGCCCATCTAGACCAGCTTCCTGTATCTCACAGTGGCTTAATCCTAACTGTGAGTTAAACTGGCACAGTGAAACTAGCAAAGTTTGGCCAGCACCAGGTTTGGACCACTCTCGGAGTCAGGGAGGATGGCGCACGTCTGTGTGCTGGACCACCTTGGGAGTGGTACCACATACTTGATGGTGTCCCTTGTGCCAGCCAAACTTGGCTGGCCTAACTGTGCCGGCCTAACTCCAGTTTACAATTGCATCCTAACTGTCGTATTTTATTTTTTTTAATTGTGAATCAAACTCCTTTCCACATGGCTTCGAATTTTAATATTTGACAGATTATAATGCTTAGAAGCTCAGAAGCTCAAGCGTTTGCTCAAGACTGCAACGCCTGCCTGCCCTTACTATATCAAATTGGTATTTATTTTGATTCTAATGTTTTGTTGTGCGTGGGTCCAAACCAGCGGCGTCATGCTGCCGGAACGCTAGGCGGGAGGAACGGGTGAGTGGCAGCCCGCCCGTTGCGTACCGCTCCGTTTCACCGTCTTCCCTGGCCCCAGGGAAGACGGCGAAACGGAGCGGCACGCAACGGGCGGGCTGCCGCTCACCCGTTCCTCCCGCCCAGCATTCCGGCAGCATGACGCCGCTGGTCCAAACATTTTGCATTGAGGCCTCTTTGCATGTGGCAACAGTTGAAGGACACGTGTGGAGTGAGCACAAACGTGTGGTCAGAAAGTCTTGCGCTGTCATCTTGCATTGCTTCCTGTAGGTGATGCAGATGCTCTTTGTGGTCCCCAGCACTGGGTAGGGCTCTATTGATTAGATGCCATGTTTTGTTATGGGAATCGTCACATATATACTCTTCCAAAAGCCAGGGATGTTTAATCAATAGAACTGCACTTTAGTCACTGTTCCTGTCAGGCTGGTGATGAAGGAGCATAAAGCCAGGATGCCCTCGTGGAGCAGCAGGGGAAGTAAATATCCCGGCCAGAAGTCTGAGTGTCATCCATTCAAAGCCGGAGGAAGAAATAAGATAATGGCCTCAGCAGCCACCAGTGAGCTGTCACTGGAGAGGCCCAATCAATACTGGTCAGAGGAGAATATTCAAGAAGTTAAACTTGAAGGCCTCGGAGTGAGCTAGTGATGATATGGGCACTGCCATCCTTTGCAAAGCTGCAACAAGCCAAGGAACTTCATAAGAACATAAGATCACAAGAAGAGCCCTGCTGAATCAGGCCAAAGGCCCATCTAGTCCAGCTTCCTTTATCTCACAGTGGCCCACCAGATCCCTCAGGAAGCACTGATCCAGTGCTGATACGGGATCTGTTGTCTCGTGTGCTCCCTGAGGCATCTGATGGGCCACTGTGAGATGCAGGAAGCTGGATGGGCCCTTGGCCTGATCCAGTGGGGCTCTTCTTATGTTCCTAAGGTCCAGGTCGGGTTGCAAGTTACTATTGCTCCCCACAAACAGGGGAGCAAATTCTCTTTTATTTACCTCATATTTCCCTCAGAATTTTACCTCAGAAATTTACCTCAGGATGCCAGATGCAGGGGAGTGGCAACGGGATGCAGGCATCTTGTTATGTCATGTCCTCCCTGAGGCATCTGGTGACCCACTGAGAGTTACAGGAAGCTGGACTAGATGGCCGTTTGGCCTGATCCAGCAGGGCTCTTCTTCTGTTCTTAAGGCTAAGCTGCTGCTGCCTCCTACTTGGGTTAGGATGCAGCACAGGCCGTTAGAATTGGGTTGTTAGAGCGTCAAACTGGTCCAGCTGGGATTGAGAAGTGCTCTAAAGTGTCAATCCTCAGGCCTTTCCTAAATGTGCAAAAATGGTGGTAATTAATTCCATCTGTCCATCTCTGTATAGCAAAACAAAAGCACAAAACTCAAACCCAAACACCCTCTTGCAACTTGACAAGCTGTTGAGATTTAAATATCCCTAAATCTGCTGATGTCTGACAGTTCTCGCGGCTTCTCCATAAACACAGAAGTTGCTTTTTCTTTGACATTTCTCTCTCTATTCCCCATGCATGAGCCAAAAATGAGGGATGAATATGTATTTCATCCTGCCGCATTGATTGGCCTGGTCAGTTGGTGCTTTGATAGAGCTGTCTTGCATGCTGCTTGACCTCCCTTCATAACAATGTTAGTTACGGGAACATTGGCTATACTGTATCTTGGGATGCTGAAAAAAAAATGTCAATGATACCTTTTATAACTGTTTTCCATCTAATATCAGCTGCGTATGAGCCAAGGAAGTTGGGATGGCTCGACAAATCAAAGGCCATTATACTATTTTCATCATGGTTAAAGGCAATGGTGTTTCTACAGGGAGGGCAAAGCTCTAAGTTTTGCAAGAAGCCTTACCTTGCAGTGGAAATCACTCCTCTCCTGCACTGTTTTAGCCAATCCTCACAGGAACAGCAACATCTTGGCATTGCTTACTGGCTACAGCAGCAAGGGAGAGGAGGGATTTACATGACAAGGTGAGGCTTCTTGCAAAACTTAGAGCTTTGCCCTCCCTGTAGAAACGCCTCTGGTTAAAGGCAATATACAGAATTGAAAGAATACTTTTAATCTGTCCAGATGATACCTAACTGACAGAGTTTGCAGTCCTTGAAGGACAAGATTTTCATTCAACGTTTTTTTAAACATAGAACGGGCAGAAACATGTGCTAATTTGTGTACCTTTTTAGTAGTCACAAATGGAAGGCGTCAAGTCTAAGTGTTTGGCAAACAGCACTGCAGAAAAGGGTGAGTCTGATCATTACTGAAGACAGATTCAGAGTGCTATCCTAACCTGGAGTTAGGCCGGCATAGTTAAGCCAGCAAAGTTTGGCTGGCACAAGGGCCACCGCAAAGCGCATTTGGACCACTCTTGGAGTCAAGGAGGAAGGCGCACACCTGTGTGCTGGCCTTTCTGACTCTGAGCATGGTCCAAACATACATCACAGTGCCCCTTGTGCCAGCCAAACTTTGCTGACCTAACTGTGCCGTCCTAACTCCAGGATTGCTCCCTCAGTGCGAGCCAGCTACATAGTGCCATGGCTAACATCATACTGGGTTGTAGCAATCATTGCCCTGGCAAGTTTAATTAGCAACACAGCTGATTGCGATGGAATCACGGTGACCACATGTCACCATCACAAAGGAGGACACAGCACCTTAAAATGTAGGACGTTACAAAATCAAAGCTAAAAACACTGGTATATATGGATTTTGGAGTGTCTTGTCCTTATTATCAGTGGTGTCATTCAAATGATTTAGGAACAAGGGAGTGGCAACAGGATGCAAGCATCTTGCTGTCTCATGCCTCCCTGGGGCACCTGGTGGGCCGCTGTGAGATACAGGAAGCTGGACTAGATGGGCCTTGGGCCTGATCCAGCAGGGCTCTTCTTATGTTCTTATATTAACAGGAACTCACTTTTGATTGGCACTTGCCGGGAACCCGGAACCAGCCACGGAGCCCGTTAGGATCCGGAACACCTGTTCTGGTCCATTCCCCCTGAATGACATCACTGCTTATAATGCAATCCAACGAACAAAGGTGCACAGGCAAGTGATGCACACATACAGGCGACGCAGGCAGCACTCTTGACACGGGCATTCCTGGTCTGTCTTGAAATGTAGGACATTTTGAAATTTACCCAGGACAGAATGGCTGAAACAAGGGATATGTCCTGGAAAAAAAAAGAGGACATCTGACCACCCTGTATGGAACGGGCCACTTTATTGATTTCACATGGGGTTCTCAAATTTCTTCTGGCCACGACCCATCTCCTTCTCCAGCATCGGGCCTCCTGCTTTTGCTGGAAGCACCCAGAAGTCACCTTCATGAACTCTAACTTTCCGGCTGCTACTGGAGACTTTAGGCCTGGTGCAACCTCCAGGGGTGTCTGGGAGGCTCCAATTTGGAGAGTTAGCACAGATAAAAAGAAATACCTTTTTACTCAATTGGTAATTAATCTGTGGAACTCCTTGCCACAGGATGCGGTGATGGTGTCTGGCCTTGGTGCCTTTAAAAGGGGACTGGGCAGATAGGCTGTCCACCATAGGCTACAGGCCATGATGGGTGGTGCAACCTCCTTACGTGAGAAGTAGGCTGCCTCAGTATGTCGGATGCAGAGGAGTAGCAATGGGATGCAGGCCTCTTGTTGTCTTGTGTCCTACCTGAGGCATCTGGTGGGCCACTGTGAGACACAGGAAGCTGGACTAGATGGGCCACTGGCCTGGTCCAGCAGGGCTCTTCTTATGTTTTTAGGTTCTTAACAGGTGAGTCCAAAGTCACTAAGGGGACAATACTAATCTGGAGTTAGGCCGGCACAGTTAGGCCAGCAAAGTTTGGCTGAAACAAAGGCCACAATAAAGTGTGTTTAGACCATTCTTGGAGTCAGGCGCACTTCTGTATGCTGGCCTCTCTCTCTCCAAGAGTGGTCCAAACATACTTTACAATGTCCTTTGTGCTGACTAAACCTTACTGGCCTACCTATGCTGGCATGGCTCCAGGTTAGGATTGCGCCCTAAAACAAACACAATGGGATTAGAAGGAGAGTCCAGTGCGGGGGAGAATTATCTTTGGCTGCAAAGAATTGAGATGCAAAAGTTGCACACTGCCCAAATCGAAACTGGCCAGAAATGAAATTCTTCGAGCAACTTCATTGATTTCTCCTTGTCCTGGTTTTTGAAGAACATGAAGCTAAGCAGAGCGTAAATTGTGAGGAGCAAATTGGAATGAATAACTTCATTTGTTATCGGTGACACCGAGATTCTGCATTCCAAAAATGTATTTGTATAGCTGGGATGAGTGTGTCATTTTAATTAATTGCACTTCGTTAATTAACATGAGCTATGGTGTTAGGAGGAAGTTAACAATAATGTAATTTATGACACACATGCGCGCATGCGCTCACGCGCACACAGACACACACACACACACCAATAAAAAAGATGAACTACTGATGTAAGAGCTCCTTGGAGGAAATGTCTTTACTCCCAGAAACACCCTCCCCTCCCCCAGAAGCGCCCCTGCGCCAGCCAAACTCAACAGCGCTGGAATGAGGGTGCTGGTTGGCGCTCTCGTGCCCGCGCTGCTGCGGTTGGGCCCAACGTTGAGGTTTGGATGGGGCTGTCCAGTGGTGTCATCTACATGATTTAAGAACAGGTACTCACCTTTGATTGGCACGTGTTGGGACCCGCCCACCGGAAGTGACGTCATAAGCCAGAAGTGATGTCATGGCAGGAAGTGACATGAAAAAGCCCTTTTTGAGGCCTCAGACGATTTTAAACTGACCCAACAGTGGCAACAGTATTCCACAGCACCCCCAGAACATGTTCAGGAGGCCTGGCTACATGTTAAAACCCCAGAGCAACTCATTTTTCAGTGGCAAGGAAAGGAAAGGCTCCGCTTGCTGCCTGCCTGCCTGCCTGGCTCTGAGAACATGCAGGCAACTCAAACGTGCAGGAAATTCAAACGTTGCAGAGGGCAGAGTCAACGACTGGGCAGGCGAATGGGCGGGGCCAGCTGTAATCCTAGAAACCGGTACTCGCGTACCCCCGCGTACCCCCTGCATGACATCACTGGGGCTGTCCGAAAAAAAAAAAGATATGGTCCACCAGCTCTTCCAGGAAGCCCACAAGCAGAAGCAAAAGGCATAACAGCCCTTGCCATTGTTCCCCTACAACTGGTATTCAGAGGCCTCCTGTCACTAAAGTGGAAGGTGTGTAGAGCCACTGTGACTAGCAGCCATTGACATGCTCTACATGAACTGGATTATTAAAATTCTGGAAGGTAGGAAGGATGGAAGGAAGGAAGGAAGGAAATATTATGTGAATGTTTTTTTTTCCAGCCTCTCCATTCAAAACTTTCTGGAGTGATGCTGATGGTGTAATTCTCTTGCAAGCGCCTTGCAAACGCCACACCTGGGTGAGGTGAAGGATGAAGAGATACAAGGCATTGCAAAGTCATTGCCCAGCTAAGAGTAGGCGATGTGCAAACTTTTAAGCGTCTGTGCTCTCCTTTTTGACAGCAAGTATTTGGGACTGTGATGGGAACTAATATGCCATTTAGGAAAGCAAGATTTTTTTTAAAAAAAAAAAAGACTGCAAGAACTCAGCTTGAAAAATGTACACATCAGGCAATGTCAGCAGCACCTGTGTGTGAGTACCAAGAGATTATCCATTTAATAGAGCCAAACACCTGGCTGTTTAATAGAGGTCACCAGCCAAATCAGGTGGAAATAGCTTGGGCCAGCTCATGGAAGTGCAGCCAAATTAGAATGCAGTGGATCCTTGCGTTGGCCGCAAATGTGTGGAAAATGGAACTAAATTAAGTTGCCTCAGCCCTTTCACTGGCACAAACTGATATAAATTGGTTTCATTAAAAATCCCTAACATATTTTAAAGCAGCAGTCCTAACCTATTACATTGTGTTCAGTTGCCGAAAGCTACTAGCTTGGTGGCATTTTATGTAGAAAATGAACAAGGGACAAATAGAATTTTATTGGTTTCTAAATGAAAAGCCAGGGAAGTCTAAGAAGAAAAAAAATGATTTTCACATCCGGGGAGGTTCCCCCACCTCTCCTTATCATATCACTAGTTCTCAATCTCTCGCTCCTCCCCCCCCCACCCGACCTTGTGCCTGTTCTCCATTCTGTTTGCAAACGAGAGTTGTCATCTTCATTATCAGCCGCTTTCTGTCGAAGTCCCTTGCATTGCCCAGAAGGGTTGGGCCCTGCAAGGGGGGCATGTACCGCCAGGCGCTTTCAAAACGCAGCACCTCAGAGCATGTGCAGGGTTCCTTCTCTTCTTTGGAGGTTTATTTTGTATTTCTTCAAGTATTTGCAACTTTATTTCAGGGGGAAAAAATATGCAAAATGCACCCAAAGCACTTTAACAAATAATTAAAGATGTTAAATTAGTGTCATTTGAAGGTCATGTTTTCATCTTATTTATTTATTTATTTATTTATTTATTTATTTATTTAAAAGCCTTTCTATCCTAATACACGTAGACCTTGGTTTAGGATGGGATTCAGTTCCTGAAGGAACAGTCCCTCTCTGTCTCTGTCTCTGTCTCTGTCTGTCTCTCTGTCTCTCTGTCTCTCTCTCTCTCTCTCTCTCTCTCTCTCTCTCTCTCACACACACACACACACACACACACAGAGAGAGAGAGAGAGAGAGAGAGAGAGAGAGAGAGAGAGAGAGATCCTAACCTGGAGTTAGGCCGGCACAGTTAGGCCAGCTGTTTGGTTGGCACAAGGGACACTATAAAGTCTGTTTGGACCACTCTTGGAGTCAGAGAGGCCAGCACACAGACATGCGCCATCCTCCCTGACTCGGAGAGTGGTCCAATCATGCTTTACAGTGTCCCTTGTGCCGGCCAAACTTCACTGGCCAAACTGTGCCAGCCTAACTCCAGGTTTGGATTGTGCACGCACGCACGCGTGCACACACACACACACACACACACACACACACACAGGTGTAAAAAACTGTGGGTGCACACTTAGGGAGTGCCCCTGGACTCACAGCTCTCCCTGGCGGGACAGGTGGCGGCAGTGGCCAGGCGTGTGTTTGCCCAGCTTCGGCTGGTGAGCCAGCTGTGGCCGTACTTGTTGCGGACCTGACCACAGCGGCCCATGCCACAGTGACTTCAAGACTTGATTACTGTAATTCACTCTGCATGGGGCTGCCCTTGAAGACGGTTCGGAAGCTGCAATTGGTGCAGAGTGCGGAGGCGGCCAGGGTGCTTAATGGAGCTGGGCAGTTTGATCCTGTCCGACGGCTGCTTCAGCAGCTGCGCTGGCTGCGCATTCTTTCCTGGACCCCAGTTCAAGCTGCTGGTATTGACTTTTAAAGCCCTTCTTGGTTTCGGTCCAGACTAGCTGAGCAACCACTTCTTCCATCCATTCCGGGCCACCCTCCAAAGTCATCTGTGGGGGCCCTTCCTGCAAGTGCCACTTTCCTCCCAAGTTAGGGGCCTTCAGAGCCATTTGTGACTGCAAGAGCAGAGCAGAGCATCTGGGGAGGGGTCACTTTACACGGCATGCCGGCACCTGAAAAACCTGGCACGGGACAGAATGAAGCTTCTGTTCATTTGTTGGCCCTCTAACCAGCGGCGTCATGCAGCCGGAATGCTGGGCGGGAGGAACGGGTGAGCGGCAGCGTGGGGCGGGGAAGATGGCGAAACGGACCGGAACGCAACGGGCGGGCTGCCGCTCACCCGTTCCTCCCGCCCAGCATTCCGGCTGCATGACACCGTTGCCTCTAACTATGTTGAAAAGAGGTTCATTCGTGCAGGTTCCTTTTCACCTGTGCCTTTGCCTTGCATTGGGAGGCTGCGCAGTTGTGCTCACTGATGTATCCTCTGAACGTCTACTTAGCCCACTGCAGGTGCAAGAGAGGGACAGCCAGTGATGTCATGCAGGGGGAACGCGGGGGAACGCAGTTCCACTAGTTAAAATTAGGGCTGACTCCGCCCACTTCACTCTCCCTCCTCCCCCCTCCCAATTCCTCTGCAAAGAGCTTTTCTTCTTGGTTGGCCGGCACTCAGAGGGTTAAAGGGAGCGACTCCAGATTCCTAGGGGGGCAAAGGCAGTGATGTCATTCAGGGGGAACGGACCAGAACGGATCCTAATGGGCTCCATGGCTGGTTCTGGGTTCCTGACAAGTGCCAATCAAAAGTGAGTTCCTGTTCCTAAATCATTTGAATGACACCACTGGGGACAGCCCAATCGTACACTCCTCGGGCTCCAGGAACGTCTTGGGAGATGTTCACCCCTTCCCCTATGGTACAGGCACAGGAGCATCTATGGGTCTTCTCACACCTGCACTGGCTGTGTTGTCAGCGGAGACGTGAGGGCCTCTGTGTTGGGCCATGTGGCCCAACACAGAGGTAAGGACCCAGCGGTGGCGGCCAGTTCACCCAGTTCTGCCCTTCCTGCCCACCTGTCCACCCCGCACCGCTGGCAGTGGTTTTACTCACCCACATTACCGCCGGCTCTGAAGGTCCCTTACAGCACCTTTGCGACACCAGCGCTGGTGGTCTGCTAGTACTGCCCGTGCCGAGTCCGATAGGATCGAGTCCTGAGAAACTAGCCATTCCAACTAGCCCCCCCCATATTTTTCACCCTTTCCAATTTCCGTTTAGTTCCGATG
>JAJKFI010012297.1:0-16779 GCA_029204185.1 Lerista edwardsae | reverse complement strand
TATTATTATTATTATTATTATTATTATTATTATTATTATTATTATTAATTGTCATTGTATTACACAACGAAATTCACTGACACCCGGAGACCAGACCAACAATCCCCCCAAATCCCCCACACCCCCTACCCCCCCCTTGAAATTCCTCTTCTAAAACACAAACATCCACACAATAGACAATAGTACAGTCCGACTGCCCCTATCTACTGGTACTTAAGTTTGTTGTTCAATGCTGTTATGGCTCTAGAATAAAAACTTCTCCCTGTGGGAGAAGAGAGCGTGGAAGCCTGCACAAGCCACGTCCTATCCTGATGTTGTATTCTGGGGTGTCGTGGGGTGAGAAATGGTTGCCACCAACTGCTGCTTCTGGGAAGAGCACCATTGCAGGGAAACGGGAAGAAGAAGTCAACTTGAAGTCTCCCTCTCCTTGCCACCCCCATCTCTCTCCCACCCCACCCTTTAAGCTGAAAGTTCTCATAAGCAAACTTTAGACTCAACCCGAGGCTAAAAATCAAATGCTGCATGTTTCCATACAATAAGTCCACTACTTATTGCACCTGTAGCTTGCAAGAGGTGAATGGCAGCCTAATCCACTCAGCGTGCTCCGTTGGTAGAATAAGTGTCCCACCAGGCCTGACTGCCTTACGGCAGGTGTATATATTGCGGCTGGCAGAGTGGAGGGCTGTGCACTGTTGAAGCACTGGTGGGAACACTAGAGCTTCCCCACAGGTGCCAGCAGATCCTCATGGACATGTCAAGGCAGGTATGTTGGTGGGGGGGGCAGAAAGGGGAGGGGGATGGTGGAATGAGGCCGTGGGGATGGATGGGGCTGGGGGTTGGCTTTGGCAGCACCAGTGGCCCCCCAAATCCTAGTCCCTTTCTCCTGTGGCCTGGGTCTACTCAGACTTGTGCCAGTGAATGCAGCAGTGAAGGTCTGAGCACATAAGAACAGCCACCCTGGAGCATGCCAAGGGCCCATCTGATCCAGCTTCCTGCATCCCACAGTGGCCCATCAGATGCACACAAGACAGGGAGCACACAAGGCAACAAAAAATACTTGGACCTCCTTGCCATTCCCTTGCATCTGGCATTCTAAGGTAACCTGCTTGTAAAATAAGGAGGTTGCCCCACCCGCCATGGCTCATAAAACTGAGATGGACTTCTAGAAATCTGTCCAAACCCCTTTTAATGGCACTTGGGCCAGACACCATCACCACTTCCGGTGCCAAGGAGTTCCACAGATTAATTACCTGCTAGGTAAAAAAAAAAAAGTATTTCCTTTTATCTGTTCTCTCAATTTTTAGTGGATGCCCTCTGGTTCTGGTGTTGTGAGAGAAAGAAAAAATAACTTCCTTCTATCCACTCTATCAATCCCTTGCATAGTTTTGTATGTCTCAATCATGTGTCCGTCCCCTAGACTGAACGGAGGGTTACCCTTGGATAAGAGACTGAGAGCATACTCCTCTCCGTCTACAGCTCAAAAATGTTTCATTAAGAGCGCAATCCTAACCTGGAGTTAGACCAGCTAAGTTTGGCTGGCACAAGAGGCACCGTAAAGTATGTCTGGACTACTCTCAGCGTCAGAGAGGCCAGCACACAGACGTGCATCATCCTCCCTGATTCCGAGAGCGGTCCAAAGGTGCTTTACAGTGGCCCTTATGCCAGCCAAACTTTGCTGGCCTAATTGTGCTGGCCTAACTCCGGATTGATGTGGTGGGACGTGGGACATGGTGGCGCAGCGGGTTAAACCGCTGCTGCTGGGCTTTCCGAACGGAAGGTTAGGAGTTCAAGACTGCACGACAGAGTGAGCTCCCGTTGCTTGTCCCAGCTCCTGCCAACCTAGCAGTTCGAAAGCACCTAAATGCAAGTAGATAAAGAGGGACCACTTCGGTGGGAAGGTAACGGCGTTCCGTGCGCTATGGCGTAGTCATGCTGGCCACATGACCACGGAAGCTTGTCCTTGGAGAAAACACCGGCTCTACAGGCTTTGAAATGGAGATGAGAACCGCCCCCTACAGTCGGTCATGACTTGACCATTCGGTCATGGGGAAACCTTTACCTTTTTTAACTCCAGATTAGGATTACACCCTCAATGGTGAGTTAGGACAGTGAGTTAAAACAGTGGTGAGGACTGTGCTGTGAATGTTCCCTTTCCCAGAGGAGATCTCTGCAACTCCCCGTGCCTCTGCAGGATGCAACAGTCGCCTTTTCGGTCTTGCTGCATCCGCAGAGGGCAGGGAAGGATGGCATTGGGCTGTGAGAGCAGTGGAAGGGCACCAGCACCTGGTAAGAGCCTCCCTTGTCCTCTGGAAGAGATTCTGAGCTCCACCATTCTCCAGCTCCAGCAGTCCCGGAACGCTCCTGCTCCCATCTCCCGTCTCAGCCTCCTCCACATGGTTGAAGTTAATTGGTTAATTGATTGCTTAACTCGGAGAAAGCGCACTTGGCAGCCTTCTGTGGCGTCTTCTGTGCAATTTGCAAAACGGTGATCTGTGTAATTATGGAGCCACACTTTGCCCTGGGCTGTGTGTGTGTGTGCAAGAAGCGGCACTGCAAGGGGGTGACATCTCATTGTGCACATCTGTGGCTTTGTTTTCCCTGCTCATTTCTATTATTGGATCAGGTGGATTATTTTGTGGGTCCTTCCCCTCTGTCACCAACACGCCGCCAACCCCAACTGATCATTTTATGCCTGGAAGAGCATTCAGTTCAGCGACAGTCTCGTCCGTTATTTATGGATGCAATGGGCATACAGTAGTAATGACAGCTGTGCTGGCTTGGATGGAGCCATCGCTTAGTGGAGGAACACCTGCTCGCTGGGCAGAAGGTCCCAAGGTCAATCCCTGACAGCATCTCCAGGTAAGGCAAAGGTCCGGTCTGAAACCCCAGAGAGTTGCTGCCAGTCAGGGTGGGCATATTTGCTGGTCCAGCATTCTGACGGAGGGTACAAGTATAAGTATTAGCTCCACAAAACATCTCAGGTGTCTTGTCCTCAAAGTTAGATGAAATCTGCTGGCCACATTCAGGTGAGCTTCCTTGCATGGGCCCAGCTGACACCTGAATTTGTGACAGCACTGGGTCAGTGTAAGGGACTTACGCCGGCCCAGCACAATCTTAGGATTGCACCCGCAGTGTCTAGTTATTCTGGTTTTTATCTCCACCCTAATTTACCCTAGTGGGACGTGGTGGCGCAGCGAGTTAATCCGCTGTTGCTGGGCTTTCGACCGCAAGGTTGGGAGTTCGAGACTGTGTGATGGAGTGAGCTCCCGTTGCTTGTCCCAGCTCCTGCCAACCTAGCAGTTCGAAAGCACCTAAAATGCAAGTAGATAAATAGGGACCACTTCGGTGGGAAGGGAACGGCGTTCCGTGCGCTACGGCGTAGAGTCATGCTGGCCACACGATCGGACAAAAACGCCGGCTCTATAGGCTTTGAAATGGAGATCAGCACCGCCCCCTACAGTCGGTCACGACTATACTAGACCATTTGGTCGTGGGGAAACCTTTAATTTACCCTCCAAAGGCAACTTTTGTAGGAAAGTGAAATTACAGGAGTGATGCCATGCAGAGTTAGCAGGGGAACAATATTTAAGTAGCTGCAGAAATTAGCTAATTAAATTTAATATTCTTTTTTATATTATTAATCATCCTCTTAATAGGATTAAGCCAATCAATCATCCCTTCTTTTATTTGTGAGCTCTTCAGTTTCACCTTCTACCACCAGAGCAACTCCATATTTTCAACCTCTTTTGCCCCTAATAAAATACTCCAGGTATTTGTTTCAGACCAAGTTCTTTCTTTCTCTTCCCCTCCCCATTTTCTGTGAGTGATAAAGTCCTGATAAGACAAGGGAAAGCTTTTGCAGACTTAGGAATTCTGCTGATCCCTTAATTTATGAAAAAAAAAATTGCTCCAATAATATCAAACCTTGGCCGTGCAGTTGGCTCACTGAAGTCTTATTCCAGGGTTGGGTATGTCATCAAACATTAATCTTCCTTGAACCAAATTTCTGATAACGTCTAGTTCAATGAAGATAAGAGGAAAAACTCCATTGGCTTTCAACATTTAATTGTTACACAAAGAAATATAATTTGTTACTTAATCCTTCCAGCTGCAGTTTTGCAGAGGCTGTAAACCTTCCATTAGGGCAAGAACTGTGCCTTCTTTACTGGTCAAATGAGTCATCCTAGCCAATCAGGGATCACTCTCAGGGCGCAATCCTAACCTAATTTCCAGCACCGGGGTAATCTGGAGTAAGTGAACAAACATTCCCTTTCCTTGAGAAGGCCTCTGTGACTACTGCTCCACTGCAGGATGCAGCACAGGCCCCATTGGCATGGCTATGTCAGTGCTGGAAAATTGGTTAGGACTGCACCCTCAGACTGAAACAGTCAGTTCAGCAGTCCTTGAAAAAATGCTAAAAATATCTGCATGCTTTCATCTGTGGCTTTGTTCCTTTCAACACTCCATGGGGTCTGGTAGCTGTCCCAGCCGTCTCTGAGCTCTGCTGTTCCTAAGCCATTAGACTTGCTCGCTGTTTTGGCAGCCACTAAAAAAAAAAAGTGCTAGTCACTAGGTAAGGATTTAACTGGCACGGGTAACTGAATTACCAAAAGGTTGATGCAGTTTCGAAAAACCATGTATGGCATCCAGAGTAGCAAGTGTGTGAAAAGAAACGTCCACCGAGAATGGAAGGAGCATCTGCTCATGCAAAACACTCCTTTTGTTACTCTGAATGGCACACTTGATATTTTTATCGAGGGAGAAAATTGCAGGAAAAAAAGCATTTAAAAAAACCCACAGAAAAATACAAAGCTGAAACATGGTAGGAGCAAGACTCCATTCAGTAGGAAAGTGAATTTGAAATGCAAGCACAGATCAGTGGGAAAGGATTTCTAGAGGCTATAAGAACATCAGGCCAGCATGATGCTTAAACTCTAAAGAAAACATTTAACCGATAGCACTTCATTCAGAGAAGATAAGTTCGGTTCAACAGTGGAATAGATTGCCGAGGGAGGTGGTGGAGTCTCCCTCACTGAAGACCTTCAAGCAGAGGCTCAACAGGCACCTGCTAGAGATACTCTAGGGGGATTTCCTGCTACAGGCAGGGGAGGGTTGGACTAGATGGCCTTGTAGGTCCCTTCCATTATGCTATGATTCTAAGATGCAGACTTATGTAGAAGAGCCCAAGTTCCTTTCTTCTGGAAGCATCAATTTGTTTTGGTTTTGCCCACTCATGCCAACAAGCTCCATTTGTGTTGTGTTACCACTGTTCTCAGTAGATTGTTTCTAATACGCTATTTGTAGCGTATAACAGATTTATGGGTCATGCTAAAAAATTCAGAGGATAAATTTTATGAGCTCGCCCAGGTGCTGAGGCTATCTTACCTTCCCGACCCAATTTCTCTCAGCATCAACCTACTGTTTTCGGTTCCTAGCCCTTGCCCCAGATTTTGGCCAGGTTCACACATCGATCAATCAATCAATCAATCAATCAATCAATCAATCAATCAATCACTAGTATTTATATACCGCTTTTCAACACAAAGTTCACAAAGCGGTTTACAGACAAATAATAACATTAAAGTTAAATGGCTCCCTGTCCCAAAAGGGCTCACAATCTAAAAGAATGGAGACCATCACCAGCAACATCCACGAGAAAGACACTGTGCTGGGGTGAAGAGGGACAATTGCTCTCCCCCTGCTAAATATAAGAGGACACCACTTGAAAAAGTGCCTCTTGCCCAGTTAGCAAGGGTTATGCGCTCACATGCGCTCACTTCTCCTCCTCCTCCTCCTCCTCCTCTCCGCTTCCTCCTCCCTAGACCTGTGTATTTACAGTACATTGCTGGCAGCTGGATGGCTGAATTGATGCCATGGAAAACCTTCGTTTTGGAGATGATGTAAAAGGAAATACTTTTTACCCAGCTGGTAATTAAGCTGTGGAACTCCTTGGCACAGGAAGTGGCGGCGGCATGTGGCCTACGTGCCTTTAAAGGGGGACTGGACAGATTTCTGGAGGAAAAGTTCATTGTGGTCTATAGATCATGATGGGTTGTGCAACCTCCTTATGTTAGTAGTAGGCTACCTCAGAATGCCAGGTGCAAGGGAGTGGCAGCAGGATGCAGGCATCTTGTTGTCTTATGTGCTTCTTGAGGCATCTGGTGGACCACTGCAAGATGCAGGAGGCTGAATTAGATGGGCCTTTAGCCTGATTCAGCAGGGTTCTTCTAACGTTTTTATGTTATGTTAACTGAGGAAAGATTTGAACCCAGATCTCCCCAGTCCTGAACCAATACTCTAACCTCAGCACTCATGACCTTTATTCTTACTGCCACTGGTTTTTGATCCACAGCCTTAGAAGGGCCAAGGTAGACTGTGTCGCCCAACCTGGCTGCCAGCTCTTGCTGCTCACCCGCTTCAAGTGGCGGCATTCAGCCGGTACGCTGGGCGGGACTTACCTTTGAGCGGCAGTCCGCCCATTGCATCACGCCACGTTCCGCCGCTTTCCCACCCGCCGGGCGGACTGCCGCTCAAAGGTAAGTCCCGCCCAGCGTACCGGCTGAATGCTGCCGCTGCCCGCTTCCTAATAATGACGAAGCATGGAATTTCTCTCTCTCTCTCTCTCTCTCTCTCTCTCTCTCTCTCTCTCACACACACACACACACACACACACACACACACACACACACACCACATCTCCAGAATCAGCACCAAAGCAAAAAGTGCTTATTCTTTTAATTCTTGAGGACTTCAGATCAAATTATCAGAAGCTGAATTTCATTAGAAAGTCTGCAAAGGCTCTTAACAAGTCAGAACTCCCTGGAAGGCTTTTTTATTTTTTTGCAAATTCTGATTTATTAATCCAGTTTGTATGGATTCTCACTGCTGTGATATTATTATGCACCTTCCCCTGCAGTACTTGAGAGAAATGCAAGTTTAATAATGTATATATTTCCCCACTTGGTAAAGGGAAAGCATTTGTATTTTTAAAAAATTAAAAAATATTTTGCTATCTCTGTATATCTTCCCCCCCCCACTCCTAGAGTTGCACAGATCTTCCCTGCCCCCTCCCACTCCCTTCTCCAAAATGGGACATTCTGGCCCTATATAACCTTGTATTATGTGTTTAAAATTAATGCAAAGTAGAAAAAATAACCTTGGGCAAAGATTTAAATCAATCTGTTCTGCGCTGAATAAATACAAGGGAGATAGATATCTTAGAGGCATTGTGGGCGAGGAGGATGAACAAAACGCATTTTGGAGTCTTTGTACAATATTGAAGGCGAAAGGACATTCTGAGTGACTGGCGTATTGAATTTGGGGTCATGTTTTCAGATCCTGAGGGGTGGCCGGGACCTTGACCCACATGAATTATGGCAGTGCGTGAAAAACATCTCCTACCCTGTGCTCTACTATAATCTTTGCTAGAAGTCTGGGGCAACTTCTGAACGTTCTTTCCAGCTTTATATTAATGGCACGAGAGCTCTGGGAACTTGAAGGTCTTGGGCATGTGGGAAGAGTTCGCAACACAGCAACTCCCCACATCAGCCTTGTCCTCAGCCTCCCACCTGGGGTATCATAAGAACCCCATAAGAAGAGCCTCACATAAGAAGAGCCCCACTGGATCAGACCAAAGGCCCATCTAGACCAGCTTCCTGTATCTCACAGTGGCTTAATCCTAACTGTGAGTTAAACTGGCACAGTGAAACTAGCAAAGTTTGGCCAGCACCAGGTTTGGACCACTCTCGGAGTCAGGGAGGATGGCGCACGTCTGTGTGCTGGACCACCTTGGGAGTGGTACCACATACTTGATGGTGTCCCTTGTGCCAGCCAAACTTGGCTGGCCTAACTGTGCCGGCCTAACTCCAGTTTACAATTGCATCCTAACTGTCGTATTTTATTTTTTTTAATTGTGAATCAAACTCCTTTCCACATGGCTTCGAATTTTAATATTTGACAGATTATAATGCTTAGAAGCTCAGAAGCTCAAGCGTTTGCTCAAGACTGCAACGCCTGCCTGCCCTTACTATATCAAATTGGTATTTATTTTGATTCTAATGTTTTGTTGTGCGTGGGTCCAAACCAGCGGCGTCATGCTGCCGGAACGCTAGGCGGGAGGAACGGGTGAGTGGCAGCCCGCCCGTTGCGTACCGCTCCGTTTCACCGTCTTCCCTGGCCCCAGGGAAGACGGCGAAACGGAGCGGCACGCAACGGGCGGGCTGCCGCTCACCCGTTCCTCCCGCCCAGCATTCCGGCAGCATGACGCCGCTGGTCCAAACATTTTGCATTGAGGCCTCTTTGCATGTGGCAACAGTTGAAGGACACGTGTGGAGTGAGCACAAACGTGTGGTCAGAAAGTCTTGCGCTGTCATCTTGCATTGCTTCCTGTAGGTGATGCAGATGCTCTTTGTGGTCCCCAGCACTGGGTAGGGCTCTATTGATTAGATGCCATGTTTTGTTATGGGAATCGTCACATATATACTCTTCCAAAAGCCAGGGATGTTTAATCAATAGAACTGCACTTTAGTCACTGTTCCTGTCAGGCTGGTGATGAAGGAGCATAAAGCCAGGATGCCCTCGTGGAGCAGCAGGGGAAGTAAATATCCCGGCCAGAAGTCTGAGTGTCATCCATTCAAAGCCGGAGGAAGAAATAAGATAATGGCCTCAGCAGCCACCAGTGAGCTGTCACTGGAGAGGCCCAATCAATACTGGTCAGAGGAGAATATTCAAGAAGTTAAACTTGAAGGCCTCGGAGTGAGCTAGTGATGATATGGGCACTGCCATCCTTTGCAAAGCTGCAACAAGCCAAGGAACTTCATAAGAACATAAGATCACAAGAAGAGCCCTGCTGAATCAGGCCAAAGGCCCATCTAGTCCAGCTTCCTTTATCTCACAGTGGCCCACCAGATCCCTCAGGAAGCACTGATCCAGTGCTGATACGGGATCTGTTGTCTCGTGTGCTCCCTGAGGCATCTGATGGGCCACTGTGAGATGCAGGAAGCTGGATGGGCCCTTGGCCTGATCCAGTGGGGCTCTTCTTATGTTCCTAAGGTCCAGGTCGGGTTGCAAGTTACTATTGCTCCCCACAAACAGGGGAGCAAATTCTCTTTTATTTACCTCATATTTCCCTCAGAATTTTACCTCAGAAATTTACCTCAGGATGCCAGATGCAGGGGAGTGGCAACGGGATGCAGGCATCTTGTTATGTCATGTCCTCCCTGAGGCATCTGGTGACCCACTGAGAGTTACAGGAAGCTGGACTAGATGGCCGTTTGGCCTGATCCAGCAGGGCTCTTCTTCTGTTCTTAAGGCTAAGCTGCTGCTGCCTCCTACTTGGGTTAGGATGCAGCACAGGCCGTTAGAATTGGGTTGTTAGAGCGTCAAACTGGTCCAGCTGGGATTGAGAAGTGCTCTAAAGTGTCAATCCTCAGGCCTTTCCTAAATGTGCAAAAATGGTGGTAATTAATTCCATCTGTCCATCTCTGTATAGCAAAACAAAAGCACAAAACTCAAACCCAAACACCCTCTTGCAACTTGACAAGCTGTTGAGATTTAAATATCCCTAAATCTGCTGATGTCTGACAGTTCTCGCGGCTTCTCCATAAACACAGAAGTTGCTTTTTCTTTGACATTTCTCTCTCTATTCCCCATGCATGAGCCAAAAATGAGGGATGAATATGTATTTCATCCTGCCGCATTGATTGGCCTGGTCAGTTGGTGCTTTGATAGAGCTGTCTTGCATGCTGCTTGACCTCCCTTCATAACAATGTTAGTTACGGGAACATTGGCTATACTGTATCTTGGGATGCTGAAAAAAAAATGTCAATGATACCTTTTATAACTGTTTTCCATCTAATATCAGCTGCGTATGAGCCAAGGAAGTTGGGATGGCTCGACAAATCAAAGGCCATTATACTATTTTCATCATGGTTAAAGGCAATGGTGTTTCTACAGGGAGGGCAAAGCTCTAAGTTTTGCAAGAAGCCTTACCTTGCAGTGGAAATCACTCCTCTCCTGCACTGTTTTAGCCAATCCTCACAGGAACAGCAACATCTTGGCATTGCTTACTGGCTACAGCAGCAAGGGAGAGGAGGGATTTACATGACAAGGTGAGGCTTCTTGCAAAACTTAGAGCTTTGCCCTCCCTGTAGAAACGCCTCTGGTTAAAGGCAATATACAGAATTGAAAGAATACTTTTAATCTGTCCAGATGATACCTAACTGACAGAGTTTGCAGTCCTTGAAGGACAAGATTTTCATTCAACGTTTTTTTAAACATAGAACGGGCAGAAACATGTGCTAATTTGTGTACCTTTTTAGTAGTCACAAATGGAAGGCGTCAAGTCTAAGTGTTTGGCAAACAGCACTGCAGAAAAGGGTGAGTCTGATCATTACTGAAGACAGATTCAGAGTGCTATCCTAACCTGGAGTTAGGCCGGCATAGTTAAGCCAGCAAAGTTTGGCTGGCACAAGGGCCACCGCAAAGCGCATTTGGAC
Source organism: Lerista edwardsae (assembly GCA_029204185.1). Classification (NCBI taxonomy): domain Eukaryota; kingdom Metazoa; phylum Chordata; class Lepidosauria; order Squamata; family Scincidae; genus Lerista; species Lerista edwardsae. The sequence continues at coordinate 6,283 of JAJKFI010012297.1, read as the reverse complement.
CACTCTTGGAGTCAAGGAGGAAGGCGCACACCTGTGTGCTGGCCTTTCTGACTCTGAGCATGGTCCAAACATACATCACAGTGCCCCTTGTGCCAGCCAAACTTTGCTGACCTAACTGTGCCGTCCTAACTCCAGGATTGCTCCCTCAGTGCGAGCCAGCTACATAGTGCCATGGCTAACATCATACTGGGTTGTAGCAATCATTGCCCTGGCAAGTTTAATTAGCAACACAGCTGATTGCGATGGAATCACGGTGACCACATGTCACCATCACAAAGGAGGACACAGCACCTTAAAATGTAGGACGTTACAAAATCAAAGCTAAAAACACTGGTATATATGGATTTTGGAGTGTCTTGTCCTTATTATCAGTGGTGTCATTCAAATGATTTAGGAACAAGGGAGTGGCAACAGGATGCAAGCATCTTGCTGTCTCATGCCTCCCTGGGGCACCTGGTGGGCCGCTGTGAGATACAGGAAGCTGGACTAGATGGGCCTTGGGCCTGATCCAGCAGGGCTCTTCTTATGTTCTTATATTAACAGGAACTCACTTTTGATTGGCACTTGCCGGGAACCCGGAACCAGCCACGGAGCCCGTTAGGATCCGGAACACCTGTTCTGGTCCATTCCCCCTGAATGACATCACTGCTTATAATGCAATCCAACGAACAAAGGTGCACAGGCAAGTGATGCACACATACAGGCGACGCAGGCAGCACTCTTGACACGGGCATTCCTGGTCTGTCTTGAAATGTAGGACATTTTGAAATTTACCCAGGACAGAATGGCTGAAACAAGGGATATGTCCTGGAAAAAAAAAAGAGGACATCTGACCACCCTGTATGGAACGGGCCACTTTATTGATTTCACATGGGGTTCTCAAATTTCTTCTGGCCACGACCCATCTCCTTCTCCAGCATCGGGCCTCCTGCTTTTGCTGGAAGCACCCAGAAGTCACCTTCATGAACTCTAACTTTCCGGCTGCTACTGGAGACTTTAGGCCTGGTGCAACCTCCAGGGGTGTCTGGGAGGCTCCAATTTGGAGAGTTAGCACAGATAAAAAGAAATACCTTTTTACTCAATTGGTAATTAATCTGTGGAACTCCTTGCCACAGGATGCGGTGATGGTGTCTGGCCTTGGTGCCTTTAAAAGGGGACTGGGCAGATAGGCTGTCCACCATAGGCTACAGGCCATGATGGGTGGTGCAACCTCCTTACGTGAGAAGTAGGCTGCCTCAGTATGTCGGATGCAGAGGAGTAGCAATGGGATGCAGGCCTCTTGTTGTCTTGTGTCCTACCTGAGGCATCTGGTGGGCCACTGTGAGACACAGGAAGCTGGACTAGATGGGCCACTGGCCTGGTCCAGCAGGGCTCTTCTTATGTTTTTAGGTTCTTAACAGGTGAGTCCAAAGTCACTAAGGGGACAATACTAATCTGGAGTTAGGCCGGCACAGTTAGGCCAGCAAAGTTTGGCTGAAACAAAGGCCACAATAAAGTGTGTTTAGACCATTCTTGGAGTCAGGCGCACTTCTGTATGCTGGCCTCTCTCTCTCCAAGAGTGGTCCAAACATACTTTACAATGTCCTTTGTGCTGACTAAACCTTACTGGCCTACCTATGCTGGCATGGCTCCAGGTTAGGATTGCGCCCTAAAACAAACACAATGGGATTAGAAGGAGAGTCCAGTGCGGGGGAGAATTATCTTTGGCTGCAAAGAATTGAGATGCAAAAGTTGCACACTGCCCAAATCGAAACTGGCCAGAAATGAAATTCTTCGAGCAACTTCATTGATTTCTCCTTGTCCTGGTTTTTGAAGAACATGAAGCTAAGCAGAGCGTAAATTGTGAGGAGCAAATTGGAATGAATAACTTCATTTGTTATCGGTGACACCGAGATTCTGCATTCCAAAAATGTATTTGTATAGCTGGGATGAGTGTGTCATTTTAATTAATTGCACTTCGTTAATTAACATGAGCTATGGTGTTAGGAGGAAGTTAACAATAATGTAATTTATGACACACATGCGCGCATGCGCTCACGCGCACACAGACACACACACACACACCAATAAAAAAGATGAACTACTGATGTAAGAGCTCCTTGGAGGAAATGTCTTTACTCCCAGAAACACCCTCCCCTCCCCCAGAAGCGCCCCTGCGCCAGCCAAACTCAACAGCGCTGGAATGAGGGTGCTGGTTGGCGCTCTCGTGCCCGCGCTGCTGCGGTTGGGCCCAACGTTGAGGTTTGGATGGGGCTGTCCAGTGGTGTCATCTACATGATTTAAGAACAGGTACTCACCTTTGATTGGCACGTGTTGGGACCCGCCCACCGGAAGTGACGTCATAAGCCAGAAGTGATGTCATGGCAGGAAGTGACATGAAAAAGCCCTTTTTGAGGCCTCAGACGATTTTAAACTGACCCAACAGTGGCAACAGTATTCCACAGCACCCCCAGAACATGTTCAGGAGGCCTGGCTACATGTTAAAACCCCAGAGCAACTCATTTTTCAGTGGCAAGGAAAGGAAAGGCTCCGCTTGCTGCCTGCCTGCCTGCCTGGCTCTGAGAACATGCAGGCAACTCAAACGTGCAGGAAATTCAAACGTTGCAGAGGGCAGAGTCAACGACTGGGCAGGCGAATGGGCGGGGCCAGCTGTAATCCTAGAAACCGGTACTCGCGTACCCCCGCGTACCCCCTGCATGACATCACTGGGGCTGTCCGAAAAAAAAAAAGATATGGTCCACCAGCTCTTCCAGGAAGCCCACAAGCAGAAGCAAAAGGCATAACAGCCCTTGCCATTGTTCCCCTACAACTGGTATTCAGAGGCCTCCTGTCACTAAAGTGGAAGGTGTGTAGAGCCACTGTGACTAGCAGCCATTGACATGCTCTACATGAACTGGATTATTAAAATTCTGGAAGGTAGGAAGGATGGAAGGAAGGAAGGAAGGAAATATTATGTGAATGTTTTTTTTTCCAGCCTCTCCATTCAAAACTTTCTGGAGTGATGCTGATGGTGTAATTCTCTTGCAAGCGCCTTGCAAACGCCACACCTGGGTGAGGTGAAGGATGAAGAGATACAAGGCATTGCAAAGTCATTGCCCAGCTAAGAGTAGGCGATGTGCAAACTTTTAAGCGTCTGTGCTCTCCTTTTTGACAGCAAGTATTTGGGACTGTGATGGGAACTAATATGCCATTTAGGAAAGCAAGATTTTTTTTAAAAAAAAAAAAGACTGCAAGAACTCAGCTTGAAAAATGTACACATCAGGCAATGTCAGCAGCACCTGTGTGTGAGTACCAAGAGATTATCCATTTAATAGAGCCAAACACCTGGCTGTTTAATAGAGGTCACCAGCCAAATCAGGTGGAAATAGCTTGGGCCAGCTCATGGAAGTGCAGCCAAATTAGAATGCAGTGGATCCTTGCGTTGGCCGCAAATGTGTGGAAAATGGAACTAAATTAAGTTGCCTCAGCCCTTTCACTGGCACAAACTGATATAAATTGGTTTCATTAAAAATCCCTAACATATTTTAAAGCAGCAGTCCTAACCTATTACATTGTGTTCAGTTGCCGAAAGCTACTAGCTTGGTGGCATTTTATGTAGAAAATGAACAAGGGACAAATAGAATTTTATTGGTTTCTAAATGAAAAGCCAGGGAAGTCTAAGAAGAAAAAAAATGATTTTCACATCCGGGGAGGTTCCCCCACCTCTCCTTATCATATCACTAGTTCTCAATCTCTCGCTCCTCCCCCCCCACCCGACCTTGTGCCTGTTCTCCATTCTGTTTGCAAACGAGAGTTGTCATCTTCATTATCAGCCGCTTTCTGTCGAAGTCCCTTGCATTGCCCAGAAGGGTTGGGCCCTGCAAGGGGGGCATGTACCGCCAGGCGCTTTCAAAACGCAGCACCTCAGAGCATGTGCAGGGTTCCTTCTCTTCTTTGGAGGTTTATTTTGTATTTCTTCAAGTATTTGCAACTTTATTTCAGGGGGAAAAAATATGCAAAATGCACCCAAAGCACTTTAACAAATAATTAAAGATGTTAAATTAGTGTCATTTGAAGGTCATGTTTTCATCTTATTTATTTATTTATTTATTTATTTATTTATTTATTTAAAAGCCTTTCTATCCTAATACACGTAGACCTTGGTTTAGGATGGGATTCAGTTCCTGAAGGAACAGTCCCTCTCTGTCTCTGTCTCTGTCTCTGTCTGTCTCTCTGTCTCTCTGTCTCTCTCTCTCTCTCTCTCTCTCTCTCTCTCTCTCTCACACACACACACACACACACACACAGAGAGAGAGAGAGAGAGAGAGAGAGAGAGAGAGAGAGAGAGAGATCCTAACCTGGAGTTAGGCCGGCACAGTTAGGCCAGCTGTTTGGTTGGCACAAGGGACACTATAAAGTCTGTTTGGACCACTCTTGGAGTCAGAGAGGCCAGCACACAGACATGCGCCATCCTCCCTGACTCGGAGAGTGGTCCAATCATGCTTTACAGTGTCCCTTGTGCCGGCCAAACTTCACTGGCCAAACTGTGCCAGCCTAACTCCAGGTTTGGATTGTGCACGCACGCACGCGTGCACACACACACACACACACACACACACACACACAGGTGTAAAAAACTGTGGGTGCACACTTAGGGAGTGCCCCTGGACTCACAGCTCTCCCTGGCGGGACAGGTGGCGGCAGTGGCCAGGCGTGTGTTTGCCCAGCTTCGGCTGGTGAGCCAGCTGTGGCCGTACTTGTTGCGGACCTGACCACAGCGGCCCATGCCACAGTGACTTCAAGACTTGATTACTGTAATTCACTCTGCATGGGGCTGCCCTTGAAGACGGTTCGGAAGCTGCAATTGGTGCAGAGTGCGGAGGCGGCCAGGGTGCTTAATGGAGCTGGGCAGTTTGATCCTGTCCGACGGCTGCTTCAGCAGCTGCGCTGGCTGCGCATTCTTTCCTGGACCCCAGTTCAAGCTGCTGGTATTGACTTTTAAAGCCCTTCTTGGTTTCGGTCCAGACTAGCTGAGCAACCACTTCTTCCATCCATTCCGGGCCACCCTCCAAAGTCATCTGTGGGGGCCCTTCCTGCAAGTGCCACTTTCCTCCCAAGTTAGGGGCCTTCAGAGCCATTTGTGACTGCAAGAGCAGAGCAGAGCATCTGGGGAGGGGTCACTTTACACGGCATGCCGGCGCCTGAAAAACCTGGCACGGGACAGAATGAAGCTTCTGTTCATTTGTTGGCCCTCTAACCAGCGGCGTCATGCAGCCGGAATGCTGGGCGGGAGGAACGGGTGAGCGGCAGCGTGGGGCGGGGAAGATGGCGAAACGGACCGGAACGCAACGGGCGGGCTGCCGCTCACCCGTTCCTCCCGCCCAGCATTCCGGCTGCATGACACCGTTGCCTCTAACTATGTTGAAAAGAGGTTCATTCGTGCAGGTTCCTTTTCACCTGTGCCTTTGCCTTGCATTGGGAGGCTGCGCAGTTGTGCTCACTGATGTATCCTCTGAACGTCTACTTAGCCCACTGCAGGTGCAAGAGAGGGACAGCCAGTGATGTCATGCAGGGGGAACGCGGGGGAACGCAGTTCCACTAGTTAAAATTAGGGCTGACTCCGCCCACTTCACTCTCCCTCCTCCCCCCTCCCAATTCCTCTGCAAAGAGCTTTTCTTCTTGGTTGGCCGGCACTCAGAGGGTTAAAGGGAGCGACTCCAGATTCCTAGGGGGGCAAAGGCAGTGATGTCATTCAGGGGGAACGGACCAGAACGGATCCTAATGGGCTCCATGGCTGGTTCTGGGTTCCTGACAAGTGCCAATCAAAAGTGAGTTCCTGTTCCTAAATCATTTGAATGACACCACTGGGGACAGCCCAATCGTACACTCCTCGGGCTCCAGGAACGTCTTGGGAGATGTTCACCCCTTCCCCTATGGTACAGGCACAGGAGCATCTATGGGTCTTCTCACACCTGCGCTGGCTGTGTTGTCAGCGGAGACGTGAGGGCCTCTGTGTTGGGCCATGTGGCCCAACACAGAGGTAAGGACCCAGCGGTGGCGGCCAGTTCACCCAGTTCTGCCCTTCCTGCCCACCTGTCCACCCCGCACCGCTGGCAGTGGTTTTACTCACCCACATTACCGCCGGCTCTGAAGGTCCCTTACAGCACCTTTGCGACACCAGCGCTGGTGGTCTGCTAGTACTGCCCGTGCCGAGTCCGATAGGATCGAGTCCTGAGAAACTAGCCATTCCAACTAGCCCCCCCCCATATTTTTCACCCTTTCCAATTTCCGTTTAGTTCCGATG
>JAJKFI010012296.1:0-21179 GCA_029204185.1 Lerista edwardsae | reverse complement strand
GGTCTCCAAGCCCCCAACTCTGCTGCTATTTTCACAAATACACAACAATCACCACCTCCTGTGGCAAGGAGTTCCACAGATTAACTACCCGGTGGGTAAAAAAGTACTTCCTTTTGTCTGTTTTAATTCTCCCAACCCTCAGTTTTAGTGGATGCCCCCTGGTTCTGGTGTTCTGAGAGAGGGAAAAGAACATCCCTCTATCGACTCTATCCCTTCCATGCATAATTTTGTATGTCTCGATCATGTCCCCCCCCTCAGGTGCCTTTTTTTCCAGACTGAAGAGCCCCAAACGCTGCAGTCTTTCTTCATAAGGGAGGTGCCCCAGCCCCGTAATCATTTTCGTCGCTCTCTTCTGCACCTTTTCCAGCTCCACAAGGCTTGTCAGACTTGCGCCTGCTAAACAGCAAGTACAGATCCAAGGAGCCCCCTCCCCACGGCTGGGGCTTACCCCAGGGCAGGGAAACCTACCCCCTTGCCCCATGGCCTGCTGCAGCTGCCTCCTAACGTGCGTTCTCCTCACTGGCCTGCCTGCCTGCTCCTGCCCCAGTTAGGATTGTGCCTTGAATCCCTTTTAGGCTTCCCAATTCAGCATCCGGCGGATTCCCAAAATATGCCCTCATCGCTTGGATGGGAAGCAGCAAGGTCTTCGCTCCGTCTCTCCACATTCTAAAAACAGGCCTTTGTCCTTGATTGGCAGCTCTGTCGATGATGATATAGACATCTTTCAAATGTTATTGTTCTTTGGCTAATGAGGTGAGCAGCAGCTGTCTGATTGGCTTGTGACGCTCATTAAGGACTTTAAATATCTTCCTTTTTTTAATAACTGTGAAAGTTACAGCAGGGAAACTGTATTAGTCTCTCCCTCCCTCCCTCCCTCCCTCCCTCCCTCCCTCCCTCTCTCTCTCTCTCTCTCTCTTCAAGTGTGTTGAAGCGCTTGCAATACTCGCCACGCTGCCCCCTTGTAGCTATGCTACTGAGGTTCTCTTTACTATGCTACTGAGGTTATCTTTACAGTGCAAGGTAAACAGTAGTAATCTTCCCATTAAGGAACAACGGAGGGAGTAAAGTGCATCGCTGCCGCTTTTCTGCAAAAAAGTGGAACAGGCCATTTCTAGCCCCAAATTCAGGCCAAAAATTGAAAAAAAAATGCACACTGATGGTCACTGAAATAATCTTTGAAGCATAGAAAATCCTGGACAATTTGCAATGGAGATTTACAGGCATTTGGAGAAGATAGAAAGCTGACTGTTGAGATCAGGTCTAATCTTTGCCAGCCATCGGCGTTAAAAAAAAAATGTGTCTGCAGAGAGTCCAAGTGTCAGCTTCTGATGCAGAAATTCCTGTTTGCACCCTTCTAAGTAGCTGCTTCATGAGAAATGTGGAGCTAGGATAACTGTCCAGTCCTGTCCCGCACCACGCTATGGCAGGCATCTGCACTGGGAAAAGGCACTTAGTTTACTTACCTCTGTGTAAGCCTATGGGCCGTCTGTGGGTCTACTTGCACCCATGGCAGCCGTTTTGCTGGCATAAGCCCAAGAACAGCCAGGGGGCATTCCAAGGTGGGCCTTTGAGCACCGGATCCTGGTGCATGTTGCCGCTACCAATATCCACCCCTTCCTTTCCCCAAATGCCCTCAGTCTTCCCCAGATTCTCCCTGAAACCCCCCTTCCCTCCTCTACCTCTCCCACAACACATTGCCATTGCCAACTTACCAAGGCTGATACAGCCCGGAGTCTGGGGCAGGGAGGCTCCGATGCTGGGCCCACTTGGCAGCTGTGTCTTGGACTGGCCAAGGGACAGGGCCCCCTACCCTCCCTCGCTGGACGTTTTTCGATAGTGGGATGTGCCTCCTGCTGTCACAAATGGCTTGCGGGATTAGGCCATAAGTATTAACAACCGTTGTATTATCACAGTCAACATGCACAGTTGTGGACCACCCTGGCATGCGAACGGTAGCTCCTCTGAGTCGTTGGATCAGCTCGTGAATTTAATCTGTCCTGAGTTATTTCAGAGGCAACCCTGATCCATGTATTCATAAGAGCAGCAATGGTATTCTTTACTTAGATGGCTGCGTGCAGGCCTTCGTTTCCATTATACAATTGATTAGTTATTGCTTTGAGAGCATTACATCGCCAAAGTCATTCCGGGAGAGAAAAAACTGGCTTGTAACAGGCCTGCTTTAAAGAATGATTATTAACAATTCAAGGGTTGTATTTTTCAGTGTCGTTCCTAAGTAATGTGTTTAATGGCATTGAGCTCAAGAAGCAATCAGAAAATCTAATAATAACTAAGAGACAGCCTATTTTTGCCACCTCGCAGCAAGCCGGTTCCTATTTTGGCTGCAAGAATATTAATTATGCATCTTCCTATTCGTCAGACTATTGTTTTTTGGCGCAGCCACAGAGAACATTTGAGGGCGCAGTTCTAACCTGGAGTCTCCTACATGCTCCTGAGCCTCGCTCCAGCTCTGAAGCCGACGCTACTTGTAGGATCGGCTTCAAAGCGCCAATGGAGAGCCTCCTTTGCGCCAACCGAAGGCGGTCGGCGCAAGGGGGGCTCTGTCCAGTAGTGTCAGCTTACCGGTACGCTGGCCGGGTCTTCCGGGTGATCGGCAGCGCGCTCGCTGCGTTCCGTTGCGTAATGGCGAAAGCCAGCCTGCTGATCACCCGGAAGACCCACCCAGCGACCGAGCAGACCCCGCCCAGCGTACCGGTAGGCTGACACTACTGGCTCTGTCCCATATTGGGATGGGGATTGGTGGGAGGGAGGGAGGCCGGGGCGGGACTTGGGCAGTACATGGGCGGGCTTGAGAGGTGGCCATACGGCCACACCCTAAGCCTGTCTGCGGGGCCGCAAGGCCCCAGTTCGGGCCGTGCAGTCTCCTTGGATCAGTGCTTGCTCTTTTGCGGGCGCAAATCTTTTCGCTCTTTTGTGGGAGCGCATAGGGGAGGCTGGAGCCTCCCCTAGAGTAAGGGAGCAAACGCCGCGGTGGGGGTGGGGGTGGGCTCCAGCCTCTCCTATGCAGCATCGGATATTGCACTGCCAAGTCGGTCTCACCATTCCAACGCTGCATAAGAACATAAGAACGTAAGAAAAAGCCTTGCTGGCTTCCTGCATCTCACAGCGGCCCACCAGGTGCCCCAGGGAGGCACGAGACAACAAGATGCTTGCATCCTGTTGCCACTCTTGAGCTGCCCCCTGCCTGCCCCGCTCCTTGCCTTGAACTGCCCACGGTGCTCCCTTCCCACTCCCCACCTCCCTGCTCCAGTGGGGCATCTGGAAGCCGCTATGGCATGAATGGGCCTCCTGCGGATTCTGCCAGCAGCCCAAGGCACATGGCAACAGCACAGCTCTCGTACCAACCGCCTGGGTGGGTCCCAGGCAAGATCCATCACTAAATCCTGGACGGGATGGTGCAGTGATTTGCATTACAGTAAGCCAATGTTATTCAAACTGTGGGTCAGGACCCACTTGGTGGGTCATGGAAAGCTGGGAGCAGCCATCTTGGAAGCTGCAGACCTTACTCTTGTTATATTCCCTTTGTGAGCATTAACAGTTTGAATTTTCAAGTGAGTTTTTTTTTTTAATTATTATTTTGTTTTTAGTTCAGTGCTTTTACATCATATTTTGTCCTCATCTTGGTTTCGGTCAGGGGTGTTTCATGGTTGTACAATCGCTGCAGTCCAAGAATGCCAGTTTACATTCCAGGAGTGTCATTTTATTACGTCACAATGACGGCACTTCCTGCCATAACATCACTTCCAGGTTAATGACATCACTTCTGGTGAGCCCCAATTTGAGGGCCTTTCTAAAAAGTGGGTCCTGGTCTAAAAAGTTTGAATACCACTGCAGTAAGCTAATGTTGCAGTTAGGAATGTATAATAATTTTCATGTCCCAATAAGACAGAAAATACCTTATTTGGTTCTGGTCATAAAAACCATGTGATTCCCTCCCCCCTTTCTTGAATTGACAGTTTCTAAGCCTGGAAGACGTAAGCACAGACACTGCACAGAAACCACAACCCAAAAGAACTGTAATGCATTTCTAAGTGCAGCACTCGGTGCCAGCAAGTCAGACTCACAAAAGATTAAAGGGTGCCTTCGAGCAGCTCAGATTCTGTGTCCAATTTGCTGCAAAAAGCTTTTCCACAAAAGTGAGGGTCACAAACTCCTGAGTGCCTGTTTTTGATATTGTCCACCTGAAAGTGGTTTTCACCATATGCATTTTAAATAGATGGTTGCTATAGTTGTGAGAATACTATGATTTAGGGCGCAATCCTAACCAACTTTCCAGCACCAGGGTAAGGACAGTGCAGCTCCGAGGGAAGGGAACAAACTTTCCCTTCCCTTGAGGAGGCCTCCGTGACTACGACTCCACTGCAGGTTGCAGCGCATGCCCCATTGGCACAGCTAGGCTAGTGCTGGAAAGTGGGTTAGGATTGCGCTACCCCAGTTTGTATTACGCTTTCTGAGCGCTCAAACGCACTTCATGTGTATTATGTGTTAGTTTGGCTTTTTCACATTTGTAGACTGCCCTTCCTTCAAGAAGCTCAGGGTGGTGAACGTAGTTGCTTCCCTTCTTTTTGTCCTCACAACAATCTTGAGAGGTAGGCGAGGTCCAAAGTCACCCAGGAAGCTTCATGACATCATCTTGATGTTGTCCTTACAGCTTGGTAAGGTGAGTTGTGTGTTGTTATCCCCGTATTCCACCTGGGGAAGACTGAGGTTGAAGCGGCATTTGTAGGAACATTTGTGGGAATGTGTCTACATCAGTATTTTGATAAACTGAAAAAAAAAAGACTGTTCCAGCCTGTCGCAGCAGGCTGGAGGTTCTTTGTGATCTGATGGAGGAGCGAGTCCAGTCCCAGGCTGAGGGGCAAAATAGTTTATTGCACGACAGACAAAGCGAGACAAACAAAAGGAAACTCACAGAGTGCTGCCGGAGGGCGTGAAGTGGTCGAGGTTCGGGGCGTGTGTGAACTGGGAGGTCAGTGCCAGGCTACATGGGGAAGTCCTGTCTCACCAGGTGCCTGATGGGTGCATCTTCAGCGAATGGTGGGGGAGGAGGGCTGCAGCGGGGGTGACTTTGCATGTTCCCAGGTGGCAACACGGAGATTCCCAGGGGGAGCGGGCCTTTGCCGCAGGTGCCAGCAATCAGGCCCGGCTGGCCTTGTCCGACCAGCGCTGGACAGCTCCCTTGGCTTGTGCCCAAGTCTCTGCTGCCTCCCATAGCAACAGAGCCGGCAAGGACTCTGGGCTGCTGGGAGGCAGACACACAGTCTCTGGACCCTGCACAAAGACCCAGGAGTAGCATGAACAAATGTGCAGACTGCATTCCTCAGTGCTACAGATGACTCTTGTTTGCCTATCCCAAGAGTATGCTGAAACCTAATTGGGATCTGCGTGTCGATGGCTGGATAATTTGCAGGAGATTGGCAGGGCTTCCCAAATCCCAGTCCTGTAACAATGGCAACAGCAAGAGGGCCTTTCCCCCCCCCGTCTCCAAATTAGGCTGTATGCAGCGGCGTCATGCAGCTGGAATGCTGGCTGTACGTAATATTTTGTTTTGGGTACTTTTTAAAAAGAAAGAAAGAAAAATTGGGTCTCTCTGCCCACAGCTAGTTTCAGCAGAGGTGAGACCAGTTTCTCCTCCCGCTTCCATAGATAAGAGGAAGTTGAATTGTTGAGAAGGGAAGATGCAAGAACTAGGTAGAATTTAGGAGGAGCAATTATGGGAGAAGAGCAGCATGGAGAACGTTTCATCAGATCCTTGGGAGGGAGGAATGATATCTATGTCTATGTGCTCTGCCCTAATCAAGTTCTAAGGGGTGGAATTATTTAAAGCAGCTGAGATTTGAGCATAGAGAGGCATATCAGATGGAGAACAGAAAAGAGGATATGTAAATTGGAAGGGGGAGGCAAGCTCACTCTCTGAAGTTAATTATTTGGGAGATAACAGGATGATCTCCAAGAGCAACTGCTGAGCGTCTCTGGTATCAGGATGTGTTCAGGTATACGACTGATAATACCAATTCAGGTTCACCCTGGTTAGCCTCCTTCAGCAGCCCTGTGGCTCCGACAGGCACCCTCTCCGGCTGCCAAGACCCCTAAGCCTACGTACAATGGAATTAGCATGCATAATTCCATGCAAACAGTCCGCCAAGCCAGCAATGGGGCAAAGATGGGTCTTAATTACTTCAGACCCACAGAGCCGACATCTGGTGCAACCCCACGGTTTGTAGTGATCCTCAGGAACGCAACCAGAGGATGGAGAGAGTGATGGCATCTGTCTACCAGCTTTGAGGATTTGTCTTCCCTCCTCCTATGGCACTGGCGTAACCCAGGCAAAGGGGCAGTGGTGTCATTCAAATGATTTAGGAACAGGAACTCACTTTTGATTGGCACTTGTCGGGAACCCGGAACCAGCCACAGAGCCTGCTAGGATCCAGAATGCCCGTTCTGGTCCGTTCCCCCTGAATGACATCACTGCAAAGGGGGCTGATATTCAATCAGAATATCAATAGTAAGGGACGTGGTGGTGCAGCGGGCTAAACCGCTGCTGCTGGGCTTTCTGACCGTAAGGTTGGGAGTTCAAGACTGCGTGACAGAGTGAGCTCCCATTGCTTATCCCAGCTCCTGCCAACCTAGCAGTTCGAAAGCACCTAAATGCAAGTAGATAAATAGGGACCACTTCGATGGGAAGGGAACGGCGTTCCATGCACTATAGCGTAGAGTCATGCTGGCCACATGACCACGGAAGCTTGTCCTTGGACAAAACACCGGCTCTACAGGCTTTGAAACAGAGATGAGCACCGCCCCCTACGGTCGGTCACAACTTCGGTCGTGGGGAAACCTTTACCTTTATTCAACCAGAATCTGAATGTGTGCCTAGAATTGAACTGCACCATCTCTTCACTGCATTAGTGACTTCAGAATGGCAAGGGATGCCGTGGAGGGAGAAGTGCCCAGATTGTAGTGGTTCTCTGACCTAGACTCAGTAGCCCGGCTACAGGGGTGGTGGTGCAGTAGGTATTGCAGCCCCTGCAAATTGCAAAAGTAATGCAGGCCACGTGCGATGTGTAAGCAGCCCCTCCCACTCACTGGGGGAGCCGTTCCAGGCAACAGGGGCAACCATCACTGCCCAGAATGGCTCCAACAGCAAGTGGGCGGGGGTGCTTACGTGACACGTTGAGACACACTCAGGCAGAAGTAACTAAAGATGCAGGCATAGAATGGGAGATACCTGGCTTGGCAGCGCAGCATGTGAGAAGGGCCTTGGAGTTGCAGTCTACACTACTGCCTCCACTTACGGCTCAGTCCTATTTATATGCCATACTGACATCACAGGGATGCTGGTGCCGTGTTGGGTGTATCTAAGCCCATCCAGGCAGTGCCCTCCCAGTCGTGTTGACAGTGTCTTCCCAGCCATGCCCACAGCATCCGTGGACATCCCAAAGCTGCCCATCCTCCACAGAACAGTGTCTTAACACTGGGGTGCCACTGGCATGGTGTGTCATGGGCAAAAATACCCAATGCGTTTTGCAGCTTCCACCCAGGCCCATCACCAATGGCCAGAGAAGGTCCCAAGACTTTGCATAGGCATTATAAGCTTCCTGTGCCCCCAGAACGGAGGTAAAATACCACCCTTTTTGACCAGGTCCCACCTGGCAGACTTCCAGTCTTTGACTCTCCCTATCGATCGAGTTTCTGCTTCCATCCTGCAATTTGCCTCTCTCTCTTTTTGCTCATATTTCGACAGAGTCAACATCCCAACAGAGGGAAGCATCTTGTTGTCTCGTGTGCTTGTTAAGGCATCTGGTGGACCACTGTGAGATACAGGAAGCTGTACTAGGTGGGCCTTTGGCCTGATCCAGCAGGGCTCTTCTTATGTTCTTAGGGAGAAAGGATGTGGTTTCAGTTTGCTTCTCTGTCTTGTTCACTTACCGTGCAATCCTATGCCCATCTACTCAAAAGTACATCCCGTTGTGTTCAATAAGGCAACCGGGAAAAGGGTGCATAGGATTGGCGTTCCCGACTGATAGCATTCTCCTCTTAAATATATTGGATTAGTCAGATGAGGCACCTCCCTTATGAAGAGAGACTGCAGCATTTGGGGCTCTTCAGTCTAGAAAAAAGGTGCCTGAGAGGGGACATGATTGAGACATACACAATTGTGCATGGGATGGATAGAGTGGATAGAGGGATGCTCTTTTCCCTCTCTCACAGCACCAGAAGCAGGGGACATCCACTAAAATGGAGTGTTGGGGCGAGTTAAAACGGATAAAAGGAAATACATTTTTACCCAGTGGATAATTCATCTGTGGAACTCCTTGCCACAGGAGGCGGTGATGGCATCTGGTCTAGGTGCCTTCAAAAGGGGATTGGTCAGATTTCTGGAGGAAAAGTCAATTGTGGGCCATGATGGGTTGTTCAACGTCCTTTCGTTATTAGGAAGCTACCTTGGAATGCCAGGTGCAAGGGAGTGGCGGCAGGATGCAGGCATCATGTTGTCCTGTGTGCTCCCTGAGGCACCTGGTGGGCCACTGTGAGATACAGGAAGCTGGACTGGATGGGCCCTTGGCCTGATCCAGTGGGGCTCTTCTTATGTTTTTATAGAGGTGCTTCCTAACTGCAAATCAGACCAATTCTTTTGTGGTTGGTATCACTTTTTACATGAAATAATAACTGATAGGCAATTGAGAACTTGTGACAGTTTAAGACAATGATAATTACTCCAGTTTCCCAGAAATCCACTAAAAAGAAAATGAATTTCTCTGCAATATTTTTCCCAGTAAATGTCTCTGGTGAGCGGACGGGACCAAAAAAACCTCTACAATGCAGATTTATTAATGGTATGTGCCGAATAGAGAAGGGACCGATACTTGGGTTTTGTCACATATTTAGTACTTGTCTCATTTTTTCTGGACTGTCTTAAATTCTCAGTCTGTCGGGAAAAAAAAAGAAGAAGATCTGCTTGGTGATCAGAGTTCGCTCTTCTTCTTTTTCTTTTTTCGTCCCACTTCTGCTCAAAATGAGCCAGCCTGAGCTTCTGCTGATTTGCAAGAGCACTCCAGACTAGCAATTCCTGCCATGATGATGATGATGATGATGATGATGATGATGATGATGATGATGATGATGATGATGATAAACATTTTTTTTCCCCTCCAAATGTGGTGCCTGAAACTGGGTGCAGCATTCCAAATGAGATTTGACTGGTGCATAAGAACGTAAGAACATAAGAAGAGCCCTGCTGGATCAGGCCAAAGGCCCACCTAGTCCAGCTTCCTGTATCTCACAGTAGCCCACCAGGTGCCCCAGGGAGGCATGAGACAACAAGATGCTTGCATCCTGTTGCCTCTCCCTTGCACCGTGCAGAAGGACTCCCGTGCAGAAGGACTATTCCTCCAGTTTTGGATGCTAGATCTTAAAGAAGAGGGAGGTGATGGGGCCACAGCCCAGTGGAGCCATTCCAAAGCTAATGTGAAACAATTTGGCAATACACTCCAGTGCTTTCCAATAGATGTGAGGCCACATTGCGAAGCAACTTTTAACCAATGTCGTTTCTTGTTACATCGCTCGTCAGGCTTCAGACCAGACGCTAATCTCGGAACGGGGCCAGGAAGAGCTGCGGTTATTCTGCTGGTCCCTGGATTGCATCCCCTGTTCAAACTTGGCAGTCCAGGTTAGAAAAGAAAGGGCAGAATAATTCCTTGCCTTGGGAGTGTCTTGTCTGAAGCCGTCTCTAGTTCTGGACGCTTTCAGCATAGGGGAGTCCATGAATGTTCCATTCTTTGCAGCCCAATCCTGTTCTGGGGCTACAGCAGCAGATCACTGGATCCACTGCTGTACGAATCAGTCCTCAAAGCTGTGCTCTGGGCATGTGCTTCAGAGCCACCAGGGCAAACAGCTGGATGTCCTGCGCATGTTGCGCCATGCCCTGCCCCAATACAGGTAAGGTGGGAGGGGGCTGGTTCGGGGGAGGATTGCGGAGGAGGGCAGGCCAAATTGGGGAGAGAGAGGGAGGATTTTGATGGCAGTGGCCCACACCAAGATCCTATCTCTCTGACATGCCCCCTGAGGCTGCTGAGACGTATGCCAGCTAAATAGATAGCATGCATGTGACGAGACCCATTGACGGCCAGGCAGCTTACAGAGAGATAAGTAAAAATGATTATTTACTTCTCATGGGCCATCTGGTCACACACTCATGCGCACACACAAACCTGCCCAGCATGCAGCTCACCTTCCATTGGCACAGCTGCGTTGCTCAAGCTGGTGGGGGATAGGATCGGGCTGCCCACCTGGATTCAGTTAATGCCAGCAGTGGTCCAAAACAAGACTGGTTAGAGTTTAACCACCCGGCATGTCTTAATGGAGAACTGTGCCAAGCTCCTTGGCTGCACAAGGCCTCTCAAAATTTCCCCATGGAACAGTCTAGAACAGTGGTTCCCAAATTGTGGGTCGGGGCCCACCAGTGGGTTGCGAGCCAATTTCAGGTGGGTCGTGAAGCACCTAGAACAGCCATACTGAAAATATGGGAAGATGAGACACTGGAAAGCGGGAGGCCTGTGTGGTTGTTCTGCTTGTGTCAAGGTTGTAAACAGGCTTTTTTTCTGATCCACTTTGCTGTTGGAAAATGACTGTTAGGTTCAGTGATGGGATCAGCTAACGACTTGGGGGAACGCTGGGTGGGCAGCAGGAAGGCTGGGCGGGACTTCCGGGTGATTGACAGCCCGTCCGTCCGGGTCCGCTGCCTCCCGCCCACCGCACGGGCTGCCCCCAGGTGGCATGCCCCGCCGCTGCACGCCCTGGCACCCGGGGGCCCCCACCCGTCCCCCCGGCGAGCGGGCGCCCCCTCTGAGGCCAGGGCAGCCCGTGCGGCGGGCGGGCAGGCAGCGGACCCGGACAGACGGGCTGTCAATCACCCGGAAGTCCTGCCCAGCCTTCCTGCTGCCCGCCCAGCGTTCCCCCGAGTCGTTAGCTGATCCCATCACTGGTTAGGTTGGAAAATAATCCAACTTATTGCGGTATTCTCAGGAAAGCAGCAGGTTCTGATGTCACAATGATGCCACTTCTGACCATGACATCACTTCCGGTGGGTCCCGGGGCTGTGAAGTTTGAGAACCACTGGACCACAGTGTATTTTCCCCTATCGCAGAAGCTCACAGTGGTCTTGAGCTTCTTCAGCTGAAGATTTGTGTATCGTGCGGAAAGGATGATGGGATGGGATGATGTCGGGGAAATCTGCAGTTGAAAGGAAAGTTTTAAGGTCAGTAACTCCTGCAGAGGTGCAACAAAGGGGCCCCTAATGGAAGGGGGAACAGCTGAAACCTCCTAGACTTTCTTCCAAGGTTGAGTACAAGAGCCTGCCACCCCCTTCCCACAAGCCTCCCCCCTTCCGTGCCAACCTCCTTAAATGGGCCCTTTTAGTCACCATTCTGACAGAAGGGAAGAACAGTGAGGAAACAGGGAAGTTCCTTCTATACATTGCCACAGGGAAAGGCATGTCTGCCTCCTCTGGGAGATTCCTTCTCCTCCTTCTCCTCTCCCCTGTATACAGATGTGGGGTTCTCCCTCAAGCAGAGGCTTGACAGGCAGGGGGTTGGACTCTAGTAGGACCTTGTAGGACCCTTCCAACTCTGTGATTCTATGCGCTGGTTTCATGAAAGGGTGCTGTTCTGACCCAGAGTTAGGCTGGCACGGCTAGGCCAGCAAAGTTGCTGGCACAAGGGACACCGTAAAGCATATCTGGACCACTCAGAGAGGCCGGCACACAGACGTGCGCCATCCTCCCTGACCCCGAGAGTGGTCCAAAAGGGCTTTACGGTGGCCCTTGTGCTGGCCTAACTGTGCCGGCCTAACTCCAGGTGGCCTATAGGCAGTGATGTCATTCAGGGGGAACGGACCAGAATGGGTGTTCCGGATCCTAACGGCCTCCGTGGCTGGTTCCGGGTTCCCGACAAGTGCCAATCAAAAGTGAGTTCCTGTTCCTAAATCATTTGAATGACACCACTGGCTATAGGCCATGATGGATTGTGCAACCTCCTTACATTAGTAGTAGGCTACAGAGTACCGGGTGCAAGGGAGTGGGAACAGGGTGCAAGCATCTTGTTGTCTCCTGCCTCCCTGGGGCATCTGGTGGGCTGCGGTGAGCTACAGGAAGCTGGACTAGATGGGCCTTTGGCCTGATCCAGCAGGGCTCTTCTTGTGTGCTTATGATTGGGCTCAAAGAGAAGTGGGATAGCATGTAGGAGTTGGGATATTGGAAAGTGCTGCAGGGGCAGCAGCCCCTGAAAGGATGGCATATTGCAACAGACCCTCTGCCTTCTTTCGTGATGTGCAGAGGACCTGGGTGTCAGGCAGTAGTGTCATTCTGTAACGAGCTGCCGGAACGCTAGGCGGGACTTACCACCTGATTGGCTGCCCGTTCGTGACGCGTCGCCGCCTGTCCGCCCACTGCGCGGGCACCCCTGGCTTCTGAGGGGGTGCCCGCTTGCCTGGGGGGTGCGCTGGGTGCCTAGGCAGGCAGCGGAGGGGCGCGCCAACCAGAGGGAGCCCCCGCGGTGGGCGGGCAGGCGGCGACGCGTCACGGACTGCCTGTCAATCAAGAGGTTAGTCCCGCCTAGCGTTCCGGCAGCTCATTACAGAATGACACTACTGGTGTCAGGTCACAGCCACGTAGGGGAGACAGGAGAGACAGACTCTGCGCTCTGTGCTTTGCTCCTGGTTCTCCTGGAGCTGCACCTGCTTGTCCTGCTGTCGGAGGGGTGAGCAGCCACCCCTCCGAGGGTGGGTGGGAGGGTGGCTCAGCCGGCATCAGGTCTTTAGGGGTCCTTCTCCTGCTCTGGGCTTCCCATGCTGCCCCTGCCCACCCCCTGGGCATGGTGCCCTGGGCACTGCAGGTGGTACTGAGGCTGAGCTTTTCTGAGCCTCGTACTGACCTGGAAAACGATCCAGTTCCTTCCTCATTTTTTTTTTCCCCAGGAACAAATGCGATCATTGCCAAATTAACGCGCAGCGCGAGAGCAAACTCCCGCCTGCGCCTCCCTCTGCGTCCCTGTGCACCGAAGGCATGGCAACCATTCTTCCTTTGCCCCCTCTCAAAACCCAAGGGACTTCTTCGCTTTTGTGATTGCAGTGTATGACTTGCCCGGCATAATTTCCTCTGCTTGACAATCCATAGTTGGATCATGTTTTCTTTTATTCTCCAGGAATAAGGCATGCTATATTTAACTGCAGCCAGCAGGTGCCCTTAGAATTTCCGCTTGCCCGTCTCGCTCTGTTTTAATCAAGATGCCCAGTTACAGAATGAGATCTGAATCTCTGCCCTTCAGTGAGTCCCGTTCCTGCGGATGATGCTGAGAGCAGAACTTAAGGGTCGTATTTCTTAGTGCTAAATCAACTTGCCCCCAGGGTGGGAGTGGGGAGGCTGGATATCTGTCGAGGGCTCCCTCTATTGTGGGCAACATCAAACATGTTGCTCTCTGTCTTCAAATATGGAGTACGAAGTCCCGGAGGCATCAGCCATCTGGACTAATGGCATTTGGAAAAAGGAGAAAAGAAAAGTAGTGCAATTGTTTTCGGAGCACCAAATTGACATAGCGTGCCATCCTAACCAGGAGTTAGGCTGGCACAGTTAGGCCAGCAAAGTTTGGCCGGCACAAGGGACACCGTAAAGTACGTTTGGACCACTCTCAGAGTCAGAGAGGCCAACACACAGATGTGCGCCATCCCCCTGACTCCGAGAGTGGTCCAAACGCCACTCCCTTGTATCTGGCATTCTGAGGTAAATTTCTGAGGTAAAATTCTGAGGTAAATATGAGGTAAATAAAGCAAAGTCTGGCCAGCACAAGGGACACCGTAAAGTATGTTTGGACCACTCTTGGAGTCAGAGAGGCCAGGAACACAGACGTGCGCCATCCTCCCTGACTCCAAGAGTGGTCCAAACGCCACTCCCTTGTTTCTGGCATTCTGAGGTAAATTTCTGAGGTAAATATGAGGGAAATAAAGCAAAGTCTGGCCAGCACAAGGGCCACCGTAAAGTATGTTTGGACCACTCTCGGAGCCAGAGAGGCCAGCACACAGATGTGCACCATCCTCGCTGACTCCGAGAGTGGTTCAAACATGCTTTATGGTGGCCCTTGTGCCAGCCAAACTTTGCTGGCCTAACTCCAGGTTAGGATTGCACCCATAATTGTTTGGCCTCAGAAGAAGCACCTTCATCATTCACTCACTTTATGTACTAATCATTCCCTACTCCTAGACTTTACCCATTCCGCCAGCATCAGCATTTCCTCATCCTTACTTGTAGGCATGCTTGCATGTGACTTGGATAGCGTAAAACTGGTAGGCCTGAGGGAGTGTGGATGAGGCCCAGGATGGGGTCATGCAATCCCATGGATGCCACTGCCTCTGATATCTGCCCCTGACTCGGCCTGATCCCCTCCCCAGTCCAGCCCCGCCTCCACCTTTCCTGTGCCAATGGTGGGCCGAGGGCCCACTCTTGTCTGTGCAGGGCTCGCCAGCTATCATACCGTCAGCATCAACCGGCAGACCTTGGTTGTGACTGCAGCAGTCGTGGCTCTCGCAATGCACTGGTGGTCTGCAAGACCCACCAGACCAGCCAATAGTGTGGACACAATTGGGCCGTTAGAAGGGCTTCACTTTGACGGATGACTTTGCACCCCTTTGCCGGAGTCAGTGCCTGCCTCACTGGGAGCACAGTCCTAGCCTGGAGTTAGGCCAGCAAAGTTTGGCCAGCACAAGGGCCACCGTAAAGTGCCTTTTGACCACTCTCAGAGTCAAGGAGGATGGCGCACGTCTGTGTGCTGGCCTCTCTGGCTCCAAGAGTGGTCCAAATGCACTTTACGATGGCCCTTGTGCTGGCCAAACTGTGCCAGCCTAACTCTAGGTTAGGATTGCACCCTGAACCTTCTCCCCCACATCGACGTTCAGCCATTCTGGGTATGGGCCTAAATAATGAAAGGGAGATTCCATTTGTCATCCGACAGAGTCGAGTACATTGGTGATAGATGACACCTTGCCTTTGTTTGGTTTCTGTCCCTGTCCCTTTTCTTTGGCGCTTTGTTTCTGGGATTTGTTGGCTGGCTTTGTCTTTCGGGGTGTATTCAGTCATTCACAATGGCTCTCCTCGGCTTTATTACAAATTAATGAGATTCCTACAGCATCGCCTAATTAAGTGCTGTGGTATTCACCGTCGCATAATGGACTCTTTCCCCACAAGGAACAGAGATCCTCGCGGCTCCTGTTTGGAATTCATCATGGGAGGCAGCTGAGCTGTCCCAGCAGCAGGTTGGAAACTCTCAAACATCACCAGTTCTAGTCAGACATGTCATGTCGCGGGTACGCGGGGGTACGTGAGTACCCGTTCCTAGGATTAGGGCTGGCCCCGCTCATTCGCCCGCCCACTTGTCGACTCCGTTGGCGCTCCACTCCACCCCCTGCACGTTCTCACAGGCAGGCAGGCAGGCAGTGAAGCGAGGGAGACCGACGGCAGCAGCAGCGTGAGCAGGGGGGGAATCGGTAGCCCGCGTGGCGGCCCCGGGAAAGGCTCGGGACTCCTGGGCCTTCTCCTGGGCCGCCGCGCGGCCTACCGAGGAGGCGCAGCGATTCCTGGGGGCAGTTCCTGGGTTCCGGCTATGCCCTCACTTCTGGTGGGCGGGCCCCGACACAAGTGCCAATCAAAAGTGAGTACCTGTTGCTAAATCATTTAGATGCCATTACTGGTTCTAGTCCCAGAAGGCCCAAAGTTGTGGGTACCCTGCAGCATCCTATGCAAGGGGACTCTTCGTATGGGAGCCGAGCTAGGAGAGGAGTTTCTAGAGCAGGGGTGGCCCACTAGGCAGTTGCCACTTTTTATGTAGCGGAGTGGTTCCCAAACTGTGATTCAGAGCCCATCAGTGGGTTGTGAGCCAATTTCACTTGGGCCGCAATGCACCCAGAGCAGCCATCTTGAAAATATGGGAAGATGGGATGCTGGAAACGGGGAGGGCAGGGTGGTTGTTTTGCTTGTGTCAAGGTTGTAAAGAGGCTCCTTTCCTTTCTGATTCCCTATGCTGCTGGACAACGGATGAGAAATAGCCCAACATATTGCTGCAGTCTCAGGAGACCAGCTGGCTCTGGCATCACAATGACGGCACTTCCGTCCACGACATCACTTCTGGTGTGTCCCAGACAGATCGTCATACTAAAAAGTGGCTGTAGGTGCTAAAGGTTTTGAGGACCACTGGCTTAAAGTACTGCTTGGTAGCAGCAGAGTTTGATCTAGAAAATCTGGTTCTCTGAGTTACTTGGCGTTAATGATGCAATGATTTTCTTGGGCTGTGTTTAAAGAGCCAGGATGTTAGCTGAATCCCTATCTGAATCCTTTTGTTCATGGATCCAAGACATTGCTTGGCATCCTTACATATATGTGTGTGAAGCCACGGCATTTCAGCTATATGGGACGCGTAGCGTCAATTTCATGAATACTGTATGGATCTACCTATAGAGACCTCTCCCCGTTTTGTCAACTTCAATTTGCAATGTAGAAGGAAGGCTGTTTTGAAATCCTGAAATTATCTTAACAAAAGTCTCACTGTTTTGTACTCACCGCTGAGGATGCAATCCTAACCTGGGGTTAGGCCGGCACAGTTAGGCCAGCAACGTTTGGCCAGCACCAGGGCCACCGTAGAGCACGTTTGGCCCACTCTCGGAGTCAGGGAGGGCGGTGCACTCCGAGAGTGGCCCAAACAGACTTTATGGTGCCAGCCAAACTTTGCTAGCCTAACTGTGCCAGCCTAATCCTAACTCCAGGTTAGGATTGCGCCCTGAATGTGGCCAGCAGATTTCATCTAACAGTTAACTTTGAGGACAAGACCCCTGAGATGTTTTGTGGAGCTAATTCTTACATTGATCCTAAGTTGAAACTGAAGCAAAGTTGAAAGTTCTTCTGACAAACCATCTGAGGGAAGCAAGGAAAAACCACAGCTTAGGTCAGCCCAGTGAAATGGGCCCTCAAATTAGAAGGAGGCCCAGACAGTTGCAGTACATTTTCTCAAGAGGGTCTAGCACTTTCCTACGTGACTGACAAATGTCTTCCAAACTGGACAATGCAGGCAAATCTTTCCTTTTCCAGTTTCCTCTTTCCAAATTCCTCTTCCTGTGCAGGCAAAACTAAGGAATTCTAGGCACGGTGGAAAAGGGTTGAGAAGGCCAGCAACATCTCTATGTGGAGTGCGCCTATTTAAACAATCATTTCACAGACCTTTTCACACTTTGTGTTTACAGAAAACCTTCATTTTTTTTCCCTTCCCAGAGTGACATGTTGGATATTAACCAGATCGTCAAAGACCTCGCCTCCATGGTATACGAGCAAGGAGACACAATAGGTAAGCACATGACTGTTTAAGAATTATGTTTAAGATTATTATTTATATCGGGAATTGCAATCCTAGAGAGTGCCGAGAAAGGTATGAGGTGGTAAAGATGTACGGACAGTGATGTCATGCACCCACTACGCACCACTAGGCGAGTACCGGTTCCTAGAAGTTGAGCTGGCCCCGCCCACTCGAAGCTGGCCCCTGCTGTTTAACCAGGGAACAGTTGAAGCAAAATATGTATATACACATCTCTAGAAAGCCAAGCAATAGAAGTTAAATCAACACTAACCACAAGCTGAAGTTATTACAAACATTATCACATCCATGGCAACAATCATGACATCACTTCCAGCTTATGACATCACTTCCGGTGGGCGCACCCAACAAGTGCCAATCAAAAGTGAGTACCTGTTCCTAAATCATTTGGATGACACCACTGTGTACGGCAAACCTTTCAACCTTTCAACATCACACTAATCCAAGTCTACGCCCCAACCACTGGTGCTGATGAGGAAGAAGTTGACCGCTTCTATGAAGACCTAGAACAGCTTCTAGAATTAACACCCAAAAAAGATGTCCTTCTCATCATAGGGGATTGGAATGCTAAAGTAGGCAGTCAAGAGGTAATAGGAATAACAGGCAAGTTTGGTCTTGGAGTACAAAATGAAGCAGGGCAAAGACTGATAGAGTTCTGTCAGGAGAACACATTAGTCATAGCAAACACCCTTTTCCAGCAACACAAACGGCGACTGTACACATGGACTTCACCAGATGGTCTACATCGAAATCAGATTGATTACGTTCTTTGCAGCCAAAGATGGAAAAGTTCCATACAGGCAGTCAAAACAAGACCTGGAGCTGACTGTGGCTCAGATCATCAGCTTCTTCTTGCCAAATTCAGGCTTAAACTGAAAAAAGTAGGGAAAACCGCTAGGCCCTCCACGTATGACCTAAATCAGATCCCCTACAAATATACAGTGGAGGTGACAAATAGATTTAGGGGCTTAGATTTGGTAGACAGAGTGCCTGAAGAACTTTGGACGGAGGTCTGTAACATTGTACAGGAGGCAGCAACTAAAACCATCCCAAAGAGGAAGAAATGCAAGAAGGCAAAGTGGCTGTCTGACGAGGCTTTACAAATAGCTGAGGAAAGGAGAGAAGCCAAAAGCAAGGGAGAAAGGAAAAGATATACCCAATTGAATGCAGATTTCCAGAGAACAGCAAGGAGAGATAGGAAGGCCTTTCTAAATGAGCAATGCAAAGAAATAGAGGAAAACAACAGAATGGGGAGGACTAGAGATCTCTTCAAGAAAATTGGAGATGCCAAAGGACAATTTCATGCTAAGGTAGGCACAATAAAGGACAAAAATGGCAAGGACCTAACAGAAGCAGATGAGATTCAGAAGAGGTGGCAAGAATACACAGAGGAACTCTATAAGGCCGATCTAAATGTCCCTGATAACCACAGTGGTACAGTCACTGAGCTCGAACCTGACATCCTGGAGAGTGAAGTCAAGTGGGCTTTAGAAAGCCTCACTAACAACAAAGCTAGTGGAGGTGACAGCATTCCAGCGGAATTACTCCAAATCTTAAAAGATGATGCTGTCCAAGTGCTGCTCTCCATATGCCAGCAAATTTGGAAAACCCAACAGTGGCCACAAGACTGGAAAAGATCAGTTTACATTCCAATCCCAAAGAAGGGCAATGCCAAAGATTGCTCGAATTACCGCACCATTGCACTCATTTCACATGCTAGCAAGGTCATGCTCAAAATCCTACAAGCTCGGCTTCAGCAGTATGCGAATCGAGAACTACCAGATGTACAAGCTGGTTTCCGAAGAGGCAGAGGAACTAGAGATCAAATTGCCAACCTTCGCTGGATCATGGAGAAAGCAAGAGAGTTCCAGAAAAACATCTACCTCTGCTTCATTGATTATGCTAAAGCCTTTGATTGTGTGGATCACAACAAACTGTGGCAAGTTCTTGAAGAGATGGGAGTTCCAGACCACCTGATCTGCCTTCTGAGAAACCTTTATGCGGGTCAGGAAGCAACAGTTAGAACTGGACATGGAACAACCGACTGGTTTAAAATTGGGAAAGGAGTACGACAAGGCTGTATATTGTCACCCTGCTTATTTAACTTATATGCAGAGTACATCATGAGGAAGGCAGGGCTGGATGACTCACAAGCTGGAATCAAGATTGCTGGGAGAAACATCAACAACCTCAGATATGCAGACGATACCACTCTACTGGCAGAAAGTGAGGAAGACCTAAAGAACCTTTTGATGAGGGTGAAAGAGGAAAGTGCCAAAATTGGTTTGAAGCTCAACATTAAAAAGACTAAGATCATGGCAACCACTCCCATCACTTCCTGGCAAATAGGAGGGGAAGAAATGGAAGCAGTGACAGACTTTATTTTCCTGGGCTCCAAGATCACCGCAGATGGTGACTGCAGCCATGAAATTAAAAGACGTTTACTTCTTGGGAAGAAAGCTATGGTGAACCTAGATAGCTTAATCAAAAGCCGAGACATCACCCTGCCAACAAAGGTTCGCATAGTCAAAGCGATGGTTTTCCCAGTAGCCATGTATGGCTGTGAGAGCTGGACCATAAGAAAGGCAGAGCGTCGAAGAATCGATGCTTTTGAATTGTGGTGTTGGAGAAGACTCTTGAGAGTCCCCTGGACTGCAAAGAGATCCAATCGGTCAATTCTCCAGGAGGTCAAGCCTGATTGCTCCCTGGAAGGACAAATGCTGAAGCTGAAGCTCCAATACTTTGGCCACCTGATGAGAAGAGAGGACTCTTTAGAAAAGACCCTCATGCTGGGAAAGATTGAAGGCAAAAGGAGAAGGGGGCGACAGAGGATGAGATGGTTAGATAGTGTGGTTAGACACCAAGCAATGAATATGAAATTGGGCGAACTCAGGAAGGTAGTGGAGGACAGGGAGGCCTGGCGTGCTGTGGTCCATGGGGTCGCGAAGAGTCGGACACGACTTAGCGACTGAACAACAACAACAACTGTGTACGGACTTCTTTCAAGTCCTGGGATGGCAGAGGTTGATCTGCAGCCGGGCTGGAGCTTTTCTCCTTCCAGTGAGAGGCTGGTTGAGATAGGCGGGCCTTTCAAAATACCCCCCAAGCAAAGCTCCGTGAACTCCTTTTTGCCTTTGCAATTGCTCTGCGTTGTAGGCCTCACTCTCGGCTGCCAAGCTGGCTCAGTGTGGAAATGTGCATTCCTTGATGGACGCTGAGCACAATCAAGGTGACATCAGAGCCAGTGTGCTTGCATGCTGATTTGGCAGCCCTTATTGCCGAGAATTAAGCTTCTCGGATTTGCTGGCCCTTCAGGAGGCATATCAGAAGTGAATGTTTCACGCTGCATGACAACAGGCATCAGTTATTTCTCTGTCCCCTGTCACTGCATTCCTTACGGGTAGATTTATGTTCAGAGGACTTACCCATGCAGTGCAAGTGGTCCCAATATTGACTTGCCGGGGGGGGGGGGGAGCTGTACAAAATGAGTTGTTTTCTGTCTCAAAACCAGCATCATTCTCCCCTTCCCTCTCTCCCGCCTTGTGATTTTATGGTTAACACAGTCTTGCTGCGGGCAACCATTGCTAGGAAGTTTCTTTCTTGCAAGACTCTTTTGGATTCCAAATCAGTCACTGAAGCAAGTTATCTCCTTGGTTAATGTCTGAAAGGACCCCAATTTGCATTGTTTACTGTTTAAGCAGCAAGCAAGGGGGAGAGAGAGAGAGAGAGAGAGAGAGAGAGAGAGAGAGAGAGAGAGAG
>JAJKFI010012295.1:0-21167 GCA_029204185.1 Lerista edwardsae | reverse complement strand
GGTCTCCAAGCCCCCAACTCTGCTGCTATTTTCACAAATACACAACAATCACCACCTCCTGTGGCAAGGAGTTCCACAGATTAACTACCCGGTGGGTAAAAAAGTACTTCCTTTTGTCTGTTTTAATTCTCCCAACCCTCAGTTTTAGTGGATGCCCCCTGGTTCTGGTGTTCTGAGAGAGGGAAAAGAACATCCCTCTATCGACTCTATCCCTTCCATGCATAATTTTGTATGTCTCGATCATGTCCCCCCCTCAGGTGCCTTTTTTTCCAGACTGAAGAGCCCCAAACGCTGCAGTCTTTCTTCATAAGGGAGGTGCCCCAGCCCCGTAATCATTTTCGTCGCTCTCTTCTGCACCTTTTCCAGCTCCACAAGGCTTGTCAGACTTGCGCCTGCTAAACAGCAAGTACAGATCCAAGGAGCCCCCTCCCCACGGCTGGGGCTTACCCCAGGGCAGGGAAACCTACCCCCTTGCCCCATGGCCTGCTGCAGCTGCCTCCTAACGTGCGTTCTCCTCACTGGCCTGCCTGCCTGCTCCTGCCCCAGTTAGGATTGTGCCTTGAATCCCTTTTAGGCTTCCCAATTCAGCATCCGGCGGATTCCCAAAATATGCCCTCATCGCTTGGATGGGAAGCAGCAAGGTCTTCGCTCCGTCTCTCCACATTCTAAAAACAGGCCTTTGTCCTTGATTGGCAGCTCTGTCGATGATGATATAGACATCTTTCAAATGTTATTGTTCTTTGGCTAATGAGGTGAGCAGCAGCTGTCTGATTGGCTTGTGACGCTCATTAAGGACTTTAAATATCTTCCTTTTTTTAATAACTGTGAAAGTTACAGCAGGGAAACTGTATTAGTCTCTCCCTCCCTCCCTCCCTCCCTCCCTCCCTCCCTCCCTCTCTCTCTCTCTCTCTCTCTTCAAGTGTGTTGAAGCGCTTGCAATACTCGCCACGCTGCCCCCTTGTAGCTATGCTACTGAGGTTCTCTTTACTATGCTACTGAGGTTATCTTTACAGTGCAAGGTAAACAGTAGTAATCTTCCCATTAAGGAACAACGGAGGGAGTAAAGTGCATCGCTGCCGCTTTTCTGCAAAAAAGTGGAACAGGCCATTTCTAGCCCCAAATTCAGGCCAAAAATTGAAAAAAAAATGCACACTGATGGTCACTGAAATAATCTTTGAAGCATAGAAAATCCTGGACAATTTGCAATGGAGATTTACAGGCATTTGGAGAAGATAGAAAGCTGACTGTTGAGATCAGGTCTAATCTTTGCCAGCCATCGGCGTTAAAAAAAAAATGTGTCTGCAGAGAGTCCAAGTGTCAGCTTCTGATGCAGAAATTCCTGTTTGCACCCTTCTAAGTAGCTGCTTCATGAGAAATGTGGAGCTAGGATAACTGTCCAGTCCTGTCCCGCACCACGCTATGGCAGGCATCTGCACTGGGAAAAGGCACTTAGTTTACTTACCTCTGTGTAAGCCTATGGGCCGTCTGTGGGTCTACTTGCACCCATGGCAGCCGTTTTGCTGGCATAAGCCCAAGAACAGCCAGGGGGCATTCCAAGGTGGGCCTTTGAGCACCGGATCCTGGTGCATGTTGCCGCTACCAATATCCACCCCTTCCTTTCCCCAAATGCCCTCAGTCTTCCCCAGATTCTCCCTGAAACCCCCCTTCCCTCCTCTACCTCTCCCACAACACATTGCCATTGCCAACTTACCAAGGCTGATACAGCCCGGAGTCTGGGGCAGGGAGGCTCCGATGCTGGGCCCACTTGGCAGCTGTGTCTTGGACTGGCCAAGGGACAGGGCCCCCTACCCTCCCTCGCTGGACGTTTTTCGATAGTGGGATGTGCCTCCTGCTGTCACAAATGGCTTGCGGGATTAGGCCATAAGTATTAACAACCGTTGTATTATCACAGTCAACATGCACAGTTGTGGACCACCCTGGCATGCGAACGGTAGCTCCTCTGAGTCGTTGGATCAGCTCGTGAATTTAATCTGTCCTGAGTTATTTCAGAGGCAACCCTGATCCATGTATTCATAAGAGCAGCAATGGTATTCTTTACTTAGATGGCTGCGTGCAGGCCTTCGTTTCCATTATACAATTGATTAGTTATTGCTTTGAGAGCATTACATCGCCAAAGTCATTCCGGGAGAGAAAAAACTGGCTTGTAACAGGCCTGCTTTAAAGAATGATTATTAACAATTCAAGGGTTGTATTTTTCAGTGTCGTTCCTAAGTAATGTGTTTAATGGCATTGAGCTCAAGAAGCAATCAGAAAATCTAATAATAACTAAGAGACAGCCTATTTTTGCCACCTCGCAGCAAGCCGGTTCCTATTTTGGCTGCAAGAATATTAATTATGCATCTTCCTATTCGTCAGACTATTGTTTTTTGGCGCAGCCACAGAGAACATTTGAGGGCGCAGTTCTAACCTGGAGTCTCCTACATGCTCCTGAGCCTCGCTCCAGCTCTGAAGCCGACGCTACTTGTAGGATCGGCTTCAAAGCGCCAATGGAGAGCCTCCTTTGCGCCAACCGAAGGCGGTCGGCGCAAGGGGGGCTCTGTCCAGTAGTGTCAGCTTACCGGTACGCTGGCCGGGTCTTCCGGGTGATCGGCAGCGCGCTCGCTGCGTTCCGTTGCGTAATGGCGAAAGCCAGCCTGCTGATCACCCGGAAGACCCACCCAGCGACCGAGCAGACCCCGCCCAGCGTACCGGTAGGCTGACACTACTGGCTCTGTCCCATATTGGGATGGGGATTGGTGGGAGGGAGGGAGGCCGGGGCGGGACTTGGGCAGTACATGGGCGGGCTTGAGAGGTGGCCATACGGCCACACCCTAAGCCTGTCTGCGGGGCCGCAAGGCCCCAGTTCGGGCCGTGCAGTCTCCTTGGATCAGTGCTTGCTCTTTTGCGGGCGCAAATCTTTTCGCTCTTTTGTGGGAGCGCATAGGGGAGGCTGGAGCCTCCCCTAGAGTAAGGGAGCAAACGCCGCGGTGGGGGTGGGGGTGGGCTCCAGCCTCTCCTATGCAGCATCGGATATTGCACTGCCAAGTCGGTCTCACCATTCCAACGCTGCATAAGAACATAAGAACGTAAGAAAAAGCCTTGCTGGCTTCCTGCATCTCACAGCGGCCCACCAGGTGCCCCAGGGAGGCACGAGACAACAAGATGCTTGCATCCTGTTGCCACTCTTGAGCTGCCCCCTGCCTGCCCCGCTCCTTGCCTTGAACTGCCCACGGTGCTCCCTTCCCACTCCCCACCTCCCTGCTCCAGTGGGGCATCTGGAAGCCGCTATGGCATGAATGGGCCTCCTGCGGATTCTGCCAGCAGCCCAAGGCACATGGCAACAGCACAGCTCTCGTACCAACCGCCTGGGTGGGTCCCAGGCAAGATCCATCACTAAATCCTGGACGGGATGGTGCAGTGATTTGCATTACAGTAAGCCAATGTTATTCAAACTGTGGGTCAGGACCCACTTGGTGGGTCATGGAAAGCTGGGAGCAGCCATCTTGGAAGCTGCAGACCTTACTCTTGTTATATTCCCTTTGTGAGCATTAACAGTTTGAATTTTCAAGTGAGTTTTTTTTTTTAATTATTATTTTGTTTTTAGTTCAGTGCTTTTACATCATATTTTGTCCTCATCTTGGTTTCGGTCAGGGGTGTTTCACGGTTGTACAATCACTGCAGTCCAAGAATGCCAGTTTACATTCCAGGAGTGTCATTTTATTACGTCACAATGACGGCACTTCCTGCCATAACATCACTTCCAGGTTAATGACATCACTTCTGGTGAGCCCCAATTTGAGGGCCTTTCTAAAAAGTGGGTCCTGGTCTAAAAAGTTTGAGTACCACTGCAGTAAGCTAATGTTGCAGTTAGGAATGTATAATAATTTTCATGTCCCAATAAGACAGAAAATACCTTATTTGGTTCTGGTCATAAAAACCATGTGATTCCCTCCCCCCTTTCTTGAATTGACAGTTTCTAAGCCTGGAAGACGTAAGCACAGACACTGCACAGAAACCACAACCCAAAAGAACTGTAATGCATTTCTAAGTGCAGCACTCGGTGCCAGCAAGTCAGACTCACAAAAGATTAAAGGGTGCCTTCGAGCAGCTCAGATTCTGTGTCCAATTTGCTGCAAAAAGCTTTTCCACAAAAGTGAGGGTCACAAACTCCTGAGTGCCTGTTTTTGATATTGTCCACCTGAAAGTGGTTTTCACCATATGCATTTTAAATAGATGGTTGCTATAGTTGTGAGAATACTATGATTTAGGGCGCAATCCTAACCAACTTTCCAGCACCAGGGTAAGGACAGTGCAGCTCCGAGGGAAGGGAACAAACTTTCCCTTCCCTTGAGGAGGCCTCCGTGACTACGACTCCAC
The DNA here is from genome assembly GCA_029204185.1 of Lerista edwardsae. Taxonomy (NCBI): domain Eukaryota; kingdom Metazoa; phylum Chordata; class Lepidosauria; order Squamata; family Scincidae; genus Lerista; species Lerista edwardsae. The sequence goes on along the minus strand of JAJKFI010012295.1, from coordinate 16,790 downwards.
TGCAGGTTGCAGCGCATGCCCCATTGGCACAGCTAGGCTAGTGCTGGAAAGTGGGTTAGGATTGCGCTACCCCAGTTTGTATTACGCTTTCTGAGCGCTCAAACGCACTTCATGTGTATTATGTGTTAGTTTGGCTTTTTCACATTTGTAGACTGCCCTTCCTTCAAGAAGCTCAGGGTGGTGAACGTAGTTGCTTCCCTTCTTTTTGTCCTCACAACAATCTTGAGAGGTAGGCGAGGTCCAAAGTCACCCAGGAAGCTTCATGACATCATCTTGATGTTGTCCTTACAGCTTGGTAAGGTGAGTTGTGTGTTGTTATCCCCGTATTCCACCTGGGGAAGACTGAGGTTGAAGCGGCATTTGTAGGAACATTTGTGGGAATGTGTCTACATCAGTATTTTGATAAACTGAAAAAAAAAAGACTGTTCCAGCCTGTCGCAGCAGGCTGGAGGTTCTTTGTGATCTGATGGAGGAGCGAGTCCAGTCCCAGGCTGAGGGGCAAAATAGTTTATTGCACGACAGACAAAGCGAGACAAACAAAAGGAAACTCACAGAGTGCTGCCGGAGGGCGTGAAGTGGTCGAGGGTCGGGGCGTGCGTGAACTGGGAGGTCAGTGCCAGGCTACATGGGGAAGTCCTGTCTCACCAGGTGCCTGATGGGTGCATCTTCAGCGAATGGTGGGGGAGGAGGGCTGCAGCGGGGGTGACTTTGCATGTTCCCAGGTGGCAACACGGAGATTCCCAGGGGGAGCGGGCCTTTGCCGCAGGTGCCAGCAATCAGGCCCGGCTGGCCTTGTCCGACCAGCGCTGGACAGCTCCCTTGGCTTGTGCCCAAGTCTCTGCTGCCTCCCATAGCAACAGAGCCGGCAAGGACTCTGGGCTGCTGGGAGGCAGACACACAGTCTCTGGACCCTGCACAAAGACCCAGGAGTAGCATGAACAAATGTGCAGACTGCATTCCTCAGTGCTACAGATGACTCTTGTTTGCCTATCCCAAGAGTATGCTGAAACCTAATTGGGATCTGCGTGTCGATGGCTGGATAATTTGCAGGAGATTGGCAGGGCTTCCCAAATCCCAGTCCTGTAACAATGGCAACAGCAAGAGGGCCTTTCCCCCCCCGTCTCCAAATTAGGCTGTATGCAGCGGCGTCATGCAGCTGGAATGCTGGCTGTACGTAATATTTTGTTTTGGGTACTTTTTAAAAAGAAAGAAAGAAAAATTGGGTCTCTCTGCCCACAGCTAGTTTCAGCAGAGGTGAGACCAGTTTCTCCTCCCGCTTCCATAGATAAGAGGAAGTTGAATTGTTGAGAAGGGAAGATGCAAGAACTAGGTAGAATTTAGGAGGAGCAATTATGGGAGAAGAGCAGCATGGAGAACGTTTCATCAGATCCTTGGGAGGGAGGAATGATATCTATGTCTATGTGCTCTGCCCTAATCAAGTTCTAAGGGGTGGAATTATTTAAAGCAGCTGAGATTTGAGCATAGAGAGGCATATCAGATGGAGAACAGAAAAGAGGATATGTAAATTGGAAGGGGGAGGCAAGCTCACTCTCTGAAGTTAATTATTTGGGAGATAACAGGATGATCTCCAAGAGCAACTGCTGAGCGTCTCTGGTATCAGGATGTGTTCAGGTATACGACTGATAATACCAATTCAGGTTCACCCTGGTTAGCCTCCTTCAGCAGCCCTGTGGCTCCGACAGGCACCCTCTCCGGCTGCCAAGACCCCTAAGCCTACGTACAATGGAATTAGCATGCATAATTCCATGCAAACAGTCCGCCAAGCCAGCAATGGGGCAAAGATGGGTCTTAATTACTTCAGACCCACAGAGCCGACATCTGGTGCAACCCCACGGTTTGTAGTGATCCTCAGGAACGCAACCAGAGGATGGAGAGAGTGATGGCATCTGTCTACCAGCTTTGAGGATTTGTCTTCCCTCCTCCTATGGCACTGGCGTAACCCAGGCAAAGGGGCAGTGGTGTCATTCAAATGATTTAGGAACAGGAACTCACTTTTGATTGGCACTTGTCGGGAACCCGGAACCAGCCACAGAGCCTGCTAGGATCCAGAATGCCCGTTCTGGTCCGTTCCCCCTGAATGACATCACTGCAAAGGGGGCTGATATTCAATCAGAATATCAATAGTAAGGGACGTGGTGGTGCAGCGGGCTAAACCGCTGCTGCTGGGCTTTCTGACCGTAAGGTTGGGAGTTCAAGACTGCGTGACAGAGTGAGCTCCCATTGCTTATCCCAGCTCCTGCCAACCTAGCAGTTCGAAAGCACCTAAATGCAAGTAGATAAATAGGGACCACTTCGATGGGAAGGGAACGGCGTTCCATGCACTATAGCGTAGAGTCATGCTGGCCACATGACCACGGAAGCTTGTCCTTGGACAAAACACCGGCTCTACAGGCTTTGAAACAGAGATGAGCACCGCCCCCTACGGTCGGTCACAACTTCGGTCGTGGGGAAACCTTTACCTTTATTCAACCAGAATCTGAATGTGTGCCTAGAATTGAACTGCACCATCTCTTCACTGCATTAGTGACTTCAGAATGGCAAGGGATGCCGTGGAGGGAGAAGTGCCCAGATTGTAGTGGTTCTCTGACCTAGACTCAGTAGCCCGGCTACAGGGGTGGTGGTGCAGTAGGTATTGCAGCCCCTGCAAATTGCAAAAGTAATGCAGGCCACGTGCGATGTGTAAGCAGCCCCTCCCACTCACTGGGGGAGCCGTTCCAGGCAACAGGGGCAACCATCACTGCCCAGAATGGCTCCAACAGCAAGTGGGCGGGGGTGCTTACGTGACACGTTGAGACACACTCAGGCAGAAGTAACTAAAGATGCAGGCATAGAATGGGAGATACCTGGCTTGGCAGCGCAGCATGTGAGAAGGGCCTTGGAGTTGCAGTCTACACTACTGCCTCCACTTACGGCTCAGTCCTATTTATATGCCATACTGACATCACAGGGATGCTGGTGCCGTGTTGGGTGTATCTAAGCCCATCCAGGCAGTGCCCTCCCAGTCGTGTTGACAGTGTCTTCCCAGCCATGCCCACAGCATCCGTGGACATCCCAAAGCTGCCCATCCTCCACAGAACAGTGTCTTAACACTGGGGTGCCACTGGCATGGTGTGTCATGGGCAAAAATACCCAATGCGTTTTGCAGCTTCCACCCAGGCCCATCACCAATGGCCAGAGAAGGTCCCAAGACTTTGCATAGGCATTATAAGCTTCCTGTGCCCCCAGAACGGAGGTAAAATACCACCCTTTTTGACCAGGTCCCACCTGGCAGACTTCCAGTCTTTGACTCTCCCTATCGATCGAGTTTCTGCTTCCATCCTGCAATTTGCCTCTCTCTCTTTTTGCTCATATTTCGACAGAGTCAACATCCCAACAGAGGGAAGCATCTTGTTGTCTCGTGTGCTTGTTAAGGCATCTGGTGGACCACTGTGAGATACAGGAAGCTGTACTAGGTGGGCCTTTGGCCTGATCCAGCAGGGCTCTTCTTATGTTCTTAGGGAGAAAGGATGTGGTTTCAGTTTGCTTCTCTGTCTTGTTCACTTACCGTGCAATCCTATGCCCATCTACTCAAAAGTACATCCCGTTGTGTTCAATAAGGCAACCGGGAAAAGGGTGCATAGGATTGGCGTTCCCGACTGATAGCATTCTCCTCTTAAATATATTGGATTAGTCAGATGAGGCACCTCCCTTATGAAGAGAGACTGCAGCATTTGGGGCTCTTCAGTCTAGAAAAAAGGTGCCTGAGAGGGGACATGATTGAGACATACACAATTGTGCATGGGATGGATAGAGTGGATAGAGGGATGCTCTTTTCCCTCTCTCACAGCACCAGAAGCAGGGGACATCCACTAAAATGGAGTGTTGGGGCGAGTTAAAATGGATAAAAGGAAATACATTTTTACCCAGTGGATAATTCATCTGTGGAACTCCTTGCCACAGGAGGCGGTGATGGCATCTGGTCTAGGTGCCTTCAAAAGGGGATTGGTCAGATTTCTGGAGGAAAAGTCAATTGTGGGCCATGATGGGTTGTTCAACGTCCTTTCGTTATTAGGAAGCTACCTTGGAATGCCAGGTGCAAGGGAGTGGCGGCAGGATGCAGGCATCATGTTGTCCTGTGTGCTCCCTGAGGCACCTGGTGGGCCACTGTGAGATACAGGAAGCTGGACTGGATGGGCCCTTGGCCTGATCCAGTGGGGCTCTTCTTATGTTTTTATAGAGGTGCTTCCTAACTGCAAATCAGACCAATTCTTTTGTGGTTGGTATCACTTTTTACATGAAATAATAACTGATAGGCAATTGAGAACTTGTGACAGTTTAAGACAATGATAATTACTCCAGTTTCCCAGAAATCCACTAAAAAGAAAATGAATTTCTCTGCAATATTTTTCCCAGTAAATGTCTCTGGTGAGCGGACGGGACCAAAAAAACCTCTACAATGCAGATTTATTAATGGTATGTGCCGAATAGAGAAGGGACCGATACTTGGGTTTTGTCACATATTTAGTACTTGTCTCATTTTTTCTGGACTGTCTTAAATTCTCAGTCTGTCGGGAAAAAAAAAGAAGAAGATCTGCTTGGTGATCAGAGTTCGCTCTTCTTCTTTTTCTTTTTTCGTCCCACTTCTGCTCAAAATGAGCCAGCCTGAGCTTCTGCTGATTTGCAAGAGCACTCCAGACTAGCAATTCCTGCCATGATGATGATGATGATGATGATGATGATGATGATGATGATGATGATAAACATTTTTTTTCCCCTCCAAATGTGGTGCCTGAAACTGGGTGCAGCATTCCAAATGAGATTTGACTGGTGCATAAGAACGTAAGAACATAAGAAGAGCCCTGCTGGATCAGGCCAAAGGCCCACCTAGTCCAGCTTCCTGTATCTCACAGTAGCCCACCAGGTGCCCCAGGGAGGCATGAGACAACAAGATGCTTGCATCCTGTTGCCTCTCCCTTGCACCGTGCAGAAGGACTCCCGTGCAGAAGGACTATTCCTCCAGTTTTGGATGCTAGATCTTAAAGAAGAGGGAGGTGATGGGGCCACAGCCCAGTGGAGCCATTCCAAAGCTAATGTGAAACAATTTGGCAATACACTCCAGTGCTTTCCAATAGATGTGAGGCCACATTGCGAAGCAACTTTTAACCAATGTCGTTTCTTGTTACATCGCTCGTCAGGCTTCAGACCAGACGCTAATCTCGGAACGGGGCCAGGAAGAGCTGCGGTTATTCTGCTGGTCCCTGGATTGCATCCCCTGTTCAAACTTGGCAGTCCAGGTTAGAAAAGAAAGGGCAGAATAATTCCTTGCCTTGGGAGTGTCTTGTCTGAAGCCGTCTCTAGTTCTGGACGCTTTCAGCATAGGGGAGTCCATGAATGTTCCATTCTTTGCAGCCCAATCCTGTTCTGGGGCTACAGCAGCAGATCACTGGATCCACTGCTGTACGAATCAGTCCTCAAAGCTGTGCTCTGGGCATGTGCTTCAGAGCCACCAGGGCAAACAGCTGGATGTCCTGCGCATGTTGCGCCATGCCCTGCCCCAATACAGGTAAGGTGGGAGGGGGCTGGTTCGGGGGAGGATTGCGGAGGAGGGCAGGCCAAATTGGGGAGAGAGAGGGAGGATTTTGATGGCAGTGGCCCACACCAAGATCCTATCTCTCTGACATGCCCCCTGAGGCTGCTGAGACGTATGCCAGCTAAATAGATAGCATGCATGTGACGAGACCCATTGACGGCCAGGCAGCTTACAGAGAGATAAGTAAAAATGATTATTTACTTCTCATGGGCCATCTGGTCACACACTCATGCGCACACACAAACCTGCCCAGCATGCAGCTCACCTTCCATTGGCACAGCTGCGTTGCTCAAGCTGGTGGGGGATAGGATCGGGCTGCCCACCTGGATTCAGTTAATGCCAGCAGTGGTCCAAAACAAGACTGGTTAGAGTTTAACCACCCGGCATGTCTTAATGGAGAACTGTGCCAAGCTCCTTGGCTGCACAAGGCCTCTCAAAATTTCCCCATGGAACAGTCTAGAACAGTGGTTCCCAAATTGTGGGTCGGGGCCCACCAGTGGGTTGCGAGCCAATTTCAGGTGGGTCGTGAAGCACCTAGAACAGCCATACTGAAAATATGGGAAGATGAGACACTGGAAAGCGGGAGGCCTGTGTGGTTGTTCTGCTTGTGTCAAGGTTGTAAACAGGCTTTTTTTCTGATCCACTTTGCTGTTGGAAAATGACTGTTAGGTTCAGTGATGGGATCAGCTAACGACTTGGGGGAACGCTGGGTGGGCAGCAGGAAGGCTGGGCGGGACTTCCGGGTGATTGACAGCCCGTCCGTCCGGGTCCGCTGCCTCCCGCCCACCGCACGGGCTGCCCCCAGGTGGCATGCCCCGCCGCTGCACGCCCTGGCACCCGGGGGCCCCCACCCGTCCCCCCGGCGAGCGGGCGCCCCCTCTGAGGCCAGGGCAGCCCGTGCGGCGGGCGGGCAGGCAGCGGACCCGGACAGACGGGCTGTCAATCACCCGGAAGTCCTGCCCAGCCTTCCTGCTGCCCGCCCAGCGTTCCCCCGAGTCGTTAGCTGATCCCATCACTGGTTAGGTTGGAAAATAATCCAACTTATTGCGGTATTCTCAGGAAAGCAGCAGGTTCTGATGTCACAATGATGCCACTTCTGACCATGACATCACTTCCGGTGGGTCCCGGGGCTGTGAAGTTTGAGAACCACTGGACCACAGTGTATTTTCCCCTATCGCAGAAGCTCACAGTGGTCTTGAGCTTCTTCAGCTGAAGATTTGTGTATCGTGCGGAAAGGATGATGGGATGGGATGATGTCGGGGAAATCTGCAGTTGAAAGGAAAGTTTTAAGGTCAGTAACTCCTGCAGAGGTGCAACAAAGGGGCCCCTAATGGAAGGGGGAACAGCTGAAACCTCCTAGACTTTCTTCCAAGGTTGAGTACAAGAGCCTGCCACCCCCTTCCCACAAGCCTCCCCCCTTCCGTGCCAACCTCCTTAAATGGGCCCTTTTAGTCACCATTCTGACAGAAGGGAAGAACAGTGAGGAAACAGGGAAGTTCCTTCTATACATTGCCACAGGGAAAGGCATGTCTGCCTCCTCTGGGAGATTCCTTCTCCTCCTTCAGCTCTCCCCTGTATACAGATGTGGGGTTCTCCCTCAAGCAGAGGCTTGACAGGCAGGGGGTTGGACTCTAGTAGGACCTTGTAGGACCCTTCCAACTCTGTGATTCTATGCGCTGGTTTCATGAAAGGGTGCTGTTCTGACCCAGAGTTAGGCTGGCACGGCTAGGCCAGCAAAGTTGCTGGCACAAGGGACACCGTAAAGCATATCTGGACCACTCAGAGAGGCCGGCACACAGACGTGCGCCATCCTCCCTGACCCCGAGAGTGGTCCAAAAGGGCTTTACGGTGGCCCTTGTGCTGGCCTAACTGTGCCGGCCTAACTCCAGGTGGCCTATAGGCAGTGATGTCATTCAGGGGGAACGGACCAGAATGGGTGTTCCGGATCCTAACGGCCTCCGTGGCTGGTTCCGGGTTCCCGACAAGTGCCAATCAAAAGTGAGTTCCTGTTCCTAAATCATTTGAATGACACCACTGGCTATAGGCCATGATGGATTGTGCAACCTCCTTACATTAGTAGTAGGCTACAGAGTACCGGGTGCAAGGGAGTGGGAACAGGGTGCAAGCATCTTGTTGTCTCCTGCCTCCCTGGGGCATCTGGTGGGCTGCGGTGAGCTACAGGAAGCTGGACTAGATGGGCCTTTGGCCTGATCCAGCAGGGCTCTTCTTGTGTGCTTATGATTGGGCTCAAAGAGAAGTGGGATAGCATGTAGGAGTTGGGATATTGGAAAGTGCTGCAGGGGCAGCAGCCCCTGAAAGGATGGCATATTGCAACAGACCCTCTGCCTTCTTTCGTGATGTGCAGAGGACCTGGGTGTCAGGCAGTAGTGTCATTCTGTAACGAGCTGCCGGAACGCTAGGCGGGACTTACCACCTGATTGGCTGCCCGTTCGTGACGCGTCGCCGCCTGTCCGCCCACTGCGCGGGCACCCCTGGCTTCTGAGGGGGTGCCCGCTTGCCTGGGGGGTGCGCTGGGTGCCTAGGCAGGCAGCGGAGGGGCGCGCCAACCAGAGGGAGCCCCCGCGGTGGGCGGGCAGGCGGCGACGCGTCACGGACTGCCTGTCAATCAAGAGGTTAGTCCCGCCTAGCGTTCCGGCAGCTCATTACAGAATGACACTACTGGTGTCAGGTCACAGCCACGTAGGGGAGACAGGAGAGACAGACTCTGCGCTCTGTGCTTTGCTCCTGGTTCTCCTGGAGCTGCACCTGCTTGTCCTGCTGTCGGAGGGGTGAGCAGCCACCCCTCCGAGGGTGGGTGGGAGGGTGGCTCAGCCGGCATCAGGTCTTTAGGGGTCCTTCTCCTGCTCTGGGCTTCCCATGCTGCCCCTGCCCACCCCCTGGGCATGGTGCCCTGGGCACTGCAGGTGGTACTGAGGCTGAGCTTTTCTGAGCCTCGTACTGACCTGGAAAACGATCCAGTTCCTTCCTCATTTTTTTTTTCCCCAGGAACAAATGCGATCATTGCCAAATTAACGCGCAGCGCGAGAGCAAACTCCCGCCTGCGCCTCCCTCTGCGTCCCTGTGCACCGAAGGCATGGCAACCATTCTTCCTTTGCCCCCTCTCAAAACCCAAGGGACTTCTTCGCTTTTGTGATTGCAGTGTATGACTTGCCCGGCATAATTTCCTCTGCTTGACAATCCATAGTTGGATCATGTTTTCTTTTATTCTCCAGGAATAAGGCATGCTATATTTAACTGCAGCCAGCAGGTGCCCTTAGAATTTCCGCTTGCCCGTCTCGCTCTGTTTTAATCAAGATGCCCAGTTACAGAATGAGATCTGAATCTCTGCCCTTCAGTGAGTCCCATTCCTGCGGATGATGCTGAGAGCAGAACTTAAGGGTCGTATTTCTTAGTGCTAAATCAACTTGCCCCCAGGGTGGGAGTGGGGAGGCTGGATATCTGTCGAGGGCTCCCTCTATTGTGGGCAACATCAAACATGTTGCTCTCTGTCTTCAAATATGGAGTACGAAGTCCCGGAGGCATCAGCCATCTGGACTAATGGCATTTGGAAAAAGGAGAAAAGAAAAGTAGTGCAATTGTTTTCGGAGCACCAAATTGACATAGCGTGCCATCCTAACCAGGAGTTAGGCTGGCACAGTTAGGCCAGCAAAGTTTGGCCGGCACAAGGGACACCGTAAAGTACGTTTGGACCACTCTCAGAGTCAGAGAGGCCAACACACAGATGTGCGCCATCCCCCTGACTCCGAGAGTGGTCCAAACGCCACTCCCTTGTATCTGGCATTCTGAGGTAAATTTCTGAGGTAAAATTCTGAGGTAAATATGAGGTAAATAAAGCAAAGTCTGGCCAGCACAAGGGACACCGTAAAGTATGTTTGGACCACTCTTGGAGTCAGAGAGGCCAGGAACACAGACGTGCGCCATCCTCCCTGACTCCAAGAGTGGTCCAAACGCCACTCCCTTGTTTCTGGCATTCTGAGGTAAATTTCTGAGGTAAATATGAGGGAAATAAAGCAAAGTCTGGCCAGCACAAGGGCCACCGTAAAGTATGTTTGGACCACTCTCGGAGCCAGAGAGGCCAGCACACAGATGTGCACCATCCTCGCTGACTCCGAGAGTGGTTCAAACATGCTTTATGGTGGCCCTTGTGCCAGCCAAACTTTGCTGGCCTAACTCCAGGTTAGGATTGCACCCATAATTGTTTGGCCTCAGAAGAAGCACCTTCATCATTCACTCACTTTATGTACTAATCATTCCCTACTCCTAGACTTTACCCATTCCGCCAGCATCAGCATTTCCTCATCCTTACTTGTAGGCATGCTTGCATGTGACTTGGATAGCGTAAAACTGGTAGGCCTGAGGGAGTGTGGATGAGGCCCAGGATGGGGTCATGCAATCCCATGGATGCCACTGCCTCTGATATCTGCCCCTGACTCGGCCTGATCCCCTCCCCAGTCCAGCCCCGCCTCCACCTTTCCTGTGCCAATGGTGGGCCGAGGGCCCACTCTTGTCTGTGCAGGGCTCGCCAGCTATCATACCGTCAGCATCAACCGGCAGACCTTGGTTGTGACTGCAGCAGTCGTGGCTCTCGCAATGCACTGGTGGTCTGCAAGACCCACCAGACCAGCCAATAGTGTGGACACAATTGGGCCGTTAGAAGGGCTTCACTTTGACGGATGACTTTGCACCCCTTTGCCGGAGTCAGTGCCTGCCTCACTGGGAGCACAGTCCTAGCCTGGAGTTAGGCCAGCAAAGTTTGGCCAGCACAAGGGCCACCGTAAAGTGCCTTTTGACCACTCTCAGAGTCAAGGAGGATGGCGCACGTCTGTGTGCTGGCCTCTCTGGCTCCAAGAGTGGTCCAAATGCACTTTACGATGGCCCTTGTGCTGGCCAAACTGTGCCAGCCTAACTCTAGGTTAGGATTGCACCCTGAACCTTCTCCCCCACATCGACGTTCAGCCATTCTGGGTATGGGCCTAAATAATGAAAGGGAGATTCCATTTGTCATCCGACAGAGTCGAGTACATTGGTGATAGATGACACCTTGCCTTTGTTTGGTTTCTGTCCCTGTCCCTTTTCTTTGGCGCTTTGTTTCTGGGATTTGTTGGCTGGCTTTGTCTTTCGGGGTGTATTCAGTCATTCACAATGGCTCTCCTCGGCTTTATTACAAATTAATGAGATTCCTACAGCATCGCCTAATTAAGTGCTGTGGTATTCACCGTCGCATAATGGACTCTTTCCCCACAAGGAACAGAGATCCTCGCGGCTCCTGTTCGGAATTCATCATGGGAGGCAGCTGAGCTGTCCCAGCAGCAGGTTGGAAACTCTCAAACATCACCAGTTCTAGTCAGACATGTCATGTCGCGGGTACGCGGGGGTACGTGAGTACCCGTTCCTAGGATTAGGGCTGGCCCCGCTCATTCGCCCGCCCACTTGTCGACTCCGTTGGCGCTCCACTCCACCCCCTGCACGTTCTCACAGGCAGGCAGGCAGGCAGTGAAGCGAGGGAGACCGACGGCAGCAGCAGCGTGAGCAGGGGGGGAATCGGTAGCCCGCGTGGCGGCCCCGGGAAAGGCTCGGGACTCCTGGGCCTTCTCCTGGGCCGCCGCGCGGCCTACCGAGGAGGCGCAGCGATTCCTGGGGGCAGTTCCTGGGTTCCGGCTATGCCCTCACTTCTGGTGGGCGGGCCCCGACACAAGTGCCAATCAAAAGTGAGTACCTGTTGCTAAATCATTTAGATGCCATTACTGGTTCTAGTCCCAGAAGGCCCAAAGTTGTGGGTACCCTGCAGCATCCTATGCAAGGGGACTCTTCGTATGGGAGCCGAGCTAGGAGAGGAGTTTCTAGAGCAGGGGTGGCCCACTAGGCAGTTGCCACTTTTTATGTAGCGGAGTGGTTCCCAAACTGTGATTCAGAGCCCATCAGTGGGTTGTGAGCCAATTTCACTTGGGCCGCAATGCACCCAGAGCAGCCATCTTGAAAATATGGGAAGATGGGATGCTGGAAACGGGGAGGGCAGGGTGGTTGTTTTGCTTGTGTCAAGGTTGTAAAGAGGCTCCTTTCCTTTCTGATTCCCTATGCTGCTGGACAACGGATGAGAAATAGCCCAACATATTGCTGCAGTCTCAGGAGACCAGCTGGCTCTGGCATCACAATGACGGCACTTCCGTCCACGACATCACTTCTGGTGTGTCCCAGACAGATCGTCATACTAAAAAGTGGCTGTAGGTGCTAAAGGTTTTGAGGACCACTGGCTTAAAGTACTGCTTGGTAGCAGCAGAGTTTGATCTAGAAAATCTGGTTCTCTGAGTTACTTGGCGTTAATGATGCAATGATTTTCTTGGGCTGTGTTTAAAGAGCCAGGATGTTAGCTGAATCCCTATCTGAATCCTTTTGTTCATGGATCCAAGACATTGCTTGGCATCCTTACATATATGTGTGTGAAGCCACGGCATTTCAGCTATATGGGACGCGTAGCGTCAATTTCATGAATACTGTATGGATCTACCTATAGAGACCTCTCCCCGTTTTGTCAACTTCAATTTGCAATGTAGAAGGAAGGCTGTTTTGAAATCCTGAAATTATCTTAACAAAAGTCTCACTGTTTTGTACTCACCGCTGAGGATGCAATCCTAACCTGGGGTTAGGCCGGCACAGTTAGGCCAGCAACGTTTGGCCAGCACCAGGGCCACCGTAGAGCACGTTTGGCCCACTCTCGGAGTCAGGGAGGGCGGTGCACTCCGAGAGTGGCCCAAACAGACTTTATGGTGCCAGCCAAACTTTGCTAGCCTAACTGTGCCAGCCTAATCCTAACTCCAGGTTAGGATTGCGCCCTGAATGTGGCCAGCAGATTTCATCTAACAGTTAACTTTGAGGACAAGACCCCTGAGATGTTTTGTGGAGCTAATTCTTACATTGATCCTAAGTTGAAACTGAAGCAAAGTTGAAAGTTCTTCTGACAAACCATCTGAGGGAAGCAAGGAAAAACCACAGCTTAGGTCAGCCCAGTGAAATGGGCCCTCAAATTAGAAGGAGGCCCAGACAGTTGCAGTACATTTTCTCAAGAGGGTCTAGCACTTTCCTACGTGACTGACAAATGTCTTCCAAACTGGACAATGCAGGCAAATCTTTCCTTTTCCAGTTTCCTCTTTCCAAATTCCTCTTCCTGTGCAGGCAAAACTAAGGAATTCTAGGCACGGTGGAAAAGGGTTGAGAAGGCCAGCAACATCTCTATGTGGAGTGCGCCTATTTAAACAATCATTTCACAGACCTTTTCACACTTTGTGTTTACAGAAAACCTTCATTTTTTTTCCCTTCCCAGAGTGACATGTTGGATATTAACCAGATCGTCAAAGACCTCGCCTCCATGGTATACGAGCAAGGAGACACAATAGGTAAGCACATGACTGTTTAAGAATTATGTTTAAGATTATTATTTATATCGGGAATTGCAATCCTAGAGAGTGCCGAGAAAGGTATGAGGTGGTAAAGATGTACGGACAGTGATGTCATGCACCCACTACGCACCACTAGGCGAGTACCGGTTCCTAGAAGTTGAGCTGGCCCCGCCCACTCGAAGCTGGCCCCTGCTGTTTAACCAGGGAACAGTTGAAGCAAAATATGTATATACACATCTCTAGAAAGCCAAGCAATAGAAGTTAAATCAACACTAACCACAAGCTGAAGTTATTACAAACATTATCACATCCATGGCAACAATCATGACATCACTTCCAGCTTATGACATCACTTCCGGTGGGCGCACCCAACAAGTGCCAATCAAAAGTGAGTACCTGTTCCTAAATCATTTGGATGACACCACTGTGTACGGCAAACCTTTCAACCTTTCAACATCACACTAATCCAAGTCTACGCCCCAACCACTGGTGCTGATGAGGAAGAAGTTGACCGCTTCTATGAAGACCTAGAACAGCTTCTAGAATTAACACCCAAAAAAGATGTCCTTCTCATCATAGGGGATTGGAATGCTAAAGTAGGCAGTCAAGAGGTAATAGGAATAACAGGCAAGTTTGGTCTTGGAGTACAAAATGAAGCAGGGCAAAGACTGATAGAGTTCTGTCAGGAGAACACATTAGTCATAGCAAACACCCTTTTCCAGCAACACAAACGGCGACTGTACACATGGACTTCACCAGATGGTCTACATCGAAATCAGATTGATTACGTTCTTTGCAGCCAAAGATGGAAAAGTTCCATACAGGCAGTCAAAACAAGACCTGGAGCTGACTGTGGCTCAGATCATCAGCTTCTTCTTGCCAAATTCAGGCTTAAACTGAAAAAAGTAGGGAAAACCGCTAGGCCCTCCACGTATGACCTAAATCAGATCCCCTACAAATATACAGTGGAGGTGACAAATAGATTTAGGGGCTTAGATTTGGTAGACAGAGTGCCTGAAGAACTTTGGACGGAGGTCTGTAACATTGTACAGGAGGCAGCAACTAAAACCATCCCAAAGAGGAAGAAATGCAAGAAGGCAAAGTGGCTGTCTGACGAGGCTTTACAAATAGCTGAGGAAAGGAGAGAAGCCAAAAGCAAGGGAGAAAGGAAAAGATATACCCAATTGAATGCAGATTTCCAGAGAACAGCAAGGAGAGATAGGAAGGCCTTTCTAAATGAGCAATGCAAAGAAATAGAGGAAAACAACAGAATGGGGAGGACTAGAGATCTCTTCAAGAAAATTGGAGATGCCAAAGGACAATTTCATGCTAAGGTAGGCACAATAAAGGACAAAAATGGCAAGGACCTAACAGAAGCAGATGAGATTCAGAAGAGGTGGCAAGAATACACAGAGGAACTCTATAAGGCCGATCTAAATGTCCCTGATAACCACAGTGGTACAGTCACTGAGCTCGAACCTGACATCCTGGAGAGTGAAGTCAAGTGGGCTTTAGAAAGCCTCACTAACAACAAAGCTAGTGGAGGTGACAGCATTCCAGCGGAATTACTCCAAATCTTAAAAGATGATGCTGTCCAAGTGCTGCTCTCCATATGCCAGCAAATTTGGAAAACCCAACAGTGGCCACAAGACTGGAAAAGATCAGTTTACATTCCAATCCCAAAGAAGGGCAATGCCAAAGATTGCTCGAACTACCGCACCATTGCACTCATTTCACATGCTAGCAAGGTGATGCTCAAAATCCTACAAGCTAGGCTTCAGCAGTATGTGAATCGAGAACTACCAGATGTACAAGCTGGTTTCCGAAGAGGCAGAGGAACTAGAGATCAAATTGCCAACCTTCGCTGGATCATGGAGAAAGCAAGAGAGTTCCAGAAAAACATCTACCTCTGCTTCATTGATTATGCTAAAGCCTTTGATTGTGTGGATCACAACAAACTGTGGCAAGTTCTTGAAGAGATGGGAGTTCCAGACCACCTGATCTGCCTTCTGAGAAACCTTTATGCGGGTCAGGAAGCAACAGTTAGAACTGGACATGGAACAACCGACTGGTTTAAAATTGGGAAAGGAGTACGACAAGGCTGTATATTGTCACCCTGCTTATTTAACTTATATGCAGAGTACATCATGAGGAAGGCAGGGCTGGATGACTCACAAGCTGGAATCAAGATTGCTGGGAGAAACATCAACAACCTCAGATATGCAGACGATACCACTCTACTGGCAGAAAGTGAGGAAGACCTAAAGAACCTTTTGATGAGGGTGAAAGAGGAAAGTGCCAAAATTGGTTTGAAGCTCAACATTAAAAAGACTAAGATCATGGCAACCACTCCCATCACTTCCTGGCAAATAGGAGGGGAAGAAATGGAAGCAGTGACAGACTTTATTTTCCTGGGCTCCAAGATCACCGCAGATGGTGACTGCAGCCATGAAATTAAAAGACGTTTACTTCTTGGGAAGAAAGCTATGGTGAACCTAGATAGCTTAATCAAAAGCCGAGACATCACCCTGCCAACAAAGGTTCGCATAGTCAAAGCGATGGTTTTCCCAGTAGCCATGTATGGCTGTGAGAGCTGGACCATAAGAAAGGCAGAGCGTCGAAGAATCGATGCTTTTGAATTATGGTGTTGGAGAAGACTCTTGAGAGTCCCCTGGACTGCAAAGAGATCCAATCGGTCAATTCTCCAGGAAGTCAAGCCTGATTGCTCCCTGGAAGGACAAATGCTGAAGCTGAAGCTCCAATACTTTGGCCACCTGATGAGAAGAGAGGACTCTTTAGAAAAGACCCTCATGCTGGGAAAGATTGAAGGCAAAAGGAGAAGGGGGCGACAGAGGATGAGATGGTTAGATAGTGTGGTTAGACACCAAGCAATGAATATGAAATTGGGCGAACTCAGGAAGGTAGTGGAGGACAGGGAGGCCTGGCGTGCTGTGGTCCATGGGGTCGCGAAGAGTCGGACACGACTTAGCGACTGAACAACAACAACAACTGTGTACGGACTTCTTTCAAGTCCTGGGATGGCAGAGGTTGATCTGCAGCCGGGCTGGAGCTTTTCTCCTTCCAGTGAGAGGCTGGTTGAGATAGGCGGGCCTTTCAAAATACCCCCCAAGCAAAGCTCCGTGAACTCCTTTTTGCCTTTGCAATTGCTCTGCGTTGTAGGCCTCACTCTCGGCTGCCAAGCTGGCTCAGTGTGGAAATGTGCATTCCTTGATGGACGCTGAGCACAATCAAGGTGACATCAGAGCCAGTGTGCTTGCATGCTGATTTGGCAGCCCTTATTGCCGAGAATTAAGCTTCTCGGATTTGCTGGCCCTTCAGGAGGCATATCAGAAGTGAATGTTTCACGCTGCATGACAACAGGCATCAGTTATTTCTCTGTCCCCTGTCACTGCATTCCTTACGGGTAGATTTATGTTCAGAGGACTTACCCATGCAGTGCAAGTGGTCCCAATATTGACTTGCCGGGGGGGGGGGGGAGCTGTACAAAATGAGTTGTTTTCTGTCTCAAAACCAGCATCATTCTCCCCTTCCCTCTCTCCCGCCTTGTGATTTTATGGTTAACACAGTCTTGCTGCGGGCAACCATTGCTAGGAAGTTTCTTTCTTGCAAGACTCTTTTGGATTCCAAATCAGTCACTGAAGCAAGTTATCTCCTTGGTTAATGTCTGAAAGGACCCCAATTTGCATTGTTTACTGTTTAAGCAGCAAGCAAGGGGGGGAGAGAGAGAGAGAGAGAGAGAGAGAGAGAGAGAGAGAGAGAGAGAG
>JAJKFI010012288.1:0-32069 GCA_029204185.1 Lerista edwardsae | reverse complement strand
AATTTTAAATGTGTAATAGTGCTTCACCTCAGGGAAAAAAAAAAAAACCAGCTGACTAATTTATCTTGGTATGAAGGCAAGCTGCGTTCAAAGCCAGAGCCTTGCAGGTCTAGGTCTGTCTAGACCTGCAATTCCCAGCCCTGCATGATCAATCTGGTGTCTTAAATTCCGTGTCATAGTGACACACTGTTCACAGCATTTATGTCGCAGATTGTGCTTGCTGTGGACTCTGCAACACAGAGCGCAATCCTAACCTGGAGTTAGGCCAGCACAGTTAGGCCAACAAAGTTTGGCTGGCACAAGGGCAGCGTTGTCATGCAGCCGGACAACGCGGGGGGGGGGAGACGGCAAAACGGACCGGAACGCAACGGGTGGGCTGCCGCTTACCCGTTCCTCCCGCCCAGCGTTCCGGCTGCATGACAACGCTGCACAAGGGCCACTGTAAAGTGTGTTTGGACCACTCTCGGAGTCAGGGAGGATGGTGCACGTCTGTGTTCTGGCCCCTCTGAGTGGTCCAAACATCCTTTACGGTGTCCCTTGTGCCAGCCAAACCTTGCTGGCCTAACTGTGCTGGCCTAACTCCAGGTTAAGATTACACCCACAGTTTGCTCCCTGAAAAACTGTTGACTAATTAAATAAGACTTCTTGTCATTGCTCTGGATAAAAGCCTGTGCTCTCTCTCTTGCTGTCCCTCTTGTCCTACCTCCACTATCAGACTTCCTTTTAGCTTTTCTGGATTTGTGCTGCAGCACAGATAAGGACATAGGAACTTGCCTTATGCGGAGTCAAACCATTGGTCTATCTTAGTGGTTCCCAAACTGTGGATCAGGACCCACCAGTGGGCTACAAGCCAATTTCAGTGAGTCTCAAAGCACCTAGATCAGCCATATTGTAAATATGGGAAGATGGGATCCTGGAAAGGGGGGAGCTGCGTAGTTGTTTTGCTTGTGTGAAGGTTATAAATAGGATTTTTCCCCTTTCTGATTCACTTTGCTATTTGAAAATGGCTGGGAAATAACCCAATTTATTTCTGCATTCTCAGGAAAGCAGCAGGATCTGGTGTCACAATGACATCACTTTTGGCCATGACATCCCTTCCAGTGGGTCCCTGACAGATTGTCATTCTAAAAAATGGGTCCCAGTGCTAAAAAGGTTGAGAACTACTGGTCTATCTAACTAGTTCAGTATTGTCTGCATTGACTGCTAGCAGCTCTCTGGGGTTTCAGTATCAGGCATATTCCCCAACCCTGCCTAGAGGAGCCAGGAATTGTACTTGTAATACTGAACTACTGTCCCTCTACATACATCCACACACACCAATTTAGCCAGGCACCTAATTTCCTCTGCTAATTTCATTTCAAATTTAAGATACACCAGGCCACTTCAACATCCCAGATACTTAAGGATTTCAAGGTTTCTCCTCACCCCATTATTTGGAGGTGGGGGTAAGGAGGGAAAATGACTCTGTATCAATTTGGGGGCTTATGCATATTCGTTGTATTCTTAATAGACCTGACAATCCAAGAAGAGGAAGTTTACATGAGTGAGAAACACATAAAGGTTAAGTACTGGAACAAGGCTAAAAGTGAAATGAACTTCAGTGTGGCAGGAGCTTGTGGGATATATGTCAAACAATACCTGTTCATAAACAATGATCAGGTCAGGTGTACAAGTCACTTTCTTTTAGAATGCAGTGATTGTTATAGGTCTTTCTACAACAGAAGGGATAATGAAAGGTGTTTGAAAATGTCGTCTTGTTTGTGAAATCACAATAGGCATGCCCCGCTATCCGCTATCCTGACCCCTCTGTGGATACCTGAAACTAATACTGGGGATGCCCTTTTAAAAACAGAGGAATGTCAGTGGTTTTGCTGCAACAAGGAGATTTGCTTAATGTTCTCCTATCTTTTTAATAGGCATGCCAGTTTCCACGGTATCTGTGAATAACCAAAACCATGGATGCTAAATCAGTGGTTACTGGGCCATGCCTGTATGAATAAAACTTAGAAAAACATTTCAAAGTACGATGCTGAACTCAGTCAAAAAAAAAAAATCAACCACAAACATGTTGAGTATTTGGCCAACACTACTTCAACAAAATCATGCTTCTAGAATAGAATGGAAGATGTCCATGCAGAATCATCTACGTACTTTGGTTTATTTAAATCTGAACAATATTTGACCAACGTGTTATTTTCAAGTTACCTCCTTGCCTACCAACTTTGGTATACCCCTATAAAGTAGTGGTTTTTTCCTTCTCCATGTCTGGTTGTGATGTCACGTTACTCTTGTGACACCTTGGTTGCATAGTAGCAGGATCAGAAAAAGATGGATTCCCAATACAAGGCAAATAGTCCCTGACTTGCACAAAAAGAAAAGATAGAAAAGTTTAGTGTCCTCCACAAGGGGTGAGAGTGATCTTAACAAACTTGTGCGACAAAGGATGCAGCAATGACTTCCAGGCTTGTGCACCTAAAGAGAGCTCTTCTGAACTTGCCACCACTGCCAATGAGTCCCCAAAGGAGAAAAGAAAGAAACTTGATTTCAATGAAGGCAGCTACAACAAGATCTAGCCTGAATTTGCCAGCACTCGCATATCAGACGAAACTGAACTCCTGTGATAAGGCAGGTGACATAAATGAAGCATTTGTAAAGCTCTCTGAACTTCATTCCAAATTGCCTGATTTTCTGAAGGAGATCCTGCTTCGGTGTGCTTGTGAAGATCACAGAAAAGGTACATGCATGTGCCCAGCGTAGAGCACATAGACGGAAAAAGGGTTGCCAACAGTTTGACAGACCCTGCTTCGCTGCCTTGAACTGCAGCATGACATGCAGCAATATATTACACGAAGCTGTTCATGGAATGAAATAATGCTTTTCCCATTACCTGACCTGCTTAAAGTCTGCATATTGGAGTGCTAGTGATGAGAAAGAGCAGGGGCAGTGTTTTTTTTTTTTTTTAATTGGGAACCCAAAAGGGGACCATAAAAATATTTGCTCATAGGAATGAGGGAGAGATCTTTAGCAGTTACAAAGCTTTTGGCATCTGTAATTCTAATTCTAAAATGGAATGAAGCCTGAACAGCATTAAAGTAACTTTAGGACGAGGTGGGTAGACCAATGAATAAAATGCTTAGAAGTAAAAAAAAAAATTATAAAGAATATCTTGAGATATCTCATACTTACAGCTGACACCTTCATGTTGAAGGGAACGATCACCTTAAGGGTGATGTTATTATCACATGTAGCCCGGTAACTAATATGGTTTTTATGAGATATCTTCCGACTAGGAGACAAGGATTGCCCTGGGTTACTACTTCTAGCTGCTACAGCCAGGAAAGTTGTGTCTGCGTTTTAATAATATAGATGAAAATGAAGAGCAGAAACTGCTTTAATGCTACTTTTGCCAAAGATTAAAGGAATGTCTGAAGAGGAATGAAGGATTATATTTCAATAAAATTAATCCTCCCTAGATAAGGAAGGCTTGAACACTGCCCAACTGGAAAAATCCAATTCAGTATTTTGTGAGAAAAGAGCATTTAATTTACTCAAGACTTTGTCTAAGAAGCATAATAGTAAAACAAGTGAAAACCTGTTGAAAAGTGATTGAGAAAGAATTCCCACACTTGCCTGAACAGAACACAAACTGTAAGAGGCAGAAAGAGGTACATTTCTGATTTTTCATGCATCCTGATGCTAGTCATAATTGTTTCTCTTCCATTATATAATTGTAAAATTAAAAGTATGCCTTGCCAATCCTTCATCAATATATTGTCACCCATCCCTAAAAGAGTTTCCCCACATGGAGTTTGGCCTCCATCCTACCCCAAAATTGTTCACTAATTTATCTGAGAGAGAGGTTTTAACTCAGAGTAATGTGGGCTTATAGTAACGTGGAATTAGCACAGTCTGCAATTCAGATAGAGTTATAATTTGGTTAAATAAATCTCTCCCAATATTATCCACCACCTAATGTGGGTTGTCTAGAAATCCCATTAGTGATTTCCAGCTAACAGCCTTTTGACAAACCATTTTTTTAGGATCGTCAACCATATCAGTTACATGCGCATGTCAAAGCTACTGACTGTTGTTTTTGTTCCTGGTCTTGAAGCTTCCCTTTTAACAGCAGCCTGTCAAATGTAAACTTAGCAGGTGATGCTCTTCATGGCCTAGTGATAAATACTAGAAAAACTGTGGCCCACTAACTATGTATGTGTCAGTCTGCTGTTCAAAACACAGAGTGGGATCAGTGACATAGGTAGCAATGCTACATATCCTTAATTTCTGAAAGAGATACTACTTACATTATAGGTAGAGGTGGGTGAAAATGATTGGGGGGGGGAGTTTGATGTTTTCCAAAGTTAGAAATGTAGAAAGTGGTGTTATTTATTTTTATTCCAAGGGCACATTCTTAATGGGTTGTTTTAATGTGTTTTACTTATGATATTTATTTATGTTTTACTTATTATGGTTACATTGTATTTTGTTTGTTCTCTGTAAGCCGCTTTGGGCATTTGCTTCGGCATAGGAAAAGTGGGGTATAAATTCTTCTAATAACAATAATAATTCCGGTTCGCATGTGATCTATGGCACAGGTTCTCCAACGTTTTAGACTAGGACACACTTTTTAGAATGGCACTCATGTCAGGGCCCACCCAGATGTGATGTCATTAATTTGGAAGTGAAGTCATGGCCAGAAGTGATATCATCAAGCAGGAAATGCCATCATTGTGGTGTAATCAAATGACACTCCTGGAATGGAAACTAGCATTCGTGGACTGCAGCAATTGCATAATCATGAAGCATCCCTGACAGAAAACAAGATTAGGATAAAATATTATGTAAAAACTAAAAACAAAATTCTAAAAAATCTCACTTGAAGATTTTCACAAAGGGAATATAGCAAGGTCAGCAGCTCCAGAGATGGTGGCTCCAAGCTTTCTGCGACCCAACTGACATCAGGTTGTCACCCACCAAGCATGTCCCACCCACACTTTAAGAAACACTGTAATACAGTGTTGTATTACACTGTAATACATACAGAGAATGTAGAGGTGTTAGAGAATGGTTTTGTTTTTTCACAGATTTGGGGGTGGGTTTATTATTATTTTACAAAAATGAGAAGTGCAGCAAGTGGTTATGAGCTTTTATTTTATCACCAAAAAAAACACACCTCTAATTAGAGGCCATTCCTGTTTTTTCCCCTCTCTTCCTCTTCAGAGTACGTCATGTCCTGCTTCGACACAGGCACACCTGCAGTGGAGCTGCCTCAAAGGGTTTATAGCTCACCACAGCCACATCACGTGCCCTTAATGAAAAGAATTTCGTCCAACAAGATTGCCAATGAACATAAAAGCTTTGGAGTGTACAGAAGGGATGCTCCTCTGGGAACTATTGTTGCAAGGTAGGATATTGTGCAATGAAAGTTATCTGAAAAAAAGAGTGGTTCTACATGTTGTATAACTTATTGTTTCTTTGGTCCAATGTGTGTCCTGTGCTTTCTCCATTACTTCTTGGATTTCCTTTCACACACTCTGATTGGAAGAAACCACCCAAAGTAAAATAAGAAGGCTCAGTCCCATTCCCTTGAGGGGAAGAAGCACAATCTTACATATAATAGGAAGAGAACTATATTTGGGGAGGAAGGACTCTCCTCCAAATTAGCCAAAATGGGCCTTATTTGTGGGCTTTGCCCTCTGCCTGCAAAGGAGAAACAGCCTCATTCAGACTCTCTTTCTTTTTTTTTCTTTCTTTTTTTTGGGGGGGGGGGAGGGCGTGATGTTGAACAATAACACTGATCCAAGATTGCTCAGCTATTTGGCCACAGTGGCTTCCTATTTGCTTCTTCTCCAATACTCAACTTCTATGCAGGTTTGTAGATGCATGGATTAAAAACATATTTAAACTAATATGTCAAGTTGTGTTTGTGGTTTTGCTATTTGGCAGATAAAAACAAGATGATTAAAAAGGGCATGTTCATATTTGTTTTAGGCTTGCAAAACAAGTACACATAATTCTGGTACCAAAAATATTCACAAATCTGTAGCAAACATTTATTTGTTACTGGTACATAAGAACATAAGAAGAGCCCTGCTGGATCAGGCCAAGGGCCCATCTAGTCCAGCTTCCTGTATCTCACATTGGCCCACCAGGTGCCCCAGGGAGGCATGAGACAACAAGATGCTTGCATTTCCGCGTGATTGACTGCCTGTCCATCCCGTTCCACAGCTGCCCTGGCCTCGGGGGGGGGGGGTTCTGCTCGCCGGGGGAGACGGGGGCATGCCAGAGCCTGGGTGAGCAGCAGTGGGGTGTGCAAACCAGGGGCAGCCCCCCCCCCAGGCCAGGGCAGCCGCGGAACGAAACGGGCGGGCTGCCAATCACGCGGAAGTCCCGCCCAGCGTTCCCGTTCCTTGTTTGTAGATGACACCACCGCCTATAGCCCATGATGGAACTTGGAAATATAAAAAAGTGCTGCTTCGATGCAATGCAGAGTACAGGCAAACCCCGGTATGTGCAGGGAATAGGTTCCCCCCCTGTGGATACCTGACACCAAGGATAAGAGAACATAAGAACATAAGAAGAGCCCTGCTGGATCAGGCCAAAGGCCCGTTTAGTCCAGCTTCCTGTATCTCACAGTGGCCCACCAGGTGCCCCAGGGAGGCATGAGACAACAAGATGCTTGCATCCTGTTGCCACTCCCTTGCACCTGGTACTCTGAAGTAGCCTACTACTGATGTAAGGAGGTTGCACAATCCAACATTGCCTATAGCTACGATGGACTAAGAGGGAACCCTATGTTAAGTATAGGGTTCTCCCCTCCCTCCCCGAACAAGGAGGTTTTTTAGCGAACCAAAGTAAGAGTAAAGGAAGGTAAGGGAGCCTGATCCATGGATAATTGAAACAGCAGATACGGGATCCATAGATATAGGGCCCACCTGTACTCAGAGCAGCTGGAGCTATGCATGGGGAGCCCTTCTTAAAAAATTTCAAATGCATCAATCATCTGGTAGGAAAAAGAAAACAGGGAAACCAAGATCAGCCATGTTCCCCATCTTGAACCGCTGGCTCTAGAATTCTACCTTTCAAAAAGCACTCTGTGTGTCTGTACCACCAGCTGTTGAATCAAAGAGGGCAACCATTTGCACCCTAACTAGCACACTTAGATCCCCAAACAGCTAGGAACAGTGCTGGCCATTGTTGTTGCCTGAAATGGAGCAAACAAACCACCACCCCTTTCTCTTTTTTTCCTGTCAAAGTCACACAGCACACAAGTCCTTCCTTCCTTTCAAATCACTTTCCCTTCCTAACAGCAGGGGGTGAGAAAAAGCAGCACAGTGCTATATTTGTCTTTCCTCTACAGGCCATCCATTGGGAGGGTGATAAGTGGGTTGCTGTATTGCCCCTGAGAACTGGCCCACAAGCTGTAGCCTGAAGAGGCCTGTTTCATCATGTACATGTTCGCTCAGGATACACAAGCTTCCCTATGCTTATAATTTTGCAAAAGTTGCAGTATGCAACGTATTTTTTGGAATCTGATTCATAGACACATCAGTGTCAGCTTTCAGGCACAGTTTCTGCTTTACAGATAGTACCCGCCCTGCGTTGTTCATTCAAAAGAAGAAAGAACAACACTCTCACCTGGTCAGCTTGCTCCTTTTTCACATTACAAGCCCGTGAATTTCTTGCCTAATACCACTCATTTTATCTAGTTCTCACCAGCTAGTCAAGAACAAGAATGGAATCTTTTATTTAGTTCCAGAGGGATAACCATCTCGATGTAGGAGAGCAAAAATCTTAAGTGTCTTGTGATACCTTAAAGACTAACACATTTATTGAAGCATAAACATTAATGGATTAGCACCAACTTCATCAGATGCATTTGATGAAACGGGCTCCAGGCCGCAAAATTTTATGCTACAATAAATGCGGCTGTCACAAGACTCAATTGTTTTAACGGTTGTTCCTGGTTCTGTTTTAATGGCTGCTTGACTCACAGGAATGTGGCCTCAAAATGTTTTGGGACTTGCAAACGGGGAAAACTCCAGTTGATTTCATGCTGGTGAAGCTTTACCTGCTTCTTCATCTTCACATGTAGACTACTGTTAAAGGCAGAGGCAGTAAACAAAAACCTGGCAATGCTAAGTAAGGGATCCACAATCTTTCTTTCTTACAGAAACTTTCAGCACAATCCTAAGGTTTGCTTGAGCCAGGGTGGCTGTCCTCACCCCGGCTGTTCAGTGTAGCAAATATGCCATAAGGAACATTTGCAGGGTCCGGGAGCCAGCTGGGCTGGCACAAAGGCCTACGCTGGCCTGGCTGCACCAAATCCAAACTCTGTGCCAGCTGGCTCCTGGTTTCTGCTGGCTGACACAGGAACTGGGAGAGGGTGGTGGGAAGGTATTTTGGAGGGAGGGAGGGGCGTATCTGGATGGGAAACGGGGGAACAAGATGACAATGAGGCCTGGGAGGGGGTGGGATGGGTAGTGGTGGTACATGCTGTATCCTAACCCCTCTCCCACCCAGAGTTACACTGGGCTTCCTGGATTTGTGCCAGCTATATAGCTGGTGCGGATCCAAGAAGCCCCATGGGGTGGCCTTTGGCCTTACTTGCGGTAAGGCAAAATATATCCACTTACCCCAAGGAGACCTCTAGACTGCTCCTAAGATGCACTGGATGTAGCGTAGGCCATGGTGGCCTGGTTGTGCCAGCGCAGCTAGGATTGGGCTGTTTGTTTTCTCCTTGTTTTACATTTCTTTCAAAAAATGAAGTGTGAATTTCACTAGTATATTTTCTCCCTCTTAAAGTAACCCAGGAGGTAATACTAGCATCATAACTGGGAAAGAAGGAATGAACTCCAGATATTCTGGCTGTCTTCCAATGCTTGTTATTTCTTTGGCTCATGCTCCTGTTTCGTAAGGAAGTTTGCTGTCTCTTCTGTTCACCTGTTATATATTTAGGATTTGGCCCAGTCTTAGAGAGTCTATTAACGACATTTGCATTCAACCTATAAAGTCATTCTCCCCGCAGCTAATTAAAAAGCCAATTGTTAAGCTCTGAAAGTACCCACCTGTGAAAATTTGAGGCTCCAAAATATGTAAAGCTAACTGAATAGCCAGGAACTAATCAGGTCACACTTCCTTATGCAGTGTGCTCTCTAGTACAGAACATGCTGTGCAATTTATACTTGTCAAAAGACTGGAAGTGATGGAACAAAATAGAATCCCAGATATCATACTTAGGGCATTTTTTCTTGCACACAAATGGGCTCTACGAGAGGTGGAAGAGCTGCAGGAATGTGAAACTGGTTTGAACTCTTGCAACAGGAGAGAATAAAAGTTTAATCACTCTGAAGCAACAGAGAAAAACAATGTCAGCCCAAAGACTTTACCATTAAAAAAAATATTTTCCTCTCAATATATGAGTTACATATGTGGCCTCAAGGATCTGTTCTCCATCACCCTTTTCTTGAATCTGTAATTCCTCCACTGCCTGATTATGCAGAACCACAGCACACCAGTCTTGGTTTTCCCATGTCAGCACATCAGATGGGAAATTCTCCTCCTCGGCATCAAAGACTTACAAATACTTGTTTGATGGGAATACCTAATATGAGGTACTACATATTCCAGTTCATTAGGCCACTGCCAACATTCTACATATTTGAATCCATTCTAAAACTTGTGCACCAATCAGGAACTGTAATAAAACAAAACGTTGAAATCAGGTTTTCCTGTGGGAATTCCCACAAGCAAGTTCTGCCTAAATAATTTCAGAATGGGATTGTTTCTTTGAGAGACAAGTAACTAAGAGCCCAGTCCTGAACTGTCTGGCTCCCGTAGGAGGAGCAGCACAAAAATGGCAACAGTTGTCTCCTTCCCCAAGGGAGAACCTGCTGTCCACAATGGGGTTACTCGGCTCTCCGCTGGCTATTTTGCCAACGGTGAATCAAGCAGCCCTGTGTTAGGCTGCCTGAGCCACCACTAGGGATACGATCCGGCAGTGGAAGCCGCAGCTGGGTCCTACCCCCTTCAGGATTGGGCCCTAGGCCTGATTCCTGAGAAGCTATTTCTTTGCTTTATACCAGTATCTATAAAGCATAGATACTGGGCCCTCTCTGGACACGTGTCAGGGGCCATTCCCCCAAAGGTTTCTGCAAATCCATCCCATAGCTGGTTGCCACGGGGCTCACAGGAATGACTGTTGCTCACTGATAGAGCACACGCTTGGCATGCACAAGGTCCCAGATTCTATCCCTAGCAAGACCTCTGTCTGTGCCCTGAAGAGCCATTATCCATCATGTAGACAGTACAGTGCCGGAGGGACCAATGACCTGACTTACCATAAGGCAGCTTCTTAACTGTTGATTTACACAAATCTAGAGTTTTGCACTGACTCTGGATTTTATGTCCAACCCTTGGGAGCAATATCTTTTGACTTGTGTGGAGGAGAGGGTGGATTAAATGCCTGCATAGGAAGTCCTGCTCCCCTCTGCAAATTAATATAGTACTGGCTGGCACACTGCCAGGGGGTGAGACTACTGCTGGGGATCAATCCAGGGTGGGAAAGGTGAGAGGGACCCAGATCATGACAAGCTTTGGAGACAACGCTGGCAGCAGGGCACACACAAGCTTACACACAAACTTCATGCATGCAAAGGGGCTCATTCTAGGTTCTGGCTCTGGCCCTGATGAGAAGCTCTAATCTAGCAGAGAAGTTTGCCTGGGAAAAGATGGTGCTCATCTTTTTTCCCCCGGCAGGTCATTAGGAAAACTGCCCTCTCCAAGTAAAGCTGTTTTTGCCTCAAGGGCAGAGCAGGATATGAGCTTGTAAGAAGCATCTGCCCATTTCTTCTGAATGGCTGCTTCTCCTAGAAATTCATTTTGCTCCTAGACATCATGGAGAGGGACAAAGAGTGGTGCAGGGCACTGTTGTCATATAACATAACAAAGAAGATCAGCGCAAAACCTCCTGAGGAGGCATGCCAAATGTGCCCGCCTTTACCTGCCAATGTGCCAGCCACTGCTTCTCCAACTTTTAGTGCTCTAGCTCGGCGCGCTCTTTCCGTCCACATTTCCTCTTCCTCTCTATTTCCCACTTCCTTTTCCAATTCAGGGAGTGGAAGTTGAAGCAGCAGCAGAGGAGGTGTGTGGGCAGACAGAGATGGGAGCCCCTCACCAATTTGCTGCCTGAGGTGACCACTCCAGTTGGCCTCATGGGTGGGTGGCCAAACACATGGAATGGATATCAGGTTGTAAAGTATTTGCCCTTACGCAAGCATGTGTTAATAAAGCCTTTAATTCAAATTTTCTGCTAACACAGTGTCTTTGTTTTTTCTTCCACAACAGATGGACACCAAACAGTATGTCAACTCAGTATGACCTGCAATCAGTTAGTCAAGAGCTTGCAAAATTTGGTGAGATCGATTCAATGACCGCTTTTGGAAGGCAAACCGTCATAGTTGTATTCAGTGACATCCGTGCTGCGTGTAAAGCAGTGAGCGCTTTCCCACCTCACGGCCCAGACAGAGGCATGCGCTGTTTCTGGCATTACTTATATGCGAGCCAATACAAAATACCGACGTTCCGAAAGAAAAAAAACTCTAAGTTGAAAACTGTGAAGTCTTCAACAAGTAGGGTGTCAGTACATTGAATGGGATTACCCTTGTCAATATGAAGGCACAATCTGGGTATGTATCCAAAGGATTAATTTAATAACATTTGTTCGTGTAAAATGGGGATGGAAACTCGTCCAATAAGAACTTGCTTTGTGAGGTCGGTGGGTGATCAGAGTTTTGACTTCTTCTGAAAGAAGTTCATTATAGCGTTCACGCACTCATCAGACACCCATCTTTCTTGGAGACACTTGCACTCTTCAGAATTAACATCATGTAGCTTCTCCTTTTCCATGTTTCGCATTAACTGCTTGGAGGATACCAAGGCCTGGAGAAGGAGAAAGAGAAAACAGAAGCCCTCAATTAGTGTGGAGCACACAGTTCCAAGCTGTGTTCCTCTGAAGCTAATGTATTGCAAAGGCCATGTGATCTCCCAAATCCATGCTTGCCTCGTCATTCTAACTGCATGGTGGGGGAGGGGCTTAACTTGCAGTGAACTGACAAACAAGAAGGGGGTATCGTTTGCTGTGTTTTTCCATCACAATTTTCCCAGCCATTCCCCCCCCCCCAGTTTTTTCTCATCCAAGTTCCAGAAGCAAATGTAAACTCAGTTGGGGAAGACAGGAGTGGCCTGGATGATGAACAGCTGGTGGGAGCTGAAGCTCACTCTTCCCACACAGTCTTCCCTGCAGACAGAGGTGTCACTAGGGTTTGTGTCACCTGGTATGAGAGTTCATTGCGTCACCCCCATGATGGACCATACCATGCAGAATAAATTACAATATAAAATGCACAGCCTAACTGCAGTGGCATCACTAGGAGGCCAGTCCTATACTGCCTGATCACCTGGGAGCACAATAGTAGCCAAGCGCGCAACTGGCATTGCCATGGCGTTACCATGGCATTGCCATGGTGCCACCCCAGCACCAGGAATCATGGCTTACCACTGGCGTTGGAGGTGCTTTACAGTGCCATTTGCAACAGAGATGCAGGCAGTACAAGCCCACATTGGGCTCCTTAGGATTGGGCCCTAGAGTTGATGTAACCCTCATTAACTTTATTGATTTATATGACACACATACACAGTAAGAGTTCTAGTATTAGCCCTGATACACGGAAATGACAGCTGACTTATACTAACACCTTATTGGTTCCCTGCTGTCTCATAATAGCTCCTCATTGGCTCTCAGAACAATCACTCATTGGTCAGTTTTGAGTTAAGGAAATCCACTTTGTGTTATAGAAGGCAGTTGTGTTTTCCTTTTCTAGTTATTTGGCTATAAGTTTATAACAGATATCTCAATGTGTCACCTCAATTGTTTCATTGCATTCTGCATGGAATTCCACACCGAATGATATATACATATGAATGTATTATTCAAAAATACCAAGTTTTTCACAATTATGGCCACTTGCGGTGTCACACACACACCCCTGAGTGCGTCACCAGTGGGTCCACATCCCCTGCAGCCCTCCTAGCAATGCCACTGCCTGCAGATGCCTCCCTCAGCCCTGCATTAACAAGCATGACCTAGCAAACACAGGTCATGCAAACACAGGTAATCTGGCAAACATTTTCCTGCGTTTCCATCCTAAGCCCATTTCAAGACTACATACCTAACAGAAATGAACTATCTTACAGCTACTTCCTGCTCAAACAATATCGCTTTAATGTAGAATGTGGGAACAACAGAGCCAGTTCATTTCCATTTGTACACTGGCAACACTACAACAGCAAGAACCCTTGTTCTACATAACGAAGAGGGAAAGGAGGTGGGAAGTAGTGTACAGCAAATAGGGTTGCTTGCTCTATTCCTTTCTGCTTGGTTCCCCCCCCCCCCATCAGATTCATCTGCCCTATGCAAACGATCTCCTGATGAACTATACACATGCGTTTTCCACCTAAGTCCAATATAATTACTATCCTCATATGGCAGAATTCGTGTATCAAATCAATTTGGTTATAAAAAACAAGCACCCTTTGTGGTGATAAAGCAGTTAATGATTACTGATGCTACTCTTGAGTGATCAGGTCAGTCAACAGATGAATGCCAGCGTCTAATAATAATTTCCCTAGCAGAAAATGTTGCAGGGATCAGAACAAAATGCCCAAGACAGATAAAGGTTCCAAGGAGCAGGAAGCTCTAAAAAACTTTGCTTCTGAAAGCAGCAGCCAACTCTTCCTGTCATCACCCAGCGCACATGTCCTGCCATAATTTTTGATCTGGGGAACTTAAGGTGCCCTCCCTAGAGGTTCAGCACGGTAGGGAAATAATAACCTCAGAACTATATATTTAACATTGCTCTGGGATGCCCAGCTGAACCTATGCTACTATTGAAAAACGCTCATTTTTAGACCGATCTTTTGAGACATTTTACCATTTTTATAGACTACTTTCTTCAGCAAAATGGAATAGATGTTTAGAAAAGAAAGCAAAAGATGGCATTTAAAAGGTGTTTTTGGCACCTTTTAAATAACTTATTGGTGGTTGTGCTCTCAATCTATGTCACCATAACTTCAGTTGTAGCTTTTATGCAATGGAAACAATAGTAACTTTATCTAAGATAACCCTGAGGATAAATAAGATAAGAATGTCACTATCCTGGTGTTTGGAAATACAATAATACCTCCCATAACAAGAGATGTATTACAGGAAACTCAAGCATTTTGTGAAATAGCATTGTAGAAGATCAAGATAAGGCAGGACACTGGAGCTGACTGGGCCTGGGCTTTCCAGAATGCACTGGGATTCCACTGGCTACAATAGCTGTCAATCATTCCAGGAGAAAGAGCACTGTAATGAATCAATGCTAAACGGGAGCATTGGTAATATAGGAGATATAACAATTTGGACCTCTGTATTCACAGGGGCATCTGTTCCTGGACCTCCTGTGGAGTTGGAAACCTGCAGATAATTAAATCCACGGGTTGCGGTCCAATAGGGCCTCTGGATGTCACCGGAACCTTGTTCTGGTCACGTCCAGAGCTGTTCTGAAGTCCATAGTAGCCTTGCGGCTCTGAAAAAGGTCTCAGAAAGCCCCCCTGCCGAAGTGTTTCACGGGTACTTCCTGTTTTCACCAAAAGAAAAAAGAAAAAAATTGCACTGGAAATGTTTTCAAGCTGTGAAATCTAAATCTTTGGGAAGCATAGTCCCACCAGCAGAAATGCTCTGAAGCAAGTGCTTTGAGGCATGGTAGCGCCATTGCAACTGTGAAATGTGTTGGTAGAAGGCTTGACTATGGGTAATACACTAACATTCTTGGGGAGGTTTGCATAAGCTTTCAGCCTTGTCCAGACTTCTTTCTGAAAAGTATTGTCAGGGAAAACTTCAGTCACGAGCCCCAGCGAGCAGGCTTCTGCCGCAGTTAGCTTCTTGTTGA
Organism: Lerista edwardsae; assembly: GCA_029204185.1. NCBI lineage: Eukaryota > Metazoa > Chordata > Lepidosauria > Squamata > Scincidae > Lerista > Lerista edwardsae. The sequence goes on along the minus strand of JAJKFI010012288.1, from coordinate 17,076 downwards.
AAAGCAGCATCTGGGTTGCCTGAAGGAAAGAAAATCCAGAAACTTTCTTGAATAAAATGCAAGAGGCAAACAGGAAAATATAAAACTTCCCATGCGGATTTCTTTTTTTTTCACAGCAGACGGCTAAGTTTGAATCTCTATTCAATATTTATGCTTTGACTTGAGATACACGGATGGGCAGCCCAATCCTAAACTGTGCGGAACAGGCAGGCCAGCTGGCTTGCGCTGTATCCAGTGCAGGTTACGAGGCAGCTGGATGTCACCTTGGGGTAAAGGGATATTTTCCCTTTACCCCAGGTAAAGGCTCAGCCGCCCCTATGGGGCTATTTGGATCTGTGCCAGCGAAATCGCTGGCGCAAATCCAAGGCCCACATAGGGCCAACCAGGCTGCAGACCGGGGTTAGAATCCGGCCTAAGTGCTGGCTCCACCCTCCTTCCCGGGCTGGCCTGCCCTCTGGGCTGCATTCCCCGTCTCTCCCTGCCCTGTTCCACCTTCCTCCCGCCCTCCCAAGGCCCCACACTGCCTGAACTCAGCCAGCACTTCCTCGTTTATCTGGGTCAGTGTGGAGGCTGGATGCAGCCTTTGCAGGCCAATGGGCCTCCTTGCGCCAGCCCAGCTGGATCCTGGGTTGGTATAAACATGCCATATGGTACAATTATGACAGCACTGGGCCAGCATAAGAGGATCGTGCCCTACATTGCAACAACAAGTAGGCTGGACTGTGCCTGGACAAGATTATGCTCAGGGTGACATTGTATTGACTTCTCTCTTGGCATTTTACAAAATAAGCCTGAGCAAAGTCTCTAGAGCAGTGGTTCCCAATGTGGGGCCCACAGGGGGGCAATTCGAGAATGAGCTATTAACAGTGATCTATGTATTGATAAAGGTGAATTTGCTGAAGCAATGTTATTCTGCAAATCATTAGAGAGCACCACTACTGCTACTGATATATATAATAAGCTAAAAATGACTTAGATAATAATATATAATGGAAAACATAACATCTTGTGCAGCAGATGGTGCTCCTGTTACGATGGGAAAGAAAAATCGACTGGATATCACTAAATGAGGAGATTGGAGACTGAAGCTGACTGAATTGGTGCCTAGTATAAAAGGCACAATCCTAAACTGGAGTTAGGTCAGCATAAACTAAGCCAGTAAAGTTTGGCCAGCACAAGGGCCACTCTAAAAATATATATTTGAACCACTCTCGGAGTCAGAGGGGCCAGCACACAGACGTGAGCCATCCTCCCTGATTCCGAGAGTAGTCACCATGCTTTATGGTGGCCCTTGTGCTGGCCAAATTTTGCTGGCTTAGTTTATGCTGGCCTAACTCAGTTTAGGATTGTGCCCATAATCTCTCTGCATCAAGCACAAGGATCTCACTAACTGTAGTCTACTTATCAAAGTATTACAGAAAAAACTTTCATTAAAATTATTTTATATTTATGCATTTCAGTATTATATGTTTTGAAACTTTATTTGCTGTTTTTTCATATCACTTCATATTATTATTATTATTTTTAACAATTTCTTAGTGATTTCTTCCTCAGTACTTCAACTGTCCATTCGTTCTTTTATTTTTCTCTTTCATGGATGCCATGTTCTTTGGAACCTTGTTTAAACCAAGTTAATGGCCTTTTAGGCTTCCTCCACGTGAATAGGAGTTCACATTTTGAATCATAAGAATTATATGTCACAAGGAGGGGGCATCAGGATTTTAGAGATGCTTAGGTGGGACATGGCCAAAAAAAAGTTGGAAACCACTGCTCTAGAGGTAACTTCTCTCAAAACCACCATAACTTTTAATTACTTGTTAGTACAACAAGTGAGGAAAACTGCAAGTCAGTAAACTCTTAACAAAGAAGCCTAAACTTGGACAGAGAAAATACTTCTCTTACCTTGGTTAAGCCCATAAGTTTTGGAAATGTGTAGGAGGAACATCCTTCTGGACTCTGACCCAAGTTGCTAAAAGGGGTGTGAAATGTTGCCTATGTAAAAAGAAAAAAGATTCTCTGTTCAAAATAAAAACAGTCCTTCTCCTCAACTGTTCTCACTTTTAAACTGAGCAATACTCAGAGCGCAGTCCTAACCTGGAGTTAGGCTGGCACAGTTAGGCCAGCAAAGTTTGGCTGGCACAAGGGACACAATAAAGAATGTTTGGACCACTCTCGTAGTCAGAGAGGCCAGCACACAAACATGCGCCATCCTCCCTGACTCAGAGCAGTCCAAGGTTGTGAGCCCCCCCCCCCCGCTAAGTGACTCCAGCCAGAGTGCAAACCCCACAGGGTGTAAAGTAGGGAAACCTTGGTGGGGGAGGGGGTTGTGGTGTGAAAATGTAGCATCCCAGCTCTATCTTCTGGGTGGTACTGGTTATTGCCTCTTTTCAGTGGAAACTTTTCTTGGTCCTTTCTAGTCAAGCTCAGGGAGTAACCTTTCCATCAGATTTTTTGTATTTTTACTACCCATCTTTTCTTCCCCCATATGGTTCTATTTCTTTTTTCATCAGACTTTTAATAAAATAATTATATTTTGATCCTTTGTCTACCTGGTCCGTGTACATAGATAATTCAGTGGAGTGTGACGTCTCTTCGTCCTGTGGACACTACTGTGGGTTTGATTTTTAATAAGAACCCATGGGGTCCAGTGTTCTCCTGGGAGGGAGGCTTTCCCAGATGACCCTCTTCTGCCAGGTCTCTGTGGCCTAGGATGGTGGTGGCAGAACTGCCAAGGGGTTTTCCCCGTTCAGATTTTAGTCCAGTTAAAGGAAAGCAGGGAGCAGGAAAGAGTGAATGTGCATGTACCAGTAGGCAGCCTGCCTTCTCCCCAGAACCCTTTTCCTTGACAAGTCTCCATTTGGAAAGAAAAGCAGTGTTTAAGAGCACAATCCTAACCTGGAGTTAGGCCAGCAAAGTTTGGCCAGCACAAGGGACACCATAAAGTATGTTTGGACCACTCTCAGAGAGGCCATCACACAGACGTGCGCCATCCTCCCTGACTCTGAGAGTGGTCCAAACATGCTTTACGGTGGCCCTTGTGCCAGCCTAACTTTGCTGGCTTAATGGTGCCGGCCTAAGCCCAGGTTAGGATTGCACCCTAAATTAAATAAATATATTTTGCTGCAGGTAACTTTTGTGTCTAATATTGGAAGTGGGAAGCAATCATGTGAAAGACTTACCCTGTCAGTAGCATAGACAAGGTCAAAAAGCCCAAGGACAGTTACAGAGATGCCAACAGCTGGCCCGTTCACTACAGCAATTAACGGCTTAGGAAAGTCAATAAAATGTTTGACAAAATCTCTGGAGATAGAAAGGAGCAGAATTTGAGTTTGCAGTATGACGATGGGGCCATCTTCCTCACCATTCACATTTATCATCATCAAATGGTTTGTGTCGAAACGCACATGCTAAGCATGCCATGGAAAAATGCACATAATAATGTCATCCATCCTGACATTATGAAAGACATTTCATCCATCCTGAATGGTGTCAAATGATTCCAAAATAACCACAGCAAATGCTAATCATTTATTACTTCTGCTGATGTCTTCCCTGAAAGTCCCTTTTGTATGATGAACTACATCTATGGAGAACACACACCAGCTTCTTCAGCTCAAGGTCTCCCATGTTACTGCCCAATAATCTCTCCCTCCATCCTCAACCATTCTGTACAACACAGAACACAACGTTAGCCTGAAGGCAAAGCTCCTTCTTTGCCATTGATTGACTTCTCTCATGCTGTGATGCCTCCGACTGAATCACACTAATGATGCTACTGCTTCTCTGGAGCCTCTCTAAAGGGCCTTGGAAAGAAGGTTTAATTTCTTCAGGGACCTTTCCTTTGTTCATCATCATTATTTCATACTATAATAGGTATCATGCCTTGTAAAAAGAATTGTGGAAAGGCCGTCTATAAGACGCAAATAAATTAAAATGCTTAACGCCTGCTTCTAAAACTGCTGGCAAGACTGCACAATAGTATGAAGTGCTTTGGATGCTTTAAAACACAATGGCCCCTCTTGACAGTACAATGTGGGCATCTGTATGCTCAAATTGTCTTGACTGTCTTTAGGGCAACCCAGAGCTACTGGCTTCCCTGGGCTGCTTCTTTTGAGGGTACATTGTAGTTTATGGACTCCCCTTTTCTGTTCAGGGTGCTTCCAAACATCAATCCAATCAAGCGATGGTAGGACAAACAGGAAGCAATTCCCAGAAGAGGGACGTGCACGTTAATTTACAGCTGGCACTGCTGTTTTCTCTTGTTAGTGTTCTGCCTTCCGCATTAGTAGAGGTCACAAAGGGTATTTGTTTGCTCCTCACCAAATGATATAGATTGTGGGTGATCAGTGTTCTGAATCAAGAGCACTGGCTACCCATTTATCTCTGGAAGCTCCATTAATCCTCTCAACATATTAAATAAAAATATACCATCTCATGAAAAGCTAGCTATAATGATGCGCTAGCTCAAAATAACCACTGCTGGCACAACCAGATGCTCTACCTCAGGGGTAGGCAGAGGCAGATCTACAGGGAGGGCAAAGCTCTAAGTGTTGCAAGAAGCCTTACCCTGTCATGTAAATCCCTCCTCTCCCTTGCTGCTGTAGCCAGTAAGCAACGCCAAGATGTTGCTTTTCCCTGTGAGGATTGGCTAAAACGGTGCAGGAGAGGAGTGATTTCCGCTGCAAGGTAAGGCTTCTTGCAAAACTTAGAGCTTTGCCCTCCATTTGATCTGCCTCTGGGGGTAGGCAACCATCAGATGTACGTGATCTACTTAACAAAATGACCAACAGGCGAAGAGCCACTATGATCCCTCCCTTACTCAACACTGAGCTGCTTCTTCCTCCTAACATGCTTAGGATGTAGCCCAGCCCAGCTGCACCGGCCTGGCTATTCCAGCGCAGGTTAGGATTGAGCTGCCTGTCCCACTGAAGCAACCACCAAGGTTGCACTGCACGAAATAGAACAGTTTTAAAGTAAACCACTTTAAGACAATGTGGATCAAAATAGTCACAAAAGAACAGCATGCAACAAAACACATAATGGGGAAATGGAGAAACAACAGCACTAAAAATAGCTCAAGAAACAGCTAAGCTAAGCAAACCAAGAAATCTTTCACTGCCCAGGAGACAGAATATCATATTTGGGGGGCTGTCACTGAGAAGGCCCTATTCTGAATCTCCATCAAAAATCCTCCATAGGCAGGGAGATGTGAAACACCTCCTATCAGGATCACGAAGAGCAAACACATTGATGTGGGAGTCCTAAGCCATGTAGGGCTTTATGGACAATAGCCAGTGCCTTGAACTATGCCTGGAAACAGTAGAATCCAATATAGTTCATGGAGCACATGTGTAATGTGCTCAAACCATGGGGTAACCAACAGCCTTCTGCACCAGCTGTAGTTTTCCAGTAGTTTTCAGGGGCCAATACGAGATTAGAGCATTGCAGTAGCCCAAATGAAATTCAGGCATGGATCACATTAGCCAGATTTGGTAGGCAAGCTTTCAATTGCAATCTTTACATGACCTTTGTGGATTCACAAATCCACAAATTTTTTTCTTGCCCTTGGAAGGGTCATTAGAACAAACTTCTAAAAATATTTGGACTATATCTTAACCCACATCAGTTAAGAAAATTGCATATTGATTCCACAGAATCCCTTGCCAAGCAAGCCTCTTCACTTGTAGTTTATAGATTACAGAAGGATTATTATTTAGATCAATAACCAATCTAGTCTAGGATTTTATACAATAATCATCACAGAAGTTAAAATCAGGTCAGCAGGTGTACAACATTTTTACATAGCTTCATCAGTATTCTTACTAGATGAAGTAAGATTAAGCCAGAAGTTGCAATCCTTACATTGCAAAGGGGGAAAAAAACAAATCCTCCCATTCCCAGAAAACAAGACCATAATGTGAGTGACATTTTTGCAAGCCAATGAATGTTAATTCAGTTCAAAATAGACACTGTCAGCCCAACCATGCCAGCCCATAGCATGCAACACCACTGTATGATACGGTAGGTGGGGGGGGGGAACCCAGGAGAAGTACCTCTTTGTGGGCCACCTGGCTTCCAGTGGATCTCCTCAGATCTATGCCAACTATTTAGCTGGCATACATTCACGGAGATTGAGAGGGTGTGTTGGGCCAGGAAACAGGATATAGGATTTCGGGGTGTGTGGCTGCTGCTGAAAAAATCCCTCCTCGTGCCCTTGAACCCCCCTTTACTGGCCTGCTCTGTGCCCTGATCCTCCCCTGAATCACTCCTCACTGCCACCTTACCTGCTCCGGCATAGCGCACAGAAGCTGCTGCCTTGTGCCCAGGGCCTTCAGCTGTTTGCAGGGATGGCCCTGGTGCACACAACAGCAGTCCAGCTTTTGTACCACTGGACTGGGACTAATAGTAGCCAATTGCGAAATCTGCCACTGTAAGCCCTGGATAGGATTGGGGCCCAAAGTGGGGCCCAACGCTTGCTCAACCTACATGATGAAAGCACTAGATTCCAATGCTGAAACTTCCTCTACGCTTGCAGTCCAATGCAGACTTGCTTGGGAGCAGCTCCACTGAGCTCATTTCTGAGTAAACATGACCAGGCTACAGATCTATGCACATTTACTTGGAAAGAAGTTCCACTGGGCACAGCGGGATTTATTTTCAACTAAACATTCATGGGGTTGTGTTGCAAATTTCTCATTTTTTAAATGGGCATTAGTTACGCTTTGCTTCTCTTCCATCCCACATGTTCTTATGTCTATTATATGCTTTGACACAATGTTTTTGTTTTTTAAAAAAAAATCCTACTTTAGCAGTTCCGCCCCATTTGCTGCTGCCTCTTTTACTCCACCCTCGGCGAGATTGGCAAAGTTGTTCAGGTCATTTCCACTACAGTAGTAATCTCCATTACCTGCGGAGAAGTGCAAACCAAGACTTGAAAAAATGCAAATGGAAAATAATCATGTTACATTTACAAAACTGCACTGAGCTCACTATGGGCACAATCCAGCAGACCGCAAACACTATTATTTCGGATGAGAGAAACACAAGAACATGCTCAATTCTCTAACTGAGGTCAATGGGATTTAAAAGACCCATCTGGGGCTGGGCTGTATTCCTGGTTATATAAAACGGTCTCAAAGGAAAAAAGACATCTGACCATTAAGGAAAAAAAAATCTACACATAGTTAGCCAGGCTGGTCTGTTGCAGCGAAAGCAATAGCTAAGATAGATAATGGTGGTCTAAGATGCTACAGGACTCTGTTTTAACCAAAGAAAACTGCCATCTTGGATGTTCAGGGTTACTACTTCTACAGCCCAATCCTATATGCCAGTGGAATGCATGTTCTGCCCGGAAAGAGCCAGTGCACGAATCCAAGTGTGAGTTGCATGACATTGTCACACTCACTCATGCTGCCTGTGAGCGCAATGAGGCCACCAGTGCAGTAGCTTGCTGCTGCACGTGGGGGGACGGACGGACGGACAGTGGCATCCCCATCCCCCAACACAAGCTGAGTTGGTAGCAGGTGTGAATGGTAGGATGGAAGGGGGAGGGAGTGGGATATGTTTCTGGGTGGGAACTAGGGGTTGGAAAGAAGAGGGAAGGGGTGGATCTAGCAGCAATAGGGCAATAGGGCATGCTGGTTCTTATTGACTCCTTTTCCACCCTCCCTGCCCCTTTCCTCTCTATGGACATATGCAATCAAGCTAGATGGCATGTGTATGAGGAGACTCATTGGTACTCTGGCAGATTACCAGGAACTAAGCACAAAATATTAGTATCTCCTGCTGGCTGACTGATTACCCCCCCCCCCACACACACACACCCTAGGAGGCAGTGCACACCTTTTTGGCATGCTTGCATCAGTAGGAGGGCTTTGGAGAGGACTGGGGCCCCACCATCTATAAAAATAATGTATGTCTCTAAGATTTCCTCTATATCTGACAACAATATATCATTTGCAGGGCAAGTGGGGTTTTCTATCACTTCAGAGATGAGACAGGATCAATATAGTCTTCCTAATGAGAACATAATTTAACACTTCTCAGAATGGTACATGCACCTTTTATTCTTTTCCCCCCCAAAAACACCCAAGCAAAAGGTTGCCCTATGAAAACAACAACAACAACCCATGCCGTGAATAATGCACTTTTCCTGATTTCTGTGAGCCGAATGTGATGGTCAGTGACAGACCCAAGTCTGAGGGCTAATTTAGACATGATTCTGCTATTATTTTTTACATGTAAAATATATATATATAGGAGGTGGGATCTGGATCAGAACTGTACTGAACAGGGACGCATTTCTCCGTGTGCTGCCCTCCTAATAAAAACAATCCCTCCAGCCATTATTGGCACCAATGGCAGTGTCCTTATAGTTTCGGGGGTGATTGTCACCAGGACTGTGGAATGGGGGGAAAGAGTTTAAAAATCCCCCCCTACTGCCCCAATCTGATCAACATCCCCTATGGCTGCTGATTAAAAGACACACACAGAAAGGGGAAAGATATGTATCATATCCTATCTAGTTTGGCCCAGAGAAGCCTGTATAAAAAACATCTCAACATCTAAAACAAACATCTAAAAAGTCATGGAGAAGGAGCTAATTCAGAGGGCAGAGGCCTGGACAGGGGAGAATGAACATATAGTGAGAAAAGCCCCACTGCATCGGGCCTATCTAGTCCAGCTTCCTGTATCTCACAGTGGCCTACCAGATGCTTCAGGGAGCATGCAAGACAACAAGATACAGGTGGGCCCTCGAATCCACGCATTCCATATTCGCTGTTTCAATTATCCATAGATTTGGGGGTTCCCCTTAACTTCCTTTATTCTTTGGGTTGTTAAGAAACCTTCTTGCTTAGGGCAGGCGGCAGGAGAGAACCCTATACTTAACATCATATTTCCTCTTATCCAGGTATTCAGGTAGCCCAGGAACCTAACCCCCTCAGATACCAGGGCATGCATGTGCTCGCATTTCATTGCCACTCCCCTGTACCTGGCATTCTGAGGTAGCCCACTTCTAAAATAAGGAGGTTGCACTATCATGGTCAGTCCTCCAGGAAGTCAAGCCTGATTGCTCCCTGGAAGGACAAATCCTGAAGCTGAAGCTCAAATACTTTGGCCACCTCATGAGAAGAGAGGACTCTTTAGAAAAGACCCTCATGCTGGGAAAGATGGAAGGCAAAAGGAGAAGGGGGCGGCAGAGGATGAGATGGTTAGATAGTGTCACCGAAGCGATGAACATGAAATTGGGCGAACTCCGGAAGCTAGTGGAGGACAGGGAGGCCTGGCGTGCTGTGGTCCATGGGGTCACAAAGAGTCGGACACGACTTAGCGACTGAACAACAACAACTATCATGGCTTATAGCCTGCAATGGACTTTTCCTCCAAGCTTAATGCTTAATCCTTATCCGGCTGCTGCTTCTCCCCTCCTGCAAGTGCTTTTTCTCAGCCATAAATCACAAGCTTGCAAGACACATGCTTGCTTTGCACATTGGAGAAGGAGGTCCACCTCCTTCTCCTGAGCACCTAGAGAAGGAGGTTACAGAGAAGTAGGTTTATGTTCTCGTTGTGAAGACTACAATGATCCTGTCTTTTCTCTCAAGTGTTCGAAAACCCCACTTAGCACCTGGAGAAGGAAGTCTTCTGTCCTTTCTTACCCATCCTTCCCTCTCTGGGATGTGCACTGCCTCACAGTCTTACTTCAGGGGAACATGCCAACTTAAGACTTAGATTGCCCCCTCAGGAGACTCAGCAACACAGGGCCTAAAGCAAAGATTCCACCCAAAGACTGGCAACAAGCTGACTCTATGTATTGACAGCTACCCAGCCTGGGGGTCACTCTGAGTTTTCATGACATTCATTCAGCAAGTGGAACCTGTGATAAAATGAACAATAGTGAAAAATGATTTGGAAAGGACTCTGCTGAGGCCTTTTTTTGGAAAGCCGTATCAGTCATATTGAGGAAAGAAGTGCTTGTATTTTACTTTCCTTATGTCTTTTGATGGTTTGTGCACCCCACCCAATTTTGCCAAAAAACCCAAACGCATTGCATTTTTTGAAAATATATCCTAAACAAAAATAAACTTGACAGAGAAGACAGCGAATGGTAGTACCTGTCAGGACTGTTATGACAGAGTCATCCTTTGCCGCTTCCTCAAGCGCTTTAATAATTTCGTTGTACATCTGCAGACGGATAAAAAAGGACAAATGAGCAGCATTTCGAGATTGTACAGAAGGTTAGAGAATGAATAGCTGTAGCTACTTAGATCCCAGAGTCTGATTACAGTTGTGCCTTGTTATCCATTGATTCAGTACCCACTGATTTGACTCACCAATGATACCAGGGTAACATTGTAACAAGGAAAAAAAGGCCAAAATTCAATTTCTCTCCTTCCTACATTCCATTCAAGTCCATTATTCACCCTGTCTAGTGGCTGACTGCAGAATAGCATCTATATCAATGCATTCTAGGGCGACAATGGAAGAACAAGAAACCTGGAAGTGGGACTTTAAAGCTACTCTTCCACTGATTTTGTTATCCACTGATTTTGTTATCCACTGGGGGTTCTGGAACAGACCCCAGTGGATAATGAGGCAAGACCTGTATCTCCTACAGAGATCTCCAGGCTTTTCAGTACGAGGGTCACACAGTATATTTTACACATTTTTGTGGGTTAAAAAAAATCAGTTTTATAAATGAATGAATGAAATTTAACGGAATGAATACATCTTATTTGGATCTTTGTAATCAGCATGATATGATTCCGAACAAAATGTAACCATTACAAAGAAACAATGTCATGCTTAAACTGCAAAGTGATATATATAATGGGTAAAAATATAAAACATTATATTTTATATATATCTAAAATATATATATAACATATATTATATAAAAACGTTGCTGTGTGCCAGATAAAATCTTGTTGTGGGCTGGATGTAGCCCCCAACCCTGGTTCTACATTGCAGTTTCTGGTTATGATCAAGAGCCTGGAGAGTTTAAGCCTTTTCTTTTCTCCATCACAAGAAGAATCCCTCCTAGTATGTGGAGGCATTTCTGACGAAAGGCACTTTCAGATGTGGTGTTAAGTCCGGGATTGTCACACCTGGTTCACTCATTCTTTTTGGGTGTCCATGAGAATTTTCCCTGTGGTTAAACTGTCACATCCATTAATGGGAACCATCTGTCAATAATGAAAACACATAGCCACACACTGATCACAGGTGCAGACTGTTAGCACTATCTTTTTTTTTTCTGAAAGGCATCTGCCTGGATGCAATCGAACCACAATGGAAACAGAAAGGGCTAGTCCAGTCCTGAATCACATTCTATCCATTGCTGCAGCATGGAAGGAACACTGCAATTCTGCATGTGATTGCTAGTGAAAAAGCAATGACTAGGTGGAGCTACCAAGAGCTGGTTTGGAAGAGCCCCAGTAAAAAACGGCGGTGCATGTAGGACACTTGATTGTGCTCTCTTTGCAGCTCAGCTCAGTCCTGCAAAGTTATACACGCTTAACTTTTTTCTTATGCGAGTATATACGGGAAGAATATACTGTATATTCTTATGGGAATATATGGGAAGAAGATATGAACTGGTCAGAGGCTTTGCAAAAGGATTTATGTGTCTTAACGGGGTGGGGTGCAAGGAGCTGGGATTGTAGATAAGTAAGAAGCAAAACTAAAGCAGCCATCTGATTGAAGCATCAAATGCCCAGATCACACTGTGCATTTTCCTGCCCCCACCCAGACAGAGATATGGAATGAAGGTGAGAAAATATATGCACCTTTAGAATGCATAGGAGAAGGTGGGAATAACCTCGTTTCTTTTCAGCAGTAGCCCCCTATTTCCAAGTACTATGCAACTCTGCTCTAAACAAATTCACTCCCTTTATTAGTCACATGAGGATTTAATCAAACATACTAGTCTCTAAGAGACATGGTGGTGCAGCGGGTTAAACTGCTGAGCTGCGAGCTGGCTGACCGGAAGGTTCCTGACCGGAAGGTTGACAGTTCAAGACTGCGCAACGGAGTGAGCTCCTGTTGCTTGTCCCAGCTCCTGCCAACCTAGCAGTTCAAAAGCATGTACAATGCGAGTAGATAAATAGGGACTACTTCGGTGGGAAGGTAACGGTGTTCCGTGCGCCTTGGCGTAAAGTCATGCCAGCCACATGCCCATGGAAGCTTGTCCTCTGACAAATGCCAGCTCTACAGGCTTAGAAATGGAGATGAGCACCGCCCCCTACAGTCGGTCACGACTAGACCATTCGGTCGTGGGGAAACCTTTACCTTTACCTTACTAGTCTCTAAAGGCTCTGGCTTTTCAGGATAGATGGAGGGGTAGGAGGGTTTGTGCAAAATGTCTACATGAAAACCCAGTTCAGTTACACGTGGAGGATGACGGATTTCGTCACTCAAATGAACTGCTTTACCTGCACAGTGATCGCATTTTTCACCTTAGGACGGTTTAAAACTATCTTTGTGATGTTGTCTTTCGTAGTGACCTCTATCGTTGCATAGCCAGGCTGGCTGTCAGGCGAGGTCTCTGTAGTCTGGTTGGAAGATTCCTGAGCCATCAAACCTGACACAAGCTCAATATATTTCTGTCTGGCACTTTCCTGTAATGAGAGAAGCCCCTCCAATTATTATAAACTAAAGGATGGATTATGCAGCTTGACTGTCTTGCTAATATGAAGACAATATGATGAATTCAGCACAAAGGGGGCCAAAGGATTCCAAATTCAGAGTAAAATTAACAAGGCACAGTTCTATATTTTACTAAAATCTTTTTCAGGTGACAAAGGGCAAAATCCTAACCAACGTTCCAGCACCAGGGTAAGGGCAGGCAAGCTATGAGGTTACAAACATTCCTTTACCTCGAGGTGGCCTCCACTACTTCACTGCAGCATGCAGAACATGCCCCATTGGCACAGTATGTCAGTACTGGATAGCTGGTTAGGACTGCATCCAAAAATGCCCATCTCTCAGCTATCAAGCGCCGACATCGCTTGGTCGGTGCAGGGCCTCCGCGAGGGCGTTCCAGAGGCATTCCAGGGGCATAACTGGGCGGCGCGGTGGGCAGAGATGGCGGTTATGATGCAGTAGTGACGCAGGACGGCCGTAGTGCCATATCCTAATGCCGGTTCCCGGCCACGGCGGCCCCAATTCAGGCCGCTTCCATGTACATTCCTCTGCGCCTGCTATTTTACTGGTGCAGATCCAAGCAGGCCCATAGGGGCGACTGGGGCTTACGCAGATTCACGGGGAAAACTCCCCTTGTCCTGCACGTTGGTGCTGCTGCCTCCGAATGGGCCTTTGGATATGGCTCTGCTATGTCGGGCTTACTAGGCTGGCATAAGGTAGGATTGCGCTCTTAGTGGCTGAGAAGCTATGAGCACTCAGTATCAGTTACACAATGTTCAATTCCTTTTTCTCCCCCCCCCCTTTAACTTACAGCCCAATTCTATTGAAATTTCCCCATGGCAATGCAGCGGGGCCAGCACAGCTTGTGCTGTATCCAACGGGATAATTTTGCAGTATAAAGTCTCCTTGACGTAAGGGGACATTCGTTGCCTTGACCTAGGGAAAGCTCCAGCTGCTGCAACAAATCTACTTAGACCTGCACCTCCTAATTTCAGGTGCATGTCCTAGTGGCTCAATGTCTACTGATCTGGCAAGAAAGAAAGGACAGGCAACAGCACACCCCAGTGCAGCTGATACCACCCTTCTTGGGAACAGCCCACCCCGCCACGCCTCCCTGCCCTCCCTCTGCACCTTCATATCCACTCCCACCATCACCCTTCCCTTGCCCCTCCATGGCTTGGTGCAGAGTTTACCTACTCTGGCGCATGTGGAGGCCTGCACTGCTGCTTGAGCCGGTCCAGTGCCATACCGCTGCCGCTGATGCACTTGATGGCACATCTGTGACAGCACGGGACCGGCGCAAGAGCGTAGCACCAGCGCAACACAGGTATAGGATTGTGCTCTGAGGCATGCCTGTACTCCAGATTCTTTGGGGGAAGCTGTATCTGGCAGCAGATAGAAATCTGCAGCCTAGATATAGGGCACATGACAGATAAGCTGCAGCTTCTTAACACATCCATCTCACACTGCTACTAAATGTGCACCACCCCCTTGGTGTTACAGGTTGCCTTTGTAAGTCAGCAATATCAAGCCAGTGCTTCTGGATCAAAGGACGTTCTGGATTCTGAAACTGACTAATTAACTTTGGATGCAACAGCTATAGATATTAATTAGCAGCTTGTCTGAATCCTTTACTAACCTGCCATGAAGCAAAACGCTTTGCTTAAAGCCGAGCAAAGGTACATTTATGATGTAAGAATCGTGTTCCACATTAAAACGTTAGAACTGCATTGATCCATTAAAAATATATATTGAAAAGCAATACTTAACTTCTAGGATTCTCTTTTGATAGAAGTTAATTATTGCTTTTCAAGTAGGCCAGAGCCATAGCACGGGGCAGGGGAGCTTTAGAACCTGGTCACTACGGTGGTTCCACAATGTTTGGCGCAACTACCTGATGCTATTGAACAAAAAGAAAAAAAATCAAAACCACGGTTCCGTTCTGCTCTTTCTGTGTGATGGCTACTTTGACCCTTAGTTAGTTTTGAAAGCTTTTCCATCACAGTTTGTGTCCTATGTTATAAAATGACATAGCAAGATCCTTTGTTATTCTCTTTTGGTAACTTTTCTACCAAAGCCTGCTACCTTTATAAATTAAACTCTGACTGCTCCCAAGGTGCTTTGCATGACATTTTCGGAAGAGCCACTGACATGAACTAAGGGCATGTGCATATACATGTATACAAGAGAACTTAAAGGAACTCCTGTAGCTATCCATACAGTGATTTTCCAGTCTTGAGAATAACAAATGTTTAAAATAATACATCTTCCTATGACCTTTGATATCAATTTAAGGGGTGCATGGCTGCAAAGGAGTTGCTTTTATGAAAAAAAAACCCCTACCTTCTTATGTACACCTTTAGAAAAAAAAAAGCATTTGTGTTTGTGCAGATTCACTTCTGCTGAAACCAAATTAAATACACCCACAAGGAACAGACATCATTTTTTCTTTTGTTTAAGACCGCTGCCCTTTACAACCCTTATAACACTTACAATTTTACAGAATCATAGAATCATATAGTTGGAAGGGACTTAAAAGGTCATCTAGTCCACCCCCTGCCTGCAGCAGGAAATCCTCCTCCAATTTAAGTTGCACCAGGGAGGACATGCCTCCCATGAGGTTCAGCAGGATTGTTTTGTTTTTTGAGGCCAAGTGCACGCAGCCCTAACTATGTTTAATTAAGATGCAGGCTTTCAAACAAGTAATGCACTCCCAAATAAAGCACATTTGCAAGGAATGGCATACTCACCTGTGGCAAGGTGCCGAGTGACTTCCATGCATCCCATTTGGCCTTGTTGACAAAGTCTAGCATGCCAGGCTTGGGAGTATTACAGGGACCCTGAGTAGCCTGGGTGAAGAAGAAAAAACCCAGTAAGCTTGCATGTAGGAGGGGAACAGTACTGCACCTTCTGCCCCTAAACCCGACCTCCATATGTTGATCCAGAAACATCAGGTTGGCTCCTGGGGGGAAACAGGGTGCTGGACTAGACAGCTCTTCGATCTGATCCAAAGGAGTGCTCTTATAATCAGAATTTTAGCACGGGGGTTAACAAGCACACATCCCCATGCATGTGGATGATAAGTCCTTGGACTGTGCCATCATTTTTGCAAGACAATGGCCTGAGAGTCCTGCCCCTTAAGGGTAAAGCAGCAGGGCTCTTCAGACTAGGGTATCGCAATGCCCCAGTTTGAAACCCCCCTCCCCGGCTTATACCAACAAAAAGGGCATTTTCTGGCTCACAGGCTTGTTTTAGTATTCCATGTTAAATGAGAATGCACCTTATAACTGTACTTTTTTACTTCTCTTCAATAAATAGGTAGACTGTACAGTTCTTAGCTAAGAATTACTGGTAGGTCATTTGTCAGGATTCTGGTGTTGGGTAAAATCAGACAAAATTATCTATTCAATGAACTGCATATACCCCTAAGTTTTACCCTAGACTTATCCACAAGTCATAGCAAATTCCATTATTTTTGTCTTAAAATTTGCCCTCAACTTATCCATGAGGTCAACTAATACACATATATGCGGTCCTTGGGCAAGTCAAGAGGGGCAAATATGGAGTTTTAAAAATTGAAAGTGATAGAAAAAGTTATCTAAATTTGCTACAAAAACTGATTAAAACTAAACAACCCCACAATGTGCAAAGAGCTGTGTCATTTTAGAAACCCCTGAGTCAAACTGCAGAACTGCACACCACCTAATAAAATTATTTTGACAATTGTTTTCTAAAAAGATAGCTGAAGTTTCGTGATGAAAACAGCCAGGCCTACCTGTTTAAACAGTGAATAAAGCTGCAGCTTGATCTCATTACCAGGATCATTCTTCAAAAGCTGCAGCTGAGCTTTGGCCTTTTCAAAATCTTCCTGGCCAAACTGCATGGCTGGTTTAGTTGTATGGAGCTGTAGTGCAGGAAAATGGAGAGCGTACACTGTACTGTTGGAAAAGGAAAATATCAGAATCAAACCAGTTATCCAATTAAACTCTTGAGCAGATAACAATTAACGCTTGGGTGACTAGTTTTGTGCTCAAAAGGTCGCAAATCATCAGCAGCACAAAGATCAGGGAACAAGTACAAAGACACTGCGCATTAAAATCCAAGCTCAGTGTGGTGTTACTTGCAGGACAATTAACCTTTGGACAAGATTATCTAACCCAATCCTTTGGGTAAACATTGCGGTCTGGATTTTGTCAGGATGCTAAGGGGAAATGGGAAATGCTCAGTTAATACATAACTAGGAGAAGGCAAAAGAATAAGTTCACACACACACACACACACACATGCACACACACGCGCGCGCACACCCCCCCCCCCCCGCTGTTCTTTTCTGCTTTGGAGCTGATATGCAGAATAGCAACAGACAATGACACATCTGTGTGTGTGTGTGTGTGTGTGTGTGTGTGTGTGTGTGTGTGTGTGTGTGTGTGTGTG
>JAJKFI010012287.1:0-32078 GCA_029204185.1 Lerista edwardsae | reverse complement strand
AATTTTAAATGTGTAATAGTGCTTCACCTCAGGGAAAAAAAAAAAAAACCAGCTGACTAATTTATCTTGGTATGAAGGCAAGCTGCGTTCAAAGCCAGAGCCTTGCAGGTCTAGGTCTGTCTAGACCTGCAATTCCCAGCCCTGCATGATCAATCTGGTGTCTTAAATTCCGTGTCATAGTGACACACTGTTCACAGCATTTATGTCGCAGATTGTGCTTGCTGTGGACTCTGCAACACAGAGCGCAATCCTAACCTGGAGTTAGGCCAGCACAGTTAGGCCAACAAAGTTTGGCTGGCACAAGGGCAGCGTTGTCATGCAGCCGGACAACGCGGGGGGGGGGAGACGGCAAAACGGACCGGAACGCAACGGGTGGGCTGCCGCTTACCCGTTCCTCCCGCCCAGCGTTCCGGCTGCATGACAACGCTGCACAAGGGCCACTGTAAAGTGTGTTTGGACCACTCTCGGAGTCAGGGAGGATGGTGCACGTCTGTGTTCTGGCCCCTCTGAGTGGTCCAAACATCCTTTACGGTGTCCCTTGTGCCAGCCAAACCTTGCTGGCCTAACTGTGCTGGCCTAACTCCAGGTTAAGATTACACCCACAGTTTGCTCCCTGAAAAACTGTTGACTAATTAAATAAGACTTCTTGTCATTGCTCTGGATAAAAGCCTGTGCTCTCTCTCTTGCTGTCCCTCTTGTCCTACCTCCACTATCAGACTTCCTTTTAGCTTTTCTGGATTTGTGCTGCAGCACAGATAAGGACATAGGAACTTGCCTTATGCGGAGTCAAACCATTGGTCTATCTTAGTGGTTCCCAAACTGTGGATCAGGACCCACCAGTGGGCTACAAGCCAATTTCAGTGAGTCTCAAAGCACCTAGATCAGCCATATTGTAAATATGGGAAGATGGGATCCTGGAAAGGGGGGAGCTGCGTAGTTGTTTTGCTTGTGTGAAGGTTATAAATAGGATTTTTCCCCTTTCTGATTCACTTTGCTATTTGAAAATGGCTGGGAAATAACCCAATTTATTTCTGCATTCTCAGGAAAGCAGCAGGATCTGGTGTCACAATGACATCACTTTTGGCCATGACATCCCTTCCAGTGGGTCCCTGACAGATTGTCATTCTAAAAAATGGGTCCCAGTGCTAAAAAGGTTGAGAACTACTGGTCTATCTAACTAGTTCAGTATTGTCTGCATTGACTGCTAGCAGCTCTCTGGGGTTTCAGTATCAGGCATATTCCCCAACCCTGCCTAGAGGAGCCAGGAATTGTACTTGTAATACTGAACTACTGTCCCTCTACATACATCCACACACACCAATTTAGCCAGGCACCTAATTTCCTCTGCTAATTTCATTTCAAATTTAAGATACACCAGGCCACTTCAACATCCCAGATACTTAAGGATTTCAAGGTTTCTCCTCACCCCATTATTTGGAGGTGGGGGTAAGGAGGGAAAATGACTCTGTATCAATTTGGGGGCTTATGCATATTCGTTGTATTCTTAATAGACCTGACAATCCAAGAAGAGGAAGTTTACATGAGTGAGAAACACATAAAGGTTAAGTACTGGAACAAGGCTAAAAGTGAAATGAACTTCAGTGTGGCAGGAGCTTGTGGGATATATGTCAAACAATACCTGTTCATAAACAATGATCAGGTCAGGTGTACAAGTCACTTTCTTTTAGAATGCAGTGATTGTTATAGGTCTTTCTACAACAGAAGGGATAATGAAAGGTGTTTGAAAATGTCGTCTTGTTTGTGAAATCACAATAGGCATGCCCCGCTATCCGCTATCCTGACCCCTCTGTGGATACCTGAAACTAATACTGGGGATGCCCTTTTAAAAACAGAGGAATGTCAGTGGTTTTGCTGCAACAAGGAGATTTGCTTAATGTTCTCCTATCTTTTTAATAGGCATGCCAGTTTCCACGGTATCTGTGAATAACCAAAACCATGGATGCTAAATCAGTGGTTACTGGGCCATGCCTGTATGAATAAAACTTAGAAAAACATTTCAAAGTACGATGCTGAACTCAGTCAAAAAAAAAAAAATCAACCACAAACATGTTGAGTATTTGGCCAACACTACTTCAACAAAATCATGCTTCTAGAATAGAATGGAAGATGTCCATGCAGAATCATCTACGTACTTTGGTTTATTTAAATCTGAACAATATTTGACCAACGTGTTATTTTCAAGTTACCTCCTTGCCTACCAACTTTGGTATACCCCTATAAAGTAGTGGTTTTTTCCTTCTCCATGTCTGGTTGTGATGTCACGTTACTCTTGTGACACCTTGGTTGCATAGTAGCAGGATCAGAAAAAGATGGATTCCCAATACAAGGCAAATAGTCCCTGACTTGCACAAAAAGAAAAGATAGAAAAGTTTAGTGTCCTCCACAAGGGGTGAGAGTGATCTTAACAAACTTGTGCGACAAAGGATGCAGCAATGACTTCCAGGCTTGTGCACCTAAAGAGAGCTCTTCTGAACTTGCCACCACTGCCAATGAGTCCCCAAAGGAGAAAAGAAAGAAACTTGATTTCAATGAAGGCAGCTACAACAAGATCTAGCCTGAATTTGCCAGCACTCGCATATCAGACGAAACTGAACTCCTGTGATAAGGCAGGTGACATAAATGAAGCATTTGTAAAGCTCTCTGAACTTCATTCCAAATTGCCTGATTTTCTGAAGGAGATCCTGCTTCGGTGTGCTTGTGAAGATCACAGAAAAGGTACATGCATGTGCCCAGCGTAGAGCACATAGACGGAAAAAGGGTTGCCAACAGTTTGACAGACCCTGCTTCGCTGCCTTGAACTGCAGCATGACATGCAGCAATATATTACACGAAGCTGTTCATGGAATGAAATAATGCTTTTCCCATTACCTGACCTGCTTAAAGTCTGCATATTGGAGTGCTAGTGATGAGAAAGAGCAGGGGCAGTGTTTTTTTTTTTTTTTTAATTGGGAACCCAAAAGGGGACCATAAAAATATTTGCTCATAGGAATGAGGGAGAGATCTTTAGCAGTTACAAAGCTTTTGGCATCTGTAATTCTAATTCTAAAATGGAATGAAGCCTGAACAGCATTAAAGTAACTTTAGGACGAGGTGGGTAGACCAATGAATAAAATGCTTAGAAGTAAAAAAAAAAATTATAAAGAATATCTTGAGATATCTCATACTTACAGCTGACACCTTCATGTTGAAGGGAACGATCACCTTAAGGGTGATGTTATTATCACATGTAGCCCGGTAACTAATATGGTTTTTATGAGATATCTTCCGACTAGGAGACAAGGATTGCCCTGGGTTACTACTTCTAGCTGCTACAGCCAGGAAAGTTGTGTCTGCGTTTTAATAATATAGATGAAAATGAAGAGCAGAAACTGCTTTAATGCTACTTTTGCCAAAGATTAAAGGAATGTCTGAAGAGGAATGAAGGATTATATTTCAATAAAATTAATCCTCCCTAGATAAGGAAGGCTTGAACACTGCCCAACTGGAAAAATCCAATTCAGTATTTTGTGAGAAAAGAGCATTTAATTTACTCAAGACTTTGTCTAAGAAGCATAATAGTAAAACAAGTGAAAACCTGTTGAAAAGTGATTGAGAAAGAATTCCCACACTTGCCTGAACAGAACACAAACTGTAAGAGGCAGAAAGAGGTACATTTCTGATTTTTCATGCATCCTGATGCTAGTCATAATTGTTTCTCTTCCATTATATAATTGTAAAATTAAAAGTATGCCTTGCCAATCCTTCATCAATATATTGTCACCCATCCCTAAAAGAGTTTCCCCACATGGAGTTTGGCCTCCATCCTACCCCAAAATTGTTCACTAATTTATCTGAGAGAGAGGTTTTAACTCAGAGTAATGTGGGCTTATAGTAACGTGGAATTAGCACAGTCTGCAATTCAGATAGAGTTATAATTTGGTTAAATAAATCTCTCCCAATATTATCCACCACCTAATGTGGGTTGTCTAGAAATCCCATTAGTGATTTCCAGCTAACAGCCTTTTGACAAACCATTTTTTTAGGATCGTCAACCATATCAGTTACATGCGCATGTCAAAGCTACTGACTGTTGTTTTTGTTCCTGGTCTTGAAGCTTCCCTTTTAACAGCAGCCTGTCAAATGTAAACTTAGCAGGTGATGCTCTTCATGGCCTAGTGATAAATACTAGAAAAACTGTGGCCCACTAACTATGTATGTGTCAGTCTGCTGTTCAAAACACAGAGTGGGATCAGTGACATAGGTAGCAATGCTACATATCCTTAATTTCTGAAAGAGATACTACTTACATTATAGGTAGAGGTGGGTGAAAATGATTGGGGGGGGGAGTTTGATGTTTTCCAAAGTTAGAAATGTAGAAAGTGGTGTTATTTATTTTTATTCCAAGGGCACATTCTTAATGGGTTGTTTTAATGTGTTTTACTTATGATATTTATTTATGTTTTACTTATTATGGTTACATTGTATTTTGTTTGTTCTCTGTAAGCCGCTTTGGGCATTTGCTTCGGCATAGGAAAAGTGGGGTATAAATTCTTCTAATAACAATAATAATTCCGGTTCGCATGTGATCTATGGCACAGGTTCTCCAACGTTTTAGACTAGGACACACTTTTTAGAATGGCACTCATGTCAGGGCCCACCCAGATGTGATGTCATTAATTTGGAAGTGAAGTCATGGCCAGAAGTGATATCATCAAGCAGGAAATGCCATCATTGTGGTGTAATCAAATGACACTCCTGGAATGGAAACTAGCATTCGTGGACTGCAGCAATTGCATAATCATGAAGCATCCCTGACAGAAAACAAGATTAGGATAAAATATTATGTAAAAACTAAAAACAAAATTCTAAAAAATCTCACTTGAAGATTTTCACAAAGGGAATATAGCAAGGTCAGCAGCTCCAGAGATGGTGGCTCCAAGCTTTCTGCGACCCAACTGACATCAGGTTGTCACCCACCAAGCATGTCCCACCCACACTTTAAGAAACACTGTAATACAGTGTTGTATTACACTGTAATACATACAGAGAATGTAGAGGTGTTAGAGAATGGTTTTGTTTTTTCACAGATTTGGGGGTGGGTTTATTATTATTTTACAAAAATGAGAAGTGCAGCAAGTGGTTATGAGCTTTTATTTTATCACCAAAAAAAAACACACCTCTAATTAGAGGCCATTCCTGTTTTTTCCCCTCTCTTCCTCTTCAGAGTACGTCATGTCCTGCTTCGACACAGGCACACCTGCAGTGGAGCTGCCTCAAAGGGTTTATAGCTCACCACAGCCACATCACGTGCCCTTAATGAAAAGAATTTCGTCCAACAAGATTGCCAATGAACATAAAAGCTTTGGAGTGTACAGAAGGGATGCTCCTCTGGGAACTATTGTTGCAAGGTAGGATATTGTGCAATGAAAGTTATCTGAAAAAAAGAGTGGTTCTACATGTTGTATAACTTATTGTTTCTTTGGTCCAATGTGTGTCCTGTGCTTTCTCCATTACTTCTTGGATTTCCTTTCACACACTCTGATTGGAAGAAACCACCCAAAGTAAAATAAGAAGGCTCAGTCCCATTCCCTTGAGGGGAAGAAGCACAATCTTACATATAATAGGAAGAGAACTATATTTGGGGAGGAAGGACTCTCCTCCAAATTAGCCAAAATGGGCCTTATTTGTGGGCTTTGCCCTCTGCCTGCAAAGGAGAAACAGCCTCATTCAGACTCTCTTTCTTTTTTTTTCTTTCTTTTTTTTGGGGGGGGGGGAGGGCGTGATGTTGAACAATAACACTGATCCAAGATTGCTCAGCTATTTGGCCACAGTGGCTTCCTATTTGCTTCTTCTCCAATACTCAACTTCTATGCAGGTTTGTAGATGCATGGATTAAAAACATATTTAAACTAATATGTCAAGTTGTGTTTGTGGTTTTGCTATTTGGCAGATAAAAACAAGATGATTAAAAAGGGCATGTTCATATTTGTTTTAGGCTTGCAAAACAAGTACACATAATTCTGGTACCAAAAATATTCACAAATCTGTAGCAAACATTTATTTGTTACTGGTACATAAGAACATAAGAAGAGCCCTGCTGGATCAGGCCAAGGGCCCATCTAGTCCAGCTTCCTGTATCTCACATTGGCCCACCAGGTGCCCCAGGGAGGCATGAGACAACAAGATGCTTGCATTTCCGCGTGATTGACTGCCTGTCCATCCCGTTCCACAGCTGCCCTGGCCTCGGGGGGGGGGGGTTCTGCTCGCCGGGGGAGACGGGGGCATGCCAGAGCCTGGGTGAGCAGCAGTGGGGTGTGCAAACCAGGGGCAGCCCCCCCCCCCAGGCCAGGGCAGCCGCGGAACGAAACGGGCGGGCTGCCAATCACGCGGAAGTCCCGCCCAGCGTTCCCGTTCCTTGTTTGTAGATGACACCACCGCCTATAGCCCATGATGGAACTTGGAAATATAAAAAAGTGCTGCTTCGATGCAATGCAGAGTACAGGCAAACCCCGGTATGTGCAGGGAATAGGTTCCCCCCCTGTGGATACCTGACACCAAGGATAAGAGAACATAAGAACATAAGAAGAGCCCTGCTGGATCAGGCCAAAGGCCCGTTTAGTCCAGCTTCCTGTATCTCACAGTGGCCCACCAGGTGCCCCAGGGAGGCATGAGACAACAAGATGCTTGCATCCTGTTGCCACTCCCTTGCACCTGGTACTCTGAAGTAGCCTACTACTGATGTAAGGAGGTTGCACAATCCAACATTGCCTATAGCTACGATGGACTAAGAGGGAACCCTATGTTAAGTATAGGGTTCTCCCCTCCCTCCCCGAACAAGGAGGTTTTTTAGCGAACCAAAGTAAGAGTAAAGGAAGGTAAGGGAGCCTGATCCATGGATAATTGAAACAGCAGATACGGGATCCATAGATATAGGGCCCACCTGTACTCAGAGCAGCTGGAGCTATGCATGGGGAGCCCTTCTTAAAAAATTTCAAATGCATCAATCATCTGGTAGGAAAAAGAAAACAGGGAAACCAAGATCAGCCATGTTCCCCATCTTGAACCGCTGGCTCTAGAATTCTACCTTTCAAAAAGCACTCTGTGTGTCTGTACCACCAGCTGTTGAATCAAAGAGGGCAACCATTTGCACCCTAACTAGCACACTTAGATCCCCAAACAGCTAGGAACAGTGCTGGCCATTGTTGTTGCCTGAAATGGAGCAAACAAACCACCACCCCTTTCTCTTTTTTTCCTGTCAAAGTCACACAGCACACAAGTCCTTCCTTCCTTTCAAATCACTTTCCCTTCCTAACAGCAGGGGGTGAGAAAAAGCAGCACAGTGCTATATTTGTCTTTCCTCTACAGGCCATCCATTGGGAGGGTGATAAGTGGGTTGCTGTATTGCCCCTGAGAACTGGCCCACAAGCTGTAGCCTGAAGAGGCCTGTTTCATCATGTACATGTTCGCTCAGGATACACAAGCTTCCCTATGCTTATAATTTTGCAAAAGTTGCAGTATGCAACGTATTTTTTGGAATCTGATTCATAGACACATCAGTGTCAGCTTTCAGGCACAGTTTCTGCTTTACAGATAGTACCCGCCCTGCGTTGTTCATTCAAAAGAAGAAAGAACAACACTCTCACCTGGTCAGCTTGCTCCTTTTTCACATTACAAGCCCGTGAATTTCTTGCCTAATACCACTCATTTTATCTAGTTCTCACCAGCTAGTCAAGAACAAGAATGGAATCTTTTATTTAGTTCCAGAGGGATAACCATCTCGATGTAGGAGAGCAAAAATCTTAAGTGTCTTGTGATACCTTAAAGACTAACACATTTATTGAAGCATAAACATTAATGGATTAGCACCAACTTCATCAGATGCATTTGATGAAACGGGCTCCAGGCCGCAAAATTTTATGCTACAATAAATGCGGCTGTCACAAGACTCAATTGTTTTAACGGTTGTTCCTGGTTCTGTTTTAATGGCTGCTTGACTCACAGGAATGTGGCCTCAAAATGTTTTGGGACTTGCAAACGGGGAAAACTCCAGTTGATTTCATGCTGGTGAAGCTTTACCTGCTTCTTCATCTTCACATGTAGACTACTGTTAAAGGCAGAGGCAGTAAACAAAAACCTGGCAATGCTAAGTAAGGGATCCACAATCTTTCTTTCTTACAGAAACTTTCAGCACAATCCTAAGGTTTGCTTGAGCCAGGGTGGCTGTCCTCACCCCGGCTGTTCAGTGTAGCAAATATGCCATAAGGAACATTTGCAGGGTCCGGGAGCCAGCTGGGCTGGCACAAAGGCCTACGCTGGCCTGGCTGCACCAAATCCAAACTCTGTGCCAGCTGGCTCCTGGTTTCTGCTGGCTGACACAGGAACTGGGAGAGGGTGGTGGGAAGGTATTTTGGAGGGAGGGAGGGGCGTATCTGGATGGGAAACGGGGGAACAAGATGACAATGAGGCCTGGGAGGGGGTGGGATGGGTAGTGGTGGTACATGCTGTATCCTAACCCCTCTCCCACCCAGAGTTACACTGGGCTTCCTGGATTTGTGCCAGCTATATAGCTGGTGCGGATCCAAGAAGCCCCATGGGGTGGCCTTTGGCCTTACTTGCGGTAAGGCAAAATATATCCACTTACCCCAAGGAGACCTCTAGACTGCTCCTAAGATGCACTGGATGTAGCGTAGGCCATGGTGGCCTGGTTGTGCCAGCGCAGCTAGGATTGGGCTGTTTGTTTTCTCCTTGTTTTACATTTCTTTCAAAAAATGAAGTGTGAATTTCACTAGTATATTTTCTCCCTCTTAAAGTAACCCAGGAGGTAATACTAGCATCATAACTGGGAAAGAAGGAATGAACTCCAGATATTCTGGCTGTCTTCCAATGCTTGTTATTTCTTTGGCTCATGCTCCTGTTTCGTAAGGAAGTTTGCTGTCTCTTCTGTTCACCTGTTATATATTTAGGATTTGGCCCAGTCTTAGAGAGTCTATTAACGACATTTGCATTCAACCTATAAAGTCATTCTCCCCGCAGCTAATTAAAAAGCCAATTGTTAAGCTCTGAAAGTACCCACCTGTGAAAATTTGAGGCTCCAAAATATGTAAAGCTAACTGAATAGCCAGGAACTAATCAGGTCACACTTCCTTATGCAGTGTGCTCTCTAGTACAGAACATGCTGTGCAATTTATACTTGTCAAAAGACTGGAAGTGATGGAACAAAATAGAATCCCAGATATCATACTTAGGGCATTTTTTCTTGCACACAAATGGGCTCTACGAGAGGTGGAAGAGCTGCAGGAATGTGAAACTGGTTTGAACTCTTGCAACAGGAGAGAATAAAAGTTTAATCACTCTGAAGCAACAGAGAAAAACAATGTCAGCCCAAAGACTTTACCATTAAAAAAAATATTTTCCTCTCAATATATGAGTTACATATGTGGCCTCAAGGATCTGTTCTCCATCACCCTTTTCTTGAATCTGTAATTCCTCCACTGCCTGATTATGCAGAACCACAGCACACCAGTCTTGGTTTTCCCATGTCAGCACATCAGATGGGAAATTCTCCTCCTCGGCATCAAAGACTTACAAATACTTGTTTGATGGGAATACCTAATATGAGGTACTACATATTCCAGTTCATTAGGCCACTGCCAACATTCTACATATTTGAATCCATTCTAAAACTTGTGCACCAATCAGGAACTGTAATAAAACAAAACGTTGAAATCAGGTTTTCCTGTGGGAATTCCCACAAGCAAGTTCTGCCTAAATAATTTCAGAATGGGATTGTTTCTTTGAGAGACAAGTAACTAAGAGCCCAGTCCTGAACTGTCTGGCTCCCGTAGGAGGAGCAGCACAAAAATGGCAACAGTTGTCTCCTTCCCCAAGGGAGAACCTGCTGTCCACAATGGGGTTACTCGGCTCTCCGCTGGCTATTTTGCCAACGGTGAATCAAGCAGCCCTGTGTTAGGCTGCCTGAGCCACCACTAGGGATACGATCCGGCAGTGGAAGCCGCAGCTGGGTCCTACCCCCTTCAGGATTGGGCCCTAGGCCTGATTCCTGAGAAGCTATTTCTTTGCTTTATACCAGTATCTATAAAGCATAGATACTGGGCCCTCTCTGGACACGTGTCAGGGGCCATTCCCCCAAAGGTTTCTGCAAATCCATCCCATAGCTGGTTGCCACGGGGCTCACAGGAATGACTGTTGCTCACTGATAGAGCACACGCTTGGCATGCACAAGGTCCCAGATTCTATCCCTAGCAAGACCTCTGTCTGTGCCCTGAAGAGCCATTATCCATCATGTAGACAGTACAGTGCCGGAGGGACCAATGACCTGACTTACCATAAGGCAGCTTCTTAACTGTTGATTTACACAAATCTAGAGTTTTGCACTGACTCTGGATTTTATGTCCAACCCTTGGGAGCAATATCTTTTGACTTGTGTGGAGGAGAGGGTGGATTAAATGCCTGCATAGGAAGTCCTGCTCCCCTCTGCAAATTAATATAGTACTGGCTGGCACACTGCCAGGGGGTGAGACTACTGCTGGGGATCAATCCAGGGTGGGAAAGGTGAGAGGGACCCAGATCATGACAAGCTTTGGAGACAACGCTGGCAGCAGGGCACACACAAGCTTACACACAAACTTCATGCATGCAAAGGGGCTCATTCTAGGTTCTGGCTCTGGCCCTGATGAGAAGCTCTAATCTAGCAGAGAAGTTTGCCTGGGAAAAGATGGTGCTCATCTTTTTTCCCCCGGCAGGTCATTAGGAAAACTGCCCTCTCCAAGTAAAGCTGTTTTTGCCTCAAGGGCAGAGCAGGATATGAGCTTGTAAGAAGCATCTGCCCATTTCTTCTGAATGGCTGCTTCTCCTAGAAATTCATTTTGCTCCTAGACATCATGGAGAGGGACAAAGAGTGGTGCAGGGCACTGTTGTCATATAACATAACAAAGAAGATCAGCGCAAAACCTCCTGAGGAGGCATGCCAAATGTGCCCGCCTTTACCTGCCAATGTGCCAGCCACTGCTTCTCCAACTTTTAGTGCTCTAGCTCGGCGCGCTCTTTCCGTCCACATTTCCTCTTCCTCTCTATTTCCCACTTCCTTTTCCAATTCAGGGAGTGGAAGTTGAAGCAGCAGCAGAGGAGGTGTGTGGGCAGACAGAGATGGGAGCCCCTCACCAATTTGCTGCCTGAGGTGACCACTCCAGTTGGCCTCATGGGTGGGTGGCCAAACACATGGAATGGATATCAGGTTGTAAAGTATTTGCCCTTACGCAAGCATGTGTTAATAAAGCCTTTAATTCAAATTTTCTGCTAACACAGTGTCTTTGTTTTTTCTTCCACAACAGATGGACACCAAACAGTATGTCAACTCAGTATGACCTGCAATCAGTTAGTCAAGAGCTTGCAAAATTTGGTGAGATCGATTCAATGACCGCTTTTGGAAGGCAAACCGTCATAGTTGTATTCAGTGACATCCGTGCTGCGTGTAAAGCAGTGAGCGCTTTCCCACCTCACGGCCCAGACAGAGGCATGCGCTGTTTCTGGCATTACTTATATGCGAGCCAATACAAAATACCGACGTTCCGAAAGAAAAAAAACTCTAAGTTGAAAACTGTGAAGTCTTCAACAAGTAGGGTGTCAGTACATTGAATGGGATTACCCTTGTCAATATGAAGGCACAATCTGGGTATGTATCCAAAGGATTAATTTAATAACATTTGTTCGTGTAAAATGGGGATGGAAACTCGTCCAATAAGAACTTGCTTTGTGAGGTCGGTGGGTGATCAGAGTTTTGACTTCTTCTGAAAGAAGTTCATTATAGCGTTCACGCACTCATCAGACACCCATCTTTCTTGGAGACACTTGCACTCTTCAGAATTAACATCATGTAGCTTCTCCTTTTCCATGTTTCGCATTAACTGCTTGGAGGATACCAAGGCCTGGAGAAGGAGAAAGAGAAAACAGAAGCCCTCAATTAGTGTGGAGCACACAGTTCCAAGCTGTGTTCCTCTGAAGCTAATGTATTGCAAAGGCCATGTGATCTCCCAAATCCATGCTTGCCTCGTCATTCTAACTGCATGGTGGGGGAGGGGCTTAACTTGCAGTGAACTGACAAACAAGAAGGGGGTATCGTTTGCTGTGTTTTTCCATCACAATTTTCCCAGCCATTCCCCCCCCCCCAGTTTTTTCTCATCCAAGTTCCAGAAGCAAATGTAAACTCAGTTGGGGAAGACAGGAGTGGCCTGGATGATGAACAGCTGGTGGGAGCTGAAGCTCACTCTTCCCACACAGTCTTCCCTGCAGACAGAGGTGTCACTAGGGTTTGTGTCACCTGGTATGAGAGTTCATTGCGTCACCCCCATGATGGACCATACCATGCAGAATAAATTACAATATAAAATGCACAGCCTAACTGCAGTGGCATCACTAGGAGGCCAGTCCTATACTGCCTGATCACCTGGGAGCACAATAGTAGCCAAGCGCGCAACTGGCATTGCCATGGCGTTACCATGGCATTGCCATGGTGCCACCCCAGCACCAGGAATCATGGCTTACCACTGGCGTTGGAGGTGCTTTACAGTGCCATTTGCAACAGAGATGCAGGCAGTACAAGCCCACATTGGGCTCCTTAGGATTGGGCCCTAGAGTTGATGTAACCCTCATTAACTTTATTGATTTATATGACACACATACACAGTAAGAGTTCTAGTATTAGCCCTGATACACGGAAATGACAGCTGACTTATACTAACACCTTATTGGTTCCCTGCTGTCTCATAATAGCTCCTCATTGGCTCTCAGAACAATCACTCATTGGTCAGTTTTGAGTTAAGGAAATCCACTTTGTGTTATAGAAGGCAGTTGTGTTTTCCTTTTCTAGTTATTTGGCTATAAGTTTATAACAGATATCTCAATGTGTCACCTCAATTGTTTCATTGCATTCTGCATGGAATTCCACACCGAATGATATATACATATGAATGTATTATTCAAAAATACCAAGTTTTTCACAATTATGGCCACTTGCGGTGTCACACACACACCCCTGAGTGCGTCACCAGTGGGTCCACATCCCCTGCAGCCCTCCTAGCAATGCCACTGCCTGCAGATGCCTCCCTCAGCCCTGCATTAACAAGCATGACCTAGCAAACACAGGTCATGCAAACACAGGTAATCTGGCAAACATTTTCCTGCGTTTCCATCCTAAGCCCATTTCAAGACTACATACCTAACAGAAATGAACTATCTTACAGCTACTTCCTGCTCAAACAATATCGCTTTAATGTAGAATGTGGGAACAACAGAGCCAGTTCATTTCCATTTGTACACTGGCAACACTACAACAGCAAGAACCCTTGTTCTACATAACGAAGAGGGAAAGGAGGTGGGAAGTAGTGTACAGCAAATAGGGTTGCTTGCTCTATTCCTTTCTGCTTGGTTCCCCCCCCCCCCATCAGATTCATCTGCCCTATGCAAACGATCTCCTGATGAACTATACACATGCGTTTTCCACCTAAGTCCAATATAATTACTATCCTCATATGGCAGAATTCGTGTATCAAATCAATTTGGTTATAAAAAACAAGCACCCTTTGTGGTGATAAAGCAGTTAATGATTACTGATGCTACTCTTGAGTGATCAGGTCAGTCAACAGATGAATGCCAGCGTCTAATAATAATTTCCCTAGCAGAAAATGTTGCAGGGATCAGAACAAAATGCCCAAGACAGATAAAGGTTCCAAGGAGCAGGAAGCTCTAAAAAACTTTGCTTCTGAAAGCAGCAGCCAACTCTTCCTGTCATCACCCAGCGCACATGTCCTGCCATAATTTTTGATCTGGGGAACTTAAGGTGCCCTCCCTAGAGGTTCAGCACGGTAGGGAAATAATAACCTCAGAACTATATATTTAACATTGCTCTGGGATGCCCAGCTGAACCTATGCTACTATTGAAAAACGCTCATTTTTAGACCGATCTTTTGAGACATTTTACCATTTTTATAGACTACTTTCTTCAGCAAAATGGAATAGATGTTTAGAAAAGAAAGCAAAAGATGGCATTTAAAAGGTGTTTTTGGCACCTTTTAAATAACTTATTGGTGGTTGTGCTCTCAATCTATGTCACCATAACTTCAGTTGTAGCTTTTATGCAATGGAAACAATAGTAACTTTATCTAAGATAACCCTGAGGATAAATAAGATAAGAATGTCACTATCCTGGTGTTTGGAAATACAATAATACCTCCCATAACAAGAGATGTATTACAGGAAACTCAAGCATTTTGTGAAATAGCATTGTAGAAGATCAAGATAAGGCAGGACACTGGAGCTGACTGGGCCTGGGCTTTCCAGAATGCACTGGGATTCCACTGGCTACAATAGCTGTCAATCATTCCAGGAGAAAGAGCACTGTAATGAATCAATGCTAAACGGGAGCATTGGTAATATAGGAGATATAACAATTTGGACCTCTGTATTCACAGGGGCATCTGTTCCTGGACCTCCTGTGGAGTTGGAAACCTGCAGATAATTAAATCCACGGGTTGCGGTCCAATAGGGCCTCTGGATGTCACCGGAACCTTGTTCTGGTCACGTCCAGAGCTGTTCTGAAGTCCATAGTAGCCTTGCGGCTCTGAAAAAGGTCTCAGAAAGCCCCCCTGCCGAAGTGTTTCACGGGTACTTCCTGTTTTCACCAAAAGAAAAAAGAAAAAAATTGCACTGGAAATGTTTTCAAGCTGTGAAATCTAAATCTTTGGGAAGCATAGTCCCACCAGCAGAAATGCTCTGAAGCAAGTGCTTTGAGGCATGGTAGCGCCATTGCAACTGTGAAATGTGTTGGTAGAAGGCTTGACTATGGGTAATACACTAACATTCTTGGGGAGGTTTGCATAAGCTTTCAGCCTTGTCCAGACTTCTTTCTGAAAAGTATTGTCAGGGAAAACTTCAGTCACGAGCCCCAGCGAGCAGGCTTCTGCCGCAGTTAGCTTCTTGTTGAAAAGCAGCATCTGGGTTGCCTGAAGGAAAGAAAATCCAGAAACTTTCTTGAATAAAATGCAAGAGGCAAACAGGAAAATATAAAACTTCCCATGCGGATTTCTTTTTTTTTCACAGCAGACGGCTAAGTTTGAATCTCTATTCAATATTTATGCTTTGACTTGAGATACACGGATGGGCAGCCCAATCCTAAACTGTGCGGAACAGGCAGGCCAGCTGGCTTGCGCTGTATCCAGTGCAGGTTACGAGGCAGCTGGATGTCACCTTGGGGTAAAGGGATATTTTCCCTTTACCCCAGGTAAAGGCTCAGCCGCCCCTATGGGGCTATTTGGATCTGTGCCAGCGAAATCGCTGGCGCAAATCCAAGGCCCACATAGGGCCAACCAGGCTGCAGACCGGGGTTAGAATCCGGCCTAAGTGCTGGCTCCACCCTCCTTCCCGGGCTGGCCTGCCCTCTGGGCTGCATTCCCCGTCTCTCCCTGCCCTGTTCCACCTTCCTCCCGCCCTCCCAAGGCCCCACACTGCCTGAACTCAGCCAGCACTTCCTCGTTTATCTGGGTCAGTGTGGAGGCTGGATGCAGCCTTTGCAGGCCAATGGGCCTCCTTGCGCCAGCCCAGCTGGATCCTGGGTTGGTATAAACATGCCATATGGTACAATTATGACAGCACTGGGCCAGCATAAGAGGATCGTGCCCTACATTGCAACAACAAGTAGGCTGGACTGTGCCTGGACAAGATTATGCTCAGGGTGACATTGTATTGACTTCTCTCTTGGCATTTTACAAAATAAGCCTGAGCAAAGTCTCTAGAGCAGTGGTTCCCAATGTGGGGCCCACAGGGGGGGCAATTCGAGAATGAGCTATTAACAGTGATCTATGTATTGATAAAGGTGAATTTGCTGAAGCAATGTTATTCTGCAAATCATTAGAGAGCACCACTACTGCTACTGATATATATAATAAGCTAAAAATGACTTAGATAATAATATATAATGGAAAACATAACATCTTGTGCAGCAGATGGTGCTCCTGTTACGATGGGAAAGAAAAATCGACTGGATATCACTAAATGAGGAGATTGGAGACTGAAGCTGACTGAATTGGTGCCTAGTATAAAAGGCACAATCCTAAACTGGAGTTAGGTCAGCATAAACTAAGCCAGTAAAGTTTGGCCAGCACAAGGGCCACTCTAAAAATATATATTTGAACCACTCTCGGAGTCAGAGGGGCCAGCACACAGACGTGAGCCATCCTCCCTGATTCCGAGAGTAGTCACCATGCTTTATGGTGGCCCTTGTGCTGGCCAAATTTTGCTGGCTTAGTTTATGCTGGCCTAACTCAGTTTAGGATTGTGCCCATAATCTCTCTGCATCAAGCACAAGGATCTCACTAACTGTAGTCTACTTATCAAAGTATTACAGAAAAAACTTTCATTAAAATTATTTTATATTTATGCATTTCAGTATTATATGTTTTGAAACTTTATTTGCTGTTTTTTCATATCACTTCATATTATTATTATTATTTTTAACAATTTCTTAGTGATTTCTTCCTCAGTACTTCAACTGTCCATTCGTTCTTTTATTTTTCTCTTTCATGGATGCCATGTTCTTTGGAACCTTGTTTAAACCAAGTTAATGGCCTTTTAGGCTTCCTCCACGTGAATAGGAGTTCACATTTTGAATCATAAGAATTATATGTCACAAGGAGGGGGCATCAGGATTTTAGAGATGCTTAGGTGGGACATGGCCAAAAAAAAGTTGGAAACCACTGCTCTAGAGGTAACTTCTCTCAAAACCACCATAACTTTTAATTACTTGTTAGTACAACAAGTGAGGAAAACTGCAAGTCAGTAAACTCTTAACAAAGAAGCCTAAACTTGGACAGAGAAAATACTTCTCTTACCTTGGTTAAGCCCATAAGTTTTGGAAATGTGTAGGAGGAACATCCTTCTGGACTCTGACCCAAGTTGCTAAAAGGGGTGTGAAATGTTGCCTATGTAAAAAGAAAAAAGATTCTCTGTTCAAAATAAAAACAGTCCTTCTCCTCAACTGTTCTCACTTTTAAACTGAGCAATACTCAGAGCGCAGTCCTAACCTGGAGTTAGGCTGGCACAGTTAGGCCAGCAAAGTTTGGCTGGCACAAGGGACACAATAAAGAATGTTTGGACCACTCTCGTAGTCAGAGAGGCCAGCACACAAACATGCGCCATCCTCCCTGACTCAGAGCAGTCCAAGGTTGTGAGCCCCCCCCCCCCGCTAAGTGACTCCAGCCAGAGTGCAAACCCCACAGGGTGTAAAGTAGGGAAACCTTGGTGGGGGAGGGGGTTGTGGTGTGAAAATGTAGCATCCCAGCTCTATCTTCTGGGTGGTACTGGTTATTGCCTCTTTTCAGTGGAAACTTTTCTTGGTCCTTTCTAGTCAAGCTCAGGGAGTAACCTTTCCATCAGATTTTTTGTATTTTTACTACCCATCTTTTCTTCCCCCATATGGTTCTATTTCTTTTTTCATCAGACTTTTAATAAAATAATTATATTTTGATCCTTTGTCTACCTGGTCCGTGTACATAGATAATTCAGTGGAGTGTGACGTCTCTTCGTCCTGTGGACACTACTGTGGGTTTGATTTTTAATAAGAACCCATGGGGTCCAGTGTTCTCCTGGGAGGGAGGCTTTCCCAGATGACCCTCTTCTGCCAGGTCTCTGTGGCCTAGGATGGTGGTGGCAGAACTGCCAAGGGGTTTTCCCCGTTCAGATTTTAGTCCAGTTAAAGGAAAGCAGGGAGCAGGAAAGAGTGAATGTGCATGTACCAGTAGGCAGCCTGCCTTCTCCCCAGAACCCTTTTCCTTGACAAGTCTCCATTTGGAAAGAAAAGCAGTGTTTAAGAGCACAATCCTAACCTGGAGTTAGGCCAGCAAAGTTTGGCCAGCACAAGGGACACCATAAAGTATGTTTGGACCACTCTCAGAGAGGCCATCACACAGACGTGCGCCATCCTCCCTGACTCTGAGAGTGGTCCAAACATGCTTTACGGTGGCCCTTGTGCCAGCCTAACTTTGCTGGCTTAATGGTGCCGGCCTAAGCCCAGGTTAGGATTGCACCCTAAATTAAATAAATATATTTTGCTGCAGGTAACTTTTGTGTCTAATATTGGAAGTGGGAAGCAATCATGTGAAAGACTTACCCTGTCAGTAGCATAGACAAGGTCAAAAAGCCCAAGGACAGTTACAGAGATGCCAACAGCTGGCCCGTTCACTACAGCAATTAACGGCTTAGGAAAGTCAATAAAATGTTTGACAAAATCTCTGGAGATAGAAAGGAGCAGAATTTGAGTTTGCAGTATGACGATGGGGCCATCTTCCTCACCATTCACATTTATCATCATCAAATGGTTTGTGTCGAAACGCACATGCTAAGCATGCCATGGAAAAATGCACATAATAATGTCATCCATCCTGACATTATGAAAGACATTTCATCCATCCTGAATGGTGTCAAATGATTCCAAAATAACCACAGCAAATGCTAATCATTTATTACTTCTGCTGATGTCTTCCCTGAAAGTCCCTTTTGTATGATGAACTACATCTATGGAGAACACACACCAGCTTCTTCAGCTCAAGGTCTCCCATGTTACTGCCCAATAATCTCTCCCTCCATCCTCAACCATTCTGTACAACACAGAACACAACGTTAGCCTGAAGGCAAAGCTCCTTCTTTGCCATTGATTGACTTCTCTCATGCTGTGATGCCTCCGACTGAATCACACTAATGATGCTACTGCTTCTCTGGAGCCTCTCTAAAGGGCCTTGGAAAGAAGGTTTAATTTCTTCAGGGACCTTTCCTTTGTTCATCATCATTATTTCATACTATAATAGGTATCATGCCTTGTAAAAAGAATTGTGGAAAGGCCGTCTATAAGACGCAAATAAATTAAAATGCTTAACGCCTGCTTCTAAAACTGCTGGCAAGACTGCACAATAGTATGAAGTGCTTTGGATGCTTTAAAACACAATGGCCCCTCTTGACAGTACAATGTGGGCATCTGTATGCTCAAATTGTCTTGACTGTCTTTAGGGCAACCCAGAGCTACTGGCTTCCCTGGGCTGCTTCTTTTGAGGGTACATTGTAGTTTATGGACTCCCCTTTTCTGTTCAGGGTGCTTCCAAACATCAATCCAATCAAGCGATGGTAGGACAAACAGGAAGCAATTCCCAGAAGAGGGACGTGCACGTTAATTTACAGCTGGCACTGCTGTTTTCTCTTGTTAGTGTTCTGCCTTCCGCATTAGTAGAGGTCACAAAGGGTATTTGTTTGCTCCTCACCAAATGATATAGATTGTGGGTGATCAGTGTTCTGAATCAAGAGCACTGGCTACCCATTTATCTCTGGAAGCTCCATTAATCCTCTCAACATATTAAATAAAAATATACCATCTCATGAAAAGCTAGCTATAATGATGCGCTAGCTCAAAATAACCACTGCTGGCACAACCAGATGCTCTACCTCAGGGGTAGGCAGAGGCAGATCTACAGGGAGGGCAAAGCTCTAAGTGTTGCAAGAAGCCTTACCCTGTCATGTAAATCCCTCCTCTCCCTTGCTGCTGTAGCCAGTAAGCAACGCCAAGATGTTGCTTTTCCCTGTGAGGATTGGCTAAAACGGTGCAGGAGAGGAGTGATTTCCGCTGCAAGGTAAGGCTTCTTGCAAAACTTAGAGCTTTGCCCTCCATTTGATCTGCCTCTGGGGGTAGGCAACCATCAGATGTACGTGATCTACTTAACAAAATGACCAACAGGCGAAGAGCCACTATGATCCCTCCCTTACTCAACACTGAGCTGCTTCTTCCTCCTAACATGCTTAGGATGTAGCCCAGCCCAGCTGCACCGGCCTGGCTATTCCAGCGCAGGTTAGGATTGAGCTGCCTGTCCCACTGAAGCAACCACCAAGGTTGCACTGCACGAAATAGAACAGTTTTAAAGTAAACCACTTTAAGACAATGTGGATCAAAATAGTCACAAAAGAACAGCATGCAACAAAACACATAATGGGGAAATGGAGAAACAACAGCACTAAAAATAGCTCAAGAAACAGCTAAGCTAAGCAAACCAAGAAATCTTTCACTGCCCAGGAGACAGAATATCATATTTGGGGGGCTGTCACTGAGAAGGCCCTATTCTGAATCTCCATCAAAAATCCTCCATAGGCAGGGAGATGTGAAACACCTCCTATCAGGATCACGAAGAGCAAACACATTGATGTGGGAGTCCTAAGCCATGTAGGGCTTTATGGACAATAGCCAGTGCCTTGAACTATGCCTGGAAACAGTAGAATCCAATATAGTTCATGGAGCACATGTGTAATGTGCTCAAACCATGGGGTAACCAACAGCCTTCTGCACCAGCTGTAGTTTTCCAGTAGTTTTCAGGGGCCAATACGAGATTAGAGCATTGCAGTAGCCCAAATGAAATTCAGGCATGGATCACATTAGCCAGATTTGGTAGGCAAGCTTTCAATTGCAATCTTTACATGACCTTTGTGGATTCACAAATCCACAAATTTTTTTCTTGCCCTTGGAAGGGTCATTAGAACAAACTTCTAAAAATATTTGGACTATATCTTAACCCACATCAGTTAAGAAAATTGCATATTGATTCCACAGAATCCCTTGCCAAGCAAGCCTCTTCACTTGTAGTTTATAGATTACAGAAGGATTATTATTTAGATCAATAACCAATCTAGTCTAGGATTTTATACAATAATCATCACAGAAGTTAAAATCAGGTCAGCAGGTGTACAACATTTTTACATAGCTTCATCAGTATTCTTACTAGATGAAGTAAGATTAAGCCAGAAGTTGCAATCCTTACATTGCAAAGGGGGAAAAAAACAAATCCTCCCATTCCCAGAAAACAAGACCATAATGTGAGTGACA
This sequence comes from Lerista edwardsae, assembly GCA_029204185.1. Taxonomy (NCBI): domain Eukaryota; kingdom Metazoa; phylum Chordata; class Lepidosauria; order Squamata; family Scincidae; genus Lerista; species Lerista edwardsae. The sequence goes on along the minus strand of JAJKFI010012287.1, from coordinate 11,152 downwards.
TTTTTGCAAGCCAATGAATGTTAATTCAGTTCAAAATAGACACTGTCAGCCCAACCATGCCAGCCCATAGCATGCAACACCACTGTATGATACGGTAGGTGGGGGGGGGGAACCCAGGAGAAGTACCTCTTTGTGGGCCACCTGGCTTCCAGTGGATCTCCTCAGATCTATGCCAACTATTTAGCTGGCATACATTCACGGAGATTGAGAGGGTGTGTTGGGCCAGGAAACAGGATATAGGATTTCGGGGTGTGTGGCTGCTGCTGAAAAAATCCCTCCTCGTGCCCTTGAACCCCCCTTTACTGGCCTGCTCTGTGCCCTGATCCTCCCCTGAATCACTCCTCACTGCCACCTTACCTGCTCCGGCATAGCGCACAGAAGCTGCTGCCTTGTGCCCAGGGCCTTCAGCTGTTTGCAGGGATGGCCCTGGTGCACACAACAGCAGTCCAGCTTTTGTACCACTGGACTGGGACTAATAGTAGCCAATTGCGAAATCTGCCACTGTAAGCCCTGGATAGGATTGGGGCCCAAAGTGGGGCCCAACGCTTGCTCAACCTACATGATGAAAGCACTAGATTCCAATGCTGAAACTTCCTCTACGCTTGCAGTCCAATGCAGACTTGCTTGGGAGCAGCTCCACTGAGCTCATTTCTGAGTAAACATGACCAGGCTACAGATCTATGCACATTTACTTGGAAAGAAGTTCCACTGGGCACAGCGGGATTTATTTTCAACTAAACATTCATGGGGTTGTGTTGCAAATTTCTCATTTTTTAAATGGGCATTAGTTACGCTTTGCTTCTCTTCCATCCCACATGTTCTTATGTCTATTATATGCTTTGACACAATGTTTTTGTTTTTTAAAAAAAAATCCTACTTTAGCAGTTCCGCCCCATTTGCTGCTGCCTCTTTTACTCCACCCTCGGCGAGATTGGCAAAGTTGTTCAGGTCATTTCCACTACAGTAGTAATCTCCATTACCTGCGGAGAAGTGCAAACCAAGACTTGAAAAAATGCAAATGGAAAATAATCATGTTACATTTACAAAACTGCACTGAGCTCACTATGGGCACAATCCAGCAGACCGCAAACACTATTATTTCGGATGAGAGAAACACAAGAACATGCTCAATTCTCTAACTGAGGTCAATGGGATTTAAAAGACCCATCTGGGGCTGGGCTGTATTCCTGGTTATATAAAACGGTCTCAAAGGAAAAAAGACATCTGACCATTAAGGAAAAAAAAATCTACACATAGTTAGCCAGGCTGGTCTGTTGCAGCGAAAGCAATAGCTAAGATAGATAATGGTGGTCTAAGATGCTACAGGACTCTGTTTTAACCAAAGAAAACTGCCATCTTGGATGTTCAGGGTTACTACTTCTACAGCCCAATCCTATATGCCAGTGGAATGCATGTTCTGCCCGGAAAGAGCCAGTGCACGAATCCAAGTGTGAGTTGCATGACATTGTCACACTCACTCATGCTGCCTGTGAGCGCAATGAGGCCACCAGTGCAGTAGCTTGCTGCTGCACGTGGGGGGACGGACGGACGGACAGTGGCATCCCCATCCCCCAACACAAGCTGAGTTGGTAGCAGGTGTGAATGGTAGGATGGAAGGGGGAGGGAGTGGGATATGTTTCTGGGTGGGAACTAGGGGTTGGAAAGAAGAGGGAAGGGGTGGATCTAGCAGCAATAGGGCAATAGGGCATGCTGGTTCTTATTGACTCCTTTTCCACCCTCCCTGCCCCTTTCCTCTCTATGGACATATGCAATCAAGCTAGATGGCATGTGTATGAGGAGACTCATTGGTACTCTGGCAGATTACCAGGAACTAAGCACAAAATATTAGTATCTCCTGCTGGCTGACTGATTACCCCCCCCCCCACACACACACACCCTAGGAGGCAGTGCACACCTTTTTGGCATGCTTGCATCAGTAGGAGGGCTTTGGAGAGGACTGGGGCCCCACCATCTATAAAAATAATGTATGTCTCTAAGATTTCCTCTATATCTGACAACAATATATCATTTGCAGGGCAAGTGGGGTTTTCTATCACTTCAGAGATGAGACAGGATCAATATAGTCTTCCTAATGAGAACATAATTTAACACTTCTCAGAATGGTACATGCACCTTTTATTCTTTTCCCCCCCCAAAAACACCCAAGCAAAAGGTTGCCCTATGAAAACAACAACAACAACCCATGCCGTGAATAATGCACTTTTCCTGATTTCTGTGAGCCGAATGTGATGGTCAGTGACAGACCCAAGTCTGAGGGCTAATTTAGACATGATTCTGCTATTATTTTTTACATGTAAAATATATATATATAGGAGGTGGGATCTGGATCAGAACTGTACTGAACAGGGACGCATTTCTCCGTGTGCTGCCCTCCTAATAAAAACAATCCCTCCAGCCATTATTGGCACCAATGGCAGTGTCCTTATAGTTTCGGGGGTGATTGTCACCAGGACTGTGGAATGGGGGGAAAGAGTTTAAAAATCCCCCCCTACTGCCCCAATCTGATCAACATCCCCTATGGCTGCTGATTAAAAGACACACACAGAAAGGGGAAAGATATGTATCATATCCTATCTAGTTTGGCCCAGAGAAGCCTGTATAAAAAACATCTCAACATCTAAAACAAACATCTAAAAAGTCATGGAGAAGGAGCTAATTCAGAGGGCAGAGGCCTGGACAGGGGAGAATGAACATATAGTGAGAAAAGCCCCACTGCATCGGGCCTATCTAGTCCAGCTTCCTGTATCTCACAGTGGCCTACCAGATGCTTCAGGGAGCATGCAAGACAACAAGATACAGGTGGGCCCTCGAATCCACGCATTCCATATTCGCTGTTTCAATTATCCATAGATTTGGGGGTTCCCCTTAACTTCCTTTATTCTTTGGGTTGTTAAGAAACCTTCTTGCTTAGGGCAGGCGGCAGGAGAGAACCCTATACTTAACATCATATTTCCTCTTATCCAGGTATTCAGGTAGCCCAGGAACCTAACCCCCTCAGATACCAGGGCATGCATGTGCTCGCATTTCATTGCCACTCCCCTGTACCTGGCATTCTGAGGTAGCCCACTTCTAAAATAAGGAGGTTGCACTATCATGGTCAGTCCTCCAGGAAGTCAAGCCTGATTGCTCCCTGGAAGGACAAATCCTGAAGCTGAAGCTCAAATACTTTGGCCACCTCATGAGAAGAGAGGACTCTTTAGAAAAGACCCTCATGCTGGGAAAGATGGAAGGCAAAAGGAGAAGGGGGCGGCAGAGGATGAGATGGTTAGATAGTGTCACCGAAGCGATGAACATGAAATTGGGCGAACTCCGGAAGCTAGTGGAGGACAGGGAGGCCTGGCGTGCTGTGGTCCATGGGGTCACAAAGAGTCGGACACGACTTAGCGACTGAACAACAACAACTATCATGGCTTATAGCCTGCAATGGACTTTTCCTCCAAGCTTAATGCTTAATCCTTATCCGGCTGCTGCTTCTCCCCTCCTGCAAGTGCTTTTTCTCAGCCATAAATCACAAGCTTGCAAGACACATGCTTGCTTTGCACATTGGAGAAGGAGGTCCACCTCCTTCTCCTGAGCACCTAGAGAAGGAGGTTACAGAGAAGTAGGTTTATGTTCTCGTTGTGAAGACTACAATGATCCTGTCTTTTCTCTCAAGTGTTCGAAAACCCCACTTAGCACCTGGAGAAGGAAGTCTTCTGTCCTTTCTTACCCATCCTTCCCTCTCTGGGATGTGCACTGCCTCACAGTCTTACTTCAGGGGAACATGCCAACTTAAGACTTAGATTGCCCCCTCAGGAGACTCAGCAACACAGGGCCTAAAGCAAAGATTCCACCCAAAGACTGGCAACAAGCTGACTCTATGTATTGACAGCTACCCAGCCTGGGGGTCACTCTGAGTTTTCATGACATTCATTCAGCAAGTGGAACCTGTGATAAAATGAACAATAGTGAAAAATGATTTGGAAAGGACTCTGCTGAGGCCTTTTTTTGGAAAGCCGTATCAGTCATATTGAGGAAAGAAGTGCTTGTATTTTACTTTCCTTATGTCTTTTGATGGTTTGTGCACCCCACCCAATTTTGCCAAAAAACCCAAACGCATTGCATTTTTTGAAAATATATCCTAAACAAAAATAAACTTGACAGAGAAGACAGCGAATGGTAGTACCTGTCAGGACTGTTATGACAGAGTCATCCTTTGCCGCTTCCTCAAGCGCTTTAATAATTTCGTTGTACATCTGCAGACGGATAAAAAAGGACAAATGAGCAGCATTTCGAGATTGTACAGAAGGTTAGAGAATGAATAGCTGTAGCTACTTAGATCCCAGAGTCTGATTACAGTTGTGCCTTGTTATCCATTGATTCAGTACCCACTGATTTGACTCACCAATGATACCAGGGTAACATTGTAACAAGGAAAAAAAGGCCAAAATTCAATTTCTCTCCTTCCTACATTCCATTCAAGTCCATTATTCACCCTGTCTAGTGGCTGACTGCAGAATAGCATCTATATCAATGCATTCTAGGGCGACAATGGAAGAACAAGAAACCTGGAAGTGGGACTTTAAAGCTACTCTTCCACTGATTTTGTTATCCACTGATTTTGTTATCCACTGGGGGTTCTGGAACAGACCCCAGTGGATAATGAGGCAAGACCTGTATCTCCTACAGAGATCTCCAGGCTTTTCAGTACGAGGGTCACACAGTATATTTTACACATTTTTGTGGGTTAAAAAAAATCAGTTTTATAAATGAATGAATGAAATTTAACGGAATGAATACATCTTATTTGGATCTTTGTAATCAGCATGATATGATTCCGAACAAAATGTAACCATTACAAAGAAACAATGTCATGCTTAAACTGCAAAGTGATATATATAATGGGTAAAAATATAAAACATTATATTTTATATATATCTAAAATATATATATAACATATATTATATAAAAACGTTGCTGTGTGCCAGATAAAATCTTGTTGTGGGCTGGATGTAGCCCCCAACCCTGGTTCTACATTGCAGTTTCTGGTTATGATCAAGAGCCTGGAGAGTTTAAGCCTTTTCTTTTCTCCATCACAAGAAGAATCCCTCCTAGTATGTGGAGGCATTTCTGACGAAAGGCACTTTCAGATGTGGTGTTAAGTCCGGGATTGTCACACCTGGTTCACTCATTCTTTTTGGGTGTCCATGAGAATTTTCCCTGTGGTTAAACTGTCACATCCATTAATGGGAACCATCTGTCAATAATGAAAACACATAGCCACACACTGATCACAGGTGCAGACTGTTAGCACTATCTTTTTTTTTTTCTGAAAGGCATCTGCCTGGATGCAATCGAACCACAATGGAAACAGAAAGGGCTAGTCCAGTCCTGAATCACATTCTATCCATTGCTGCAGCATGGAAGGAACACTGCAATTCTGCATGTGATTGCTAGTGAAAAAGCAATGACTAGGTGGAGCTACCAAGAGCTGGTTTGGAAGAGCCCCAGTAAAAAACGGCGGTGCATGTAGGACACTTGATTGTGCTCTCTTTGCAGCTCAGCTCAGTCCTGCAAAGTTATACACGCTTAACTTTTTTCTTATGCGAGTATATACGGGAAGAATATACTGTATATTCTTATGGGAATATATGGGAAGAAGATATGAACTGGTCAGAGGCTTTGCAAAAGGATTTATGTGTCTTAACGGGGTGGGGTGCAAGGAGCTGGGATTGTAGATAAGTAAGAAGCAAAACTAAAGCAGCCATCTGATTGAAGCATCAAATGCCCAGATCACACTGTGCATTTTCCTGCCCCCACCCAGACAGAGATATGGAATGAAGGTGAGAAAATATATGCACCTTTAGAATGCATAGGAGAAGGTGGGAATAACCTCGTTTCTTTTCAGCAGTAGCCCCCTATTTCCAAGTACTATGCAACTCTGCTCTAAACAAATTCACTCCCTTTATTAGTCACATGAGGATTTAATCAAACATACTAGTCTCTAAGAGACATGGTGGTGCAGCGGGTTAAACTGCTGAGCTGCGAGCTGGCTGACCGGAAGGTTCCTGACCGGAAGGTTGACAGTTCAAGACTGCGCAACGGAGTGAGCTCCTGTTGCTTGTCCCAGCTCCTGCCAACCTAGCAGTTCAAAAGCATGTACAATGCGAGTAGATAAATAGGGACTACTTCGGTGGGAAGGTAACGGTGTTCCGTGCGCCTTGGCGTAAAGTCATGCCAGCCACATGCCCATGGAAGCTTGTCCTCTGACAAATGCCAGCTCTACAGGCTTAGAAATGGAGATGAGCACCGCCCCCTACAGTCGGTCACGACTAGACCATTCGGTCGTGGGGAAACCTTTACCTTTACCTTACTAGTCTCTAAAGGCTCTGGCTTTTCAGGATAGATGGAGGGGTAGGAGGGTTTGTGCAAAATGTCTACATGAAAACCCAGTTCAGTTACACGTGGAGGATGACGGATTTCGTCACTCAAATGAACTGCTTTACCTGCACAGTGATCGCATTTTTCACCTTAGGACGGTTTAAAACTATCTTTGTGATGTTGTCTTTCGTAGTGACCTCTATCGTTGCATAGCCAGGCTGGCTGTCAGGCGAGGTCTCTGTAGTCTGGTTGGAAGATTCCTGAGCCATCAAACCTGACACAAGCTCAATATATTTCTGTCTGGCACTTTCCTGTAATGAGAGAAGCCCCTCCAATTATTATAAACTAAAGGATGGATTATGCAGCTTGACTGTCTTGCTAATATGAAGACAATATGATGAATTCAGCACAAAGGGGGCCAAAGGATTCCAAATTCAGAGTAAAATTAACAAGGCACAGTTCTATATTTTACTAAAATCTTTTTCAGGTGACAAAGGGCAAAATCCTAACCAACGTTCCAGCACCAGGGTAAGGGCAGGCAAGCTATGAGGTTACAAACATTCCTTTACCTCGAGGTGGCCTCCACTACTTCACTGCAGCATGCAGAACATGCCCCATTGGCACAGTATGTCAGTACTGGATAGCTGGTTAGGACTGCATCCAAAAATGCCCATCTCTCAGCTATCAAGCGCCGACATCGCTTGGTCGGTGCAGGGCCTCCGCGAGGGCGTTCCAGAGGCATTCCAGGGGCATAACTGGGCGGCGCGGTGGGCAGAGATGGCGGTTATGATGCAGTAGTGACGCAGGACGGCCGTAGTGCCATATCCTAATGCCGGTTCCCGGCCACGGCGGCCCCAATTCAGGCCGCTTCCATGTACATTCCTCTGCGCCTGCTATTTTACTGGTGCAGATCCAAGCAGGCCCATAGGGGCGACTGGGGCTTACGCAGATTCACGGGGAAAACTCCCCTTGTCCTGCACGTTGGTGCTGCTGCCTCCGAATGGGCCTTTGGATATGGCTCTGCTATGTCGGGCTTACTAGGCTGGCATAAGGTAGGATTGCGCTCTTAGTGGCTGAGAAGCTATGAGCACTCAGTATCAGTTACACAATGTTCAATTCCTTTTTCTCCCCCCCCCCCTTTAACTTACAGCCCAATTCTATTGAAATTTCCCCATGGCAATGCAGCGGGGCCAGCACAGCTTGTGCTGTATCCAACGGGATAATTTTGCAGTATAAAGTCTCCTTGACGTAAGGGGACATTCGTTGCCTTGACCTAGGGAAAGCTCCAGCTGCTGCAACAAATCTACTTAGACCTGCACCTCCTAATTTCAGGTGCATGTCCTAGTGGCTCAATGTCTACTGATCTGGCAAGAAAGAAAGGACAGGCAACAGCACACCCCAGTGCAGCTGATACCACCCTTCTTGGGAACAGCCCACCCCCCCACGCCTCCCTGCCCTCCCTCTGCACCTTCATATCCACTCCCACCATCACCCTTCCCTTGCCCCTCCATGGCTTGGTGCAGAGTTTACCTACTCTGGCGCATGTGGAGGCCTGCACTGCTGCTTGAGCCGGTCCAGTGCCATACCGCTGCCGCTGATGCACTTGATGGCACATCTGTGACAGCACGGGACCGGCGCAAGAGCGTAGCACCAGCGCAACACAGGTATAGGATTGTGCTCTGAGGCATGCCTGTACTCCAGATTCTTTGGGGGAAGCTGTATCTGGCAGCAGATAGAAATCTGCAGCCTAGATATAGGGCACATGACAGATAAGCTGCAGCTTCTTAACACATCCATCTCACACTGCTACTAAATGTGCACCACCCCCTTGGTGTTACAGGTTGCCTTTGTAAGTCAGCAATATCAAGCCAGTGCTTCTGGATCAAAGGACGTTCTGGATTCTGAAACTGACTAATTAACTTTGGATGCAACAGCTATAGATATTAATTAGCAGCTTGTCTGAATCCTTTACTAACCTGCCATGAAGCAAAACGCTTTGCTTAAAGCCGAGCAAAGGTACATTTATGATGTAAGAATCGTGTTCCACATTAAAACGTTAGAACTGCATTGATCCATTAAAAATATATATTGAAAAGCAATACTTAACTTCTAGGATTCTCTTTTGATAGAAGTTAATTATTGCTTTTCAAGTAGGCCAGAGCCATAGCACGGGGCAGGGGAGCTTTAGAACCTGGTCACTACGGTGGTTCCACAATGTTTGGCGCAACTACCTGATGCTATTGAACAAAAAGAAAAAAAATCAAAACCACGGTTCCGTTCTGCTCTTTCTGTGTGATGGCTACTTTGACCCTTAGTTAGTTTTGAAAGCTTTTCCATCACAGTTTGTGTCCTATGTTATAAAATGACATAGCAAGATCCTTTGTTATTCTCTTTTGGTAACTTTTCTACCAAAGCCTGCTACCTTTATAAATTAAACTCTGACTGCTCCCAAGGTGCTTTGCATGACATTTTCGGAAGAGCCACTGACATGAACTAAGGGCATGTGCATATACATGTATACAAGAGAACTTAAAGGAACTCCTGTAGCTATCCATACAGTGATTTTCCAGTCTTGAGAATAACAAATGTTTAAAATAATACATCTTCCTATGACCTTTGATATCAATTTAAGGGGTGCATGGCTGCAAAGGAGTTGCTTTTATGAAAAAAAAACCCCTACCTTCTTATGTACACCTTTAGAAAAAAAAAAGCATTTGTGTTTGTGCAGATTCACTTCTGCTGAAACCAAATTAAATACACCCACAAGGAACAGACATCATTTTTTCTTTTGTTTAAGACCGCTGCCCTTTACAACCCTTATAACACTTACAATTTTACAGAATCATAGAATCATATAGTTGGAAGGGACTTAAAAGGTCATCTAGTCCACCCCCTGCCTGCAGCAGGAAATCCTCCTCCAATTTAAGTTGCACCAGGGAGGACATGCCTCCCATGAGGTTCAGCAGGATTGTTTTGTTTTTTGAGGCCAAGTGCACGCAGCCCTAACTATGTTTAATTAAGATGCAGGCTTTCAAACAAGTAATGCACTCCCAAATAAAGCACATTTGCAAGGAATGGCATACTCACCTGTGGCAAGGTGCCGAGTGACTTCCATGCATCCCATTTGGCCTTGTTGACAAAGTCTAGCATGCCAGGCTTGGGAGTATTACAGGGACCCTGAGTAGCCTGGGTGAAGAAGAAAAAACCCAGTAAGCTTGCATGTAGGAGGGGAACAGTACTGCACCTTCTGCCCCTAAACCCGACCTCCATATGTTGATCCAGAAACATCAGGTTGGCTCCTGGGGGGAAACAGGGTGCTGGACTAGACAGCTCTTCGATCTGATCCAAAGGAGTGCTCTTATAATCAGAATTTTAGCACGGGGGTTAACAAGCACACATCCCCATGCATGTGGATGATAAGTCCTTGGACTGTGCCATCATTTTTGCAAGACAATGGCCTGAGAGTCCTGCCCCTTAAGGGTAAAGCAGCAGGGCTCTTCAGACTAGGGTATCGCAATGCCCCAGTTTGAAACCCCCCTCCCCGGCTTATACCAACAAAAAGGGCATTTTCTGGCTCACAGGCTTGTTTTAGTATTCCATGTTAAATGAGAATGCACCTTATAACTGTACTTTTTTACTTCTCTTCAATAAATAGGTAGACTGTACAGTTCTTAGCTAAGAATTACTGGTAGGTCATTTGTCAGGATTCTGGTGTTGGGTAAAATCAGACAAAATTATCTATTCAATGAACTGCATATACCCCTAAGTTTTACCCTAGACTTATCCACAAGTCATAGCAAATTCCATTATTTTTGTCTTAAAATTTGCCCTCAACTTATCCATGAGGTCAACTAATACACATATATGCGGTCCTTGGGCAAGTCAAGAGGGGCAAATATGGAGTTTTAAAAATTGAAAGTGATAGAAAAAGTTATCTAAATTTGCTACAAAAACTGATTAAAACTAAACAACCCCACAATGTGCAAAGAGCTGTGTCATTTTAGAAACCCCTGAGTCAAACTGCAGAACTGCACACCACCTAATAAAATTATTTTGACAATTGTTTTCTAAAAAGATAGCTGAAGTTTCGTGATGAAAACAGCCAGGCCTACCTGTTTAAACAGTGAATAAAGCTGCAGCTTGATCTCATTACCAGGATCATTCTTCAAAAGCTGCAGCTGAGCTTTGGCCTTTTCAAAATCTTCCTGGCCAAACTGCATGGCTGGTTTAGTTGTATGGAGCTGTAGTGCAGGAAAATGGAGAGCGTACACTGTACTGTTGGAAAAGGAAAATATCAGAATCAAACCAGTTATCCAATTAAACTCTTGAGCAGATAACAATTAACGCTTGGGTGACTAGTTTTGTGCTCAAAAGGTCGCAAATCATCAGCAGCACAAAGATCAGGGAACAAGTACAAAGACACTGCGCATTAAAATCCAAGCTCAGTGTGGTGTTACTTGCAGGACAATTAACCTTTGGACAAGATTATCTAACCCAATCCTTTGGGTAAACATTGCGGTCTGGATTTTGTCAGGATGCTAAGGGGAAATGGGAAATGCTCAGTTAATACATAACTAGGAGAAGGCAAAAGAATAAGTTCACACACACACACACACACACATGCACACACACGCGCGCGCACACCCCCCCCCCCCCGCTGTTCTTTTCTGCTTTGGAGCTGATATGCAGAATAGCAACAGACAATGACACATCTGTGTGTGTGTGTGTGTGTGTGTGTGTGTGTGTGTGTGTGTGTGTGTGTGTGTGTGTG
>JAJKFI010012278.1:0-14392 GCA_029204185.1 Lerista edwardsae | reverse complement strand
TCTCTCTCTCTCTCTCTCTCTCTCTCTCTCTCTCTCTCTCTCTCTCTCTGTGTGTGTGTGTGTGTGTGTGTGTGTGTGTGTGTGTTTGTGTGTGTGTGTGTGTGTGTGTGTGTCACAATCCTAACCAACTTTCCAGTTCTGGGGTAAGGGCAATGCAGCTCAGAGGTAAGGGAACAAACATTCCCTTACCTTGTGGAGGCCTCCGTGATTGCCCCCCAACTGCAGGATGCCCCATTGGCACAGTTATGTCAGTGCTGGAAAGTTGGTTAGGATTGCACCCTATGTGTGTGTGTAATCCTAACCTGGAGTTAGAAACTAGGCCAGCATAGTTTCGCTTGCACAAGGGACACTGTAAAGCATGCTTGGATGTTTGGATCACTCTCGGTGTCAGGGAAGATGCCACACCTGAGTGCTGGGCTGGCCTCTCTGACTCCAAGAGTGGTCCAAATATACTTTACGGTGTCCCTTGTGCTGACCAAACTTTGCTGACCTAACTGTACCGGCCCAACTGCAGGTTCGAATTATGCCCTGTATGTGGTTGGTGTGTGTGTGTGTGTGTGTGTGTGTGTGTAAACATGTGTGGATAAAACACACAGTAGAATTACTTAGAATACTTACCGTTTAACTAATTTAATTGTGAATTTTCAAAATGCTCATTATCTTAATTAGTCTGTAACAACGGCAAACCACTTGAACATAATTGGATTAAAGCAGCTCTGAAACAGTGGCTTTGGTAGAATGGTGTCTGATGTTAGCTTTTTGCAGCAATCCCTGTATGTTATTAATGAGGGCAGCTGGATGTGTACATAGATGAGATTGTTGCTGGGGAAGTCTGCAGGACACTAGAGAGTCTTTGCTGTGTGAAGGCGAACTGACCCCTTCCTTTGCCAAGGCCTTCCCAACATGCTCCATTTCTAGGACATGCATTCTTTGTCTTTAGACCTTAGCTGCCCCTTAGCTGGGGAGCAGGTTGTCCATTCCATCAATACATGGCTGTAGTTGCTGCCAGAGTCTGTGTCATTCATAATACGCTTCCACTTTTGACGAATGATGGCCATATTACTCACCTTGTTGATGGTCAATCGCCTGTTCCTTAGATCTATGGTCTTCAACCTTTTCTGTTCCATGACCCCAGTAGATAAATATATATAGAAAGTTTGAGACTGGAGACCCACCACAGCTCCCGCCCCCATCCCAGGACCCTCTACACCTACTTCCCGCCTCTGTTACTCCCAGTGCTGTTCACTGCAATCAAATATTCTTATTAGGGAGAGCAGGAAAAGTCATCATGAAGCCTGGCTTTAGTGAAAGCTATTTTAGCACAATTGCTAAGACCTTGAGAGGACTGGGACACAATCTCCCAGCACCTGAAGGGGTACACTGGATGCCTCCCCCTTTTCCTGATAGTGCTCTAGTCCAATGGTCTTCACCATTTTTCATTCCTGTAAGTTGCCGCGACCCCAAACTGAGGCTTCACAACCCCATTGGGGTCCCGATATCAAGGCTGAAGAACACTGCCTTGCATCTTTCTCAGCACAAATTTTCTTCAGAGCTATCTGTTGAAATCTCCAGTAGATTGGTTGCAAAGGAGGATCTACAAGGAGGGCAAAGCTCTACGTGTTGCAGAAGCCTTACCCTGTCATGTAAATCCCTCCTCTCCCTTGCTGCTGTAGCCAGTAAGCAATGCCAAGATGTTGCTTTTCCCTGTGAGGATTGGCTAAAATGGTGCAGGAGAAGAGTGATTTCCACTGCAAGGTAAGGCTTCTTGCAAAACTTAGAGCTTTGCCCTCCCTTAGATCTGCCTCTGATTGGTTGTTCTTGCCACAGAAGCTTGTGTGACAGCTGGCTGGTGTTTATTGTGAATTAGTCTCAGCCATGGGACTTTTCCAATAACTGAGACTGCCTGTATGTCCCAGAAGCCAGCACAGTGCTGCTAACCCCAAGCAAAAACCCAACAGCCTTAGGCAAAGCTTGCAAATCACTAGTAATATCATAGAGTAGAATCTATTATCAGTAATAGGATATTGATATTTAATACAAATGACTATTCAAGTAAAAGCAGTTGCCAGTGTGCACAATGACATTTCCTATCATTGCAAAGCAAAGAGTGTCCAAAGCCTTTTATAGCCCAGTACTATTGATCTGAGGGCCAACCTATTAATTTTTTCTTGAGAGCATGAAACTCCTCACCTGCATTATGCTGATGTCTTTGCAAGGACAGCTAAGATAGTACTGGCCAAAGTGCAACTGCTTGAAAATTGCCAAGCAGCTTCTCCATGTGGAGAAAGAAGGTGGGGAAACTGGACAGCAAACAGTTGTCCTTGTTTGAATTGTTTCATCCTGCCCTAAAGTGTTTGGACCACTCTCAGAGAGGCCAGCACACAAATGTGTACCATCAGTGATGTCATGCAGGGGGAACGTGGGGCAACTCAGTTCCACTAGTTAAAATTAGGGCTGACTCCGCCCACTTCACTCTCCCTCCTCCCCCCTCCCAATTTCTCTGCAAAGAGCTTTTCTTCTTGGTTGGCCGGCACTCAGAGGGTTAAAGGGAGCGACTCCGGATTCCTAGGGAGGCGAAGGCAGTGATGTCATTCAGGGGGAACGGATCAGAACGGGCGTTCCGGATCCTAACAGGCTCCATGGCTGGTTCTGGGTTCCCGACAAGTGCCAATCAAAAGTGAGTTTCTGTTCCTAAATCATTTGAATGACACCACTGTGTACCATCCTCCCTGACTCAGAGTGGTCCAAACACACTTTACAGTGTCCCTTGCGCTGGCCAAACTTTGCTGGCCTAACTGTGCCAGCCTAACTCCAGATTAGGACTGTGCCCTAAAAAAAATCCAGTAAGTTCAAATCCAGTAAAAATCCAGTAAGTATATTAAACGTGTCCAAACGATGTATCTATCTTCAATGCCTATCCTCTAGTGTGATTTCTCACATCCGGCCACTAAAGCATTTTTGCTGCCACAGAACATCTGTTAGCCTGCAAACACAACCCGTTCAAAGACTACAAAAAGCCAATGGGGCCCAAAACGTGGCACTGCCACCTTTTACAGAAGGAAGGACAGGTGCATTATTGCTTACTTGTGTAAGTTAATTCATGTACATATATGCACATTGAAAATTCTCCCTTGGCTAGCACTGATCCTGTTTTTTCTCTCTCCAAGTTATCCAGAATGCAGAGGAAGGAAGGAGACTGTTGGTTTGCCTGTATATATTTGATAAAATGGCACCTTTTAGAGAAAGAGGCCTGAACTGGTTCAAGTTGTGGTAGCATGTTGTGTAGCTACCAGCAGTTTCTGAACCAAGGCATTCTTCAATAGGTCTGAGGAAGCACAGGGAAGAAGCCAAAGAGTATATCATAGTGGCAAATAAAGGGATGAGTGTGAGCAGTAGTGTCAGCCTACCAGTACGCTGGGCGTGTCTTCCGGGTGAGCGGCAGCGCGATCGCTGCGTTCTGTTGCGTAACGGCGAAAGCCCGCCCGCTGCAGCAACAGAACGTTTCGCCGTTACGTAACAGAACGCAGCGATCGCGCTGCCGCTCACCTGGAAGACACGCCCAGCGTACCGGTAGGCTGACACTACTGAGTGTGAGACTACAGAGATCTGCATCTAAGCAGCGAAGATTGTATATAACACTATCATACAGAATTACATCCATGCATGTTTGAATACAGAGCCTGAGCCACTGATGAAGATAAAAAGGCTGAAGGGGCCATATGAGACAATCCTATGCAGATTTACTCTGAAATAAATGCCATTGTGTTTGGTGGGGTTTACTTTTCAGTAAATGTGCATAAGATTGCAGCTGTAAAGAAGAACAAATTTTATAGCTGGGCATTGTGAAAGTTTCGGCTATTACATTATTGCAGGACACATGGTAGCTCTTTAGTTACCCAGACTCAAGTTCTCCTAAGCAAAATTGTGCAAGGCAGATAAACTACACCACACACAAACACTGTTATCTGTAGTACAGTATAACCAGCCATGGGAAAAATCCATGCAAAGCGTGTAATTGATCTAGGTACTGTTTCTGCATTAGACGTTGGTGAGCAAAGGAGAGGATGGCAGGGCCTCCTGTGAGGCAAACAATAGGAAAGCAAATGCTTTAGCTTTCCATTTTTCTGGAAACTGTGACATAAAGGGGGAAAAATCCTCTCCCCATACTCCTAACCCACGGCTGCTGTTTACAATGTTTAGAAACGTACACATAGCCACATTATGCATTTAATATAAAGTGTAGTACAGTCCTACAACAAAACTACTGTATTTCAGAAATGGCGTACTAAATATGTTTTCTGTTATGTATGTTCTAGCTGCAGAACTGCGTTGAAAGTGTGCCACAATGACATGCAGAAATTCCAATTGATTAACTAGATCCGCCTTTTATATACAATCCTCAATATGCTCTGCTGGTACAAACTGCTATTTACCAGGGATGGGAATTCCAGTCTCAGAACTTGAGTCTGAGTCGCAAAAAACACATGTTTTTTGCTGACTCATGTAGACTCGAGTCATGTGTGTCAATGTCTTGGGCAGTGACTTGAGAATTGATCTGAAAAACTCAAGTCTGAAAACCAAACAGGCACACTTGGCCCCCGTAATGTGCTTGTGTTGGCCCAAGAGCATAAGCGCTGACGCGGGCGTGCCAACTGGTACCCCCATGTTGGCCTTGGGCCAATGCTAGCAGTAGTGTTGGCCCAAGGGCAGTGGCATAAGGCCGCACCATGCCACCCTTGCATCAGCAAAACTCAGCAGGCACAAAGGTGTTTCTGGGAGGAGAGCAGGCGGGCGGGCGGGAGGGTTGTTCTGGGTGGGGGGTGGGCGGGCCAGTGGGCATGCTGACCTGAGGAGGGGGGCAGGGATGGGATGCGGCCTGTAGGCTGTCCCCAGGCCGCACAACTCCAATTTATTTAGCAGGCACAGAACCAAGGAAACCTATGGGGAGGCTGGAGCTTCCCCTGAGGCAAGGGTGCAAATGTGGGGAGACTGCCCAGCTAGTGGCGTCGTGAGGGGGGCGGGCCGCACCAGGTGATGCGCACGGGGAGGGGGGTGACACCACCAGGGACCAAAATTGCTAAAATTGTTGTTTTAAAAAATAATACCATCATGCTATATACCGTTTGGGTGTGGAATATTACCCTGAATTCAATGAAAAAAACCGGAGTGTAATATCTTAATTCTATCAAATGTTATGGCCAAACAACTAAAAACTAAAATACAACTTTTAATGTAAAAATTGCAATTTTTTTTAAAAAATCATGGTTTTACAGAATAATACTATCATGTTATATACTGTTGGATGTGGAATTTCACCCAGAATTCAATGAAAAAAACAGAGTGTAATATCTTCATTCTATCAAAAGTTATGGCCAAAACCCTAAAAACTGAAAATATAACATTTTATGTAAAAATCACGATTTTTAAAAAAATTATTATTATGAGTCAGTTCTCATTTCTATGTATCAGAGCTAATACTAGAACTTTTATTTAATTGTGTGAGTGTCATCAAAATTGGCCATGAGTTTTTTGTTGGTTGCTAATTCGTTGGATGACCTGTACTTAGTTAAATAAATACATAAATAAATAAAGTTGATTGGGATAACACCAAGCCTTGCGATAACAGTGCATTTAGGTTGTGCATATGGTATTGTAATGTATTCTGTAATTTTTGGGAGCAAGGGTGACAAGCATCATGGGGGGTGATGCACTGACCTCCCACTCCAGGGTGACGCGAATTCTAGTGACGCCACTGTGCCCAGTGGAACTTAGGATTGCGCCCTGAATCACTACAACCTCAAATGAGTATTTTGCCACCAAGACAGTTGAAAGATTAGACCAGTGGTTCCCAACCTTCTTTGACTGGTGGCTTCCTTGATCTACTGCGCCATTGGCCATATCTCCCTATTAAGGCTACAGTCCTGTACATTTTACAGGGCAGCAGGTTTTCACATGAATTCTACAGTTCCATGGAGAGCCACAACTCCCAGTTTGGGAACCACTGGATTATACTGACCAGTGATAGCCACCCATGTTTAACCCTTGCTCTCCCAGTGATGTTTAACATATGCTGTTGAACAGCTTCCATGTTTGTTTTTCTACAGTAGATACTTCAGAGAAGCAATTTGGCATCTCCAAGATGGAAAGGTTCTGTCGAACACCAGACAGTTTTATTATGATTGCTTGCTACTAACTGTGATGGAGAAACAAAGACGAAATTGGGAGGATGAAACAAAACAAAGCTCTGTTGCAATGTGGCATCTATTTCTGATTACATTGTCTCTGAAGTACCGTACACCAGGTGTTTCAGAGCTAGATGCAATCAAATGCTTAATATCACTTACTTTATGGAATATACCCATTTTTTTTGGGTTTGGTACACCTATAGTACCATAAATTATCCACTCCCCTTCAGCTATCATCATACCTCACTGCGAATTCATCTAATGGCACATTTTCATACAACCTCTCTCTACAATAGGCAGTTGGATAGAATTGAAAAGGTTCAATGGCCTCATCCCACTCGATCTGTTTCCAAGGCACATGTGGTTCCTGCTGATTTTCAAAAAAAAAAAATTAAAATTAAGGAAAAAATAGCTAAACTAAATACATCATTAAACAAGTGGCTTTTAATAGACAAATACATTTGATCAAATCAAATTGAATAGCTCCACAACAAATGCTTGTTTTGCTGAGATGGTTAACAACAGGAGGGATACAAAATCAGCTCACACGTACCACTGGCGAAAACTTTGCAAACATGCTGTAAAGCCCATTCATGACAGGGGTCTATGTTTGCACTGAGGTGGTGCTCTTTCAGCACCAGGCCCCAATGGGAGCTGGTGGCTGGCCAACACTCCAGCAGTGCCAGCCACCAGTAAGCCTGTTTGGAACCAGGCAGGGAAGGGAGGAGGGTGGGACCCGACATGGGGCTGCTCGGTTCACTGAGGCCCACCAAGGTGAGCCAAGAAGTCCTATTGCAGGCGATAGGGCTTTCCCCAAGCAGCCTCCGGCAGCTGCCCGGCTCCCATAGGATGCAGTGGTCGCCATTTTGGTACCACTGCTCCTGCCTGAGCTGGTGAGTTCAGGATTGGGCTCTCTGTTCCTTTAATTGTCGATTGGAGCAGAACACAGCACTTCTAATTTTGGGTAGAGTGTCCCCCCATGTTAGGCACTTGAAGTCTTCCTCAGAGAACTAAGAACAGCTAATGTGAACTTGAGGGCTGGTTGAAGTAGGACAGTAGACTGGGCCCCTTTCAGTACAGCGGTGTACCTCAGTGGTCCCGTTTCTCCTTAAAGGTGCGCTCAGCCTTCCAATAATTAGTTAATAGCATTCATTCTCTTTCTAGAACAAAAAAAAAAGAACATTTTCTCTTTCTAGAACAAAAAAGAACAAAAGGACAGTAATACATTCTGTTGTTCTAGAACATTCTCTAGATCAAAAAAGAAGAGATGCTGCAAATTACAGTTCTAGATTTAATAAATCGCAAATTACAGTTCACTGAACAAACACTGAAGATCTGAAATATATTAGGGCACATGATAGAAATACTATTAATTTGTTGAAGGGCTTATACAGGGAGTTAACTGGTAAAGAACAGCAGGACAAGGCCTACCCTTCATCCCGAGTCCATCACTGCCACCACCTCCCTCCAGATGGACATGAGCCTCATTGATCTGATTAAAAAAAGTGGAAGGCAGATCATCCACCTCCTTACTATGCTCCTTGTGCTGTTTCTTCGAACTTGGAAGTGCGAGTCTTCAGGTTTTGTTTTCAGGAACCGTGCAAAGGAAGGAGCTCCTTCTGCAGCTGAAGAAATTGAGCAAGGAGCGCAGAAAAGGGTTTTATTTTATTGTAGCACAGAGGCAGCAGTGGCTGACCTGAGGCTGCATCAGGGGACACTCTGGCTTGTACCGCACCTGCCCCCACTCCTTCTAGATCTGTTTCCTTTCCATGTAGATAAGCTGGGACAGAGAATTAATTTGCCCTAGGGAAGAAACATTTGAAGGTTTGGGAGATCAAAGGAGAATCGTGATGTCACTTGTGTTACATTCCGCAACTCAAAGACATCCTTTCCTCTCAAGTATATCTAGACAGGCCTTTTCATTACTGCTCCCACCTGCTACCTTTTCGAAAGTCAACAAAGGGAAAAGTTCCCTGCTACGTTCAGCATTCGATGCAGGCAGCACACTGCAGCTAGCAGTCCGTGGTCATTTGCCAGCTGTTGCGGAATTGACTCATGCAGCTAAATCCCATACCAGCTGCACACCAAGAAAGCATTCAATTCAGAGAAGCATCTCCTCCCGAAACATAAGGAACACCACTGAAAATTCTTCTGATTTCGGTGTCACCTTGAAAACACCCTGCTTCATTCCATTGTAGAGTCAAGTGCAAAGAGAGTGCAGGTTGTTCGTTGTGTTGTGTTGTGTAGAGTTGTGTAGAGTAGCCTCAAGGGTTTCAGTAGGGGCAGGAGAGGCAACAAGGACATTAAGGCCCCAATCCTAATCTGGAGCTAGGCTGGCACAGTTAGGCCAGCAACATTTGCTGCATTCCTTAAAGGACACCACCGCAAAGTATGTCGGACCACTCTTGGAGTCAGAGAGGCCAGGTAACAGAGTAACCGGTCGTTGAGTAACGGAGCAAATAAACGTACCTTTGCAGGCACAAAATAATGCAGGTTCCTAGAACCTCTCAGGCCATGGCACATGGCTGCTGGATTGTGTTTTGCTTTGTTGGCCAAAGATGGTGCATGCCCTTCTTCTCAAGGAATCTTGTGAGGTCTGGGACAAGGGTTCTTTTCTTGGTGTTGTGTGGGCCAAAACCTAGAGCAATCAGTTGACATGGAAAGGAAGCTCTCAAGTCAGGCTGTGATCTGATGTACTGTCAATGCCCTGAAAAAGCTGTTCAAGAGAGCAATTTCTAGGTCTAAAAACCCCAACAGTTCATGGAAATGTCACCAGCTCATACCTTTCCCCTGGTGCCCAGTAAGAAAGCTGTGCTAGTTTGTATATAGATCATTCATTAAAGTTGTGCTACCTTACTTTGTTGGCATTGACAAGCTGTTTTTGTCCCTCAACTTTTCTCTCTCTAAAAAGTGTAGTTTGCCAAGTTGATCTATGTAAAATATCCTATGGCCATTTTGTCAAATGTGTAATGCGTACTGCTTGCATCTTTTGATGTGGAAAAAAATTGGAAAGACCTTGAAACGCTGCAGTCTTTCTTCATAAGGGAGGTGCCCCAGCCCCGTAATCCTTTTTGTTGCTCTCTTCTGCACCTTTTCCAGCTCCACTATGTCCTTTTTGAGATGCGGCGACCAGAACTGGACACAATATTCCACAATATTCACCCCTTCTTCCTACCATAGCAGTTTTTTTTACTTCACTGGCCTCAGGGTGAGACTCTGCGGGGGGGGAGGGGCCCCTCTGCTTTCATGGCCTGCAACATCCTGCAGCATCCTCACTCTCTTCCTTGGGCTCCAGTTGTGGAAGGTGATCCTCTGCGGTCATGAGCCCCTTGTTCTCTGCTGCCATATTTAATGTGGCAGACAGTTGCAGGGCAACAGAGAGGGCAGCATATTGACAGCCATGCTGGCTGGTGCTAGCAATTATGCAGAGGGAATGGCATATGTGTGGGTGTGGCTAATTGATAGATTGCTGCAATAGGGGCTCTGTGTCACAAGCAAGCCCAATGGCTGGCCCATGCTGTGCTTCCTATGTGCTCAGGATGGGCAAATATGGCAGTCATTGTGCTGTTATTGGTGCACTGTCAGCACAACATCCATATAGGATTGGACCATGAATATAGGGAAATGTAGAGTATGTTCAGGCATAACACAAAACCATGGTTTATGCTAACCTTAATTTAGGATCTAAACCTGGTGGATGCACAATAAGCCAGCATGGTTTTAGAGGGGCATCCTTGCTTACTTTCCCCTATCTGCTTATGATTCAGCTCATGTCCAGATCTTGACAGTTATGTCCTGATATATATGGACAATGGCATGTGTGTGTGTGTGTGTGTGGGGGGGGGAGCTGCCATTCAATCCCATCAAGGTTGCCATTTTTACTGGCTCTTCAACAATGCCTGGATGTTAACGAAAATTTCACAACTTTCACCAAAGCCCACGTTGTGTAACCATAGCTAGGAAAAGACAATGCAGAACTTTGGCACTTTCTCCATAATGGTTTAAGAGCCAGGGCCCATCAAAATGTTTGTTGATAGTCGTTTCAGTCGGCTCATAGCTTGGTTACAGGAAAAATGGCTATTGGACCTACCCTGTCTTGCAAAAATTATTACCCTTCGCTAGAGGGCAAGTTAAGAGATGACCTTATCTGTTGCTAACTTCCTTTTCAAAGGATGCTGCAGACCAGCCCAAGCTTCCTTAGCTGCTGAGCCTTTGTGAACCTGCAGCTTTGAAGGCTTGCATTTTCCATGCTCAGTGACTGCTAGCGATATGGTAATCATTTGGGATTTAGACAGCAGGCAGTGGAATTATAGTTTAAACTTTTTCCGTTAATGGGCTTCTTTTCCTTTTCATCATAACCAGTGTCAGTAAAATTACATTCTAAGAAGCACATTTACATCAAACATGACTCACTATTTTTAATTAGAAACGTTGGCAGAAATAATAGGGAGCATGTCTTCTGGTAACATTCATTTTGCAAATTGCATGCAATGGCTGCCAAAAAGTGTGTCATCCGAGTTGACTGCAAGGGCTCTTATCAGAAATATTCCTTTTGGTTTTATCAGGTCTTAAGGGCCATTACTATCCAAATGATTTCCTGGGGTGACTTCTATTAACTCTAATTGGAATTTAAGTCCAATACAGAGGCATACTGGGAAACTCAGTTTTCCTTTGTCCCTGCTGTACAGCTTAAAACAGAGTCTTGCATTCCTAAATGTCTGTTGTATGCAAAGGAAACCTTGTTAGGCAATAGTGAAATGTTCTTTTCAAAGTCCTGTATTTAGTCTATGAATTGTACTTGTCTGATATAAGGTTATGAACTCTGAGCCATAAAATTGTCTTTCCAAGCCTTGACTCAGGGCACAATCCTAATCAGGAGTTAGGCTGGCACAAAAGAACCATTTTAAAGCGTGTTTGGACCACTCTCGGAGTAAGGGAAGATGGCACACATCTGTGTGCTGGCCTCTCTCTCTGAGAGTGGTCCAAGCATACTTTACGGTGTCCTTTGTACTGGCCAAACTTTGCTGGCCTGACTATGCCGGCCTAATTCCAGGTTAGGATTGCGCCCTCAGTCAGGAACTTGCTTGATGGCCTTAGGAAAGTCAATGTCTCTCAACTACAGCCTCTATCTTCAATATGGGGGTGGTAATAATTATCACAATTATAATTATTCACCTTATAAGATTGTTATAAGGAATACTAAGGTAACAAGCTCCCCAAATGCTATAACTTTAGCGAACTTTAAACAACTCGTGATATCATTGGGACCCACCTTTTAGAACGACAATCTATCCGGGACCCACTGGAAATGATGTCATGCCCAGAAGCACTGCCATCATGATGCCAGAGCCTGCTGCCTTCCTGAGTATGCCACAATAAGTTGGGTTATTTCTCAGTCATTTTCCGATAGCAAAGTGAACAGAAAGCATAAAAGCCTATTTACAAAACAACCAAACAGCCCTCTCCCTTTCCAGTTTCCTATCTTCCCATATTTTCAATATGGCAGCTCTAGGTGCTTTGTGACTTGCCTGAAATTGGCTCAAGACCCACTGGTGGGTCCCAACCCACAGTTTGGGAACCACTGATCTATACTATTGTTTTGTATAACATTTCTATATTTCTTGTTCTTTATTTCCTAAGTATATACCTCACATTCTTGGCCTAAATCTTTGAACTTGACCACAGGTAATGTTTAGGTGTAGATTTAAGATAATGATAGACAATAGATTTTATTTTTCTTCATTGACATTTACATTCATATTTGCCTTTGGGCCCCTTCCAATTATATGATCCCATGAATATTGATCATTGTAATTTGTAATTTAGAGGTTTTTATGGGTTTAAGGGATAAAGTAAAATGACAAATGGATAGCTCCAAGAAGACAAATGTATTGGCCTCAATGTATTTGAAGTAGTGTGATATACAAGAAAGCAATATGCCACATTAGTCAAAGCAGGATATAATGAGGACTATCAGCCTACAGCCTGGTAAGTAAAGGACAGATATTGAACGTGATGAAGAGTAAAAGACAGGAGAATTGGGCTGTGTGCTGGATGCATGAGTTATGGGCTCAGGAAATGTCAAAATAACCTTGGGACTGCAGGAATGATTGATGGGAAGGATGTCAACGGCATCAACAGATTTGTCAGAGGAAATTATGAAAATAAATTAAGATTGATGCAGGTATCAAGTAAGCCATCAAGTCCCATAGTATTTAGTGCAGAAACTGACAGCAGCTAAATGAAAATTGTAGAAAGGTTTCTAGGCGGGTACTGGCTCAAGCAAATTCAAAGAGACTCAGCAATCAGATTACAGGAATTAAAATTGCATGAATCAATTCTTTCATTATAATCTTTAAAAAAATTAATGATGCTTACTGCCCTAAGTGTAATAAAGATATACGCATGCACACGCGCACACACGCACGCACACACACACACAGAGAGAGGGGGGGCAATCTTATCCAACTTTCCAGTGCAAAACAACCACCTTTCCAGCATCCCATCTTCCCATATTTTAAATATGGCTGCTCACGGTGCTTCGCAACCCACCTGAAATTGGCTCACCATCCACTAGTGGGTCCTGACCCACAGTTTGGGAACCATCTTCCCAAAAAGTATGCTTTATGGCATACTTGCAACTGTGTGCGTGCCTGTCCTGCTGGTAGGAGCTGGTGTAAGACTGGGGTGTTAGCTAAATGTGTTAACTGGTTCAATGGC
The DNA here is from genome assembly GCA_029204185.1 of Lerista edwardsae. NCBI lineage: Eukaryota > Metazoa > Chordata > Lepidosauria > Squamata > Scincidae > Lerista > Lerista edwardsae. The sequence goes on along the minus strand of JAJKFI010012278.1, from coordinate 1,487 downwards.
AAAACCATTGGGTTTGGGTTCACAACAGGTTGTCTTACAATGCTTGCTGTGTTAATTCATTTTGATGGCTCATGTGCACATATGAGTCATCGCTTGATACTAGAGTCAACAAGCAGGTTCATTTATTCAAGAAATTTATACCCTTCCTTTTTGTTTATTTAAAGAAAATTCAGGTGACTTGAAATAAATATTCATAACCCAAACAACAATAAAACACAAAACAGTAACACAGAAAAAGAACCAGCGGCTACAAAGAGACATGAATCATTTCTGTTAGTCAAATGCTCAGAAAAATAGAGTTTAGGTTCTTAATGATGGCACTAGGCAAACGTTCTTAGGAGAGAATGCAGAAGCTGGAGCTTACACAACCAAATCCCCCCTCTCACAGTAGCTGCCTTTTTAATTCTGAAGGTAGAAGTCCACAAGTGAATTGGCAGTGCTGGCACCAGGGTCTTGGGGCCTCTCAGCCACATGCCTCTCCAGGATTACAAAGCAGTGGAAGGATGGGGTAGCCATGCTAGAAGCTGCCATCCTCTTTACCCACAATGCAATGCTCCTGCCCCTAGTATACTGTCACTGAGCAGACCTATTGCATTGTAGATAAAAGAAAGATCCCAAAGAGTGCTCTGGATGGCTAAGGGGAGTCCCCACAAGAATTTAGGGTAGTTTACCTTGGTGTCAGCAGCTTGCAGGACTTATTGTGCATTCATACTGAGCTTTGGAGTTGGCCATGGGTCCCTTGTTAGTCCTGGGCCAGTGCCCAGCTTAGCTGACCAGCTATGCGAGCTAGCTCTGACATTACCTAAAATATGTAACTCATCTGTGTGTTATAGTAAGGAGAGGCTCACACTCCTCGCTGATAAGATACTCTGTGATAGCATTAGCCTAATGGTGCCAGATGTAAAAATCAACACTGGGGTTTGTTTTTTTCACTTCCCAAGAAATGCTATTTAATAGAGATGAAGCAATTCCCAACTGACCTTGTTGTCATACATTGTTTTGCTGAATCCTTGAAGTGCAATAATGGGAATCTCTCTGCCTTTCAGTTTCATTTGTATATTGTTGAAAAATGAAACTGCAGCCAAAAGTAGGGTTACCAGCCTGGGACAGAGTGCCTATACCTTTAACCATTGTAGAGGGACCATAGAAGAGGGAATAACCATAGAAGAGGGAATTTGGGCAGGTGCAGCTCATCATGGAAGGGTTTCAAAAGCTGCACCTGTCAAAATTCCCTCATCTATATTATGGTTAAAGATATAGGCACTCTGTCCCAGTCTGTATCTGGTAACCCCAGGAGGGTGAGGCCTAAGTATGAGGAAAGTATGGAATGGGGGGGGCAGATGGAATCCCAACTACTGAAGCAACTTTCATCACCTGATCTGGAATACAATTTGGTCATTTAGAGGGAGGACAATTGGGCACTGAAAGTTACTGAGTATTTATTATTATTATTATTATTATTATTATTATTATTATTATTATTATTA
>JAJKFI010012277.1:0-14398 GCA_029204185.1 Lerista edwardsae | reverse complement strand
TCTCTCTCTCTCTCTCTCTCTCTCTCTCTCTCTCTCTCTCTCTCTCTCTGTGTGTGTGTGTGTGTGTGTGTGTGTGTGTGTGTGTTTGTGTGTGTGTGTGTGTGTGTGTGTGTCACAATCCTAACCAACTTTCCAGTTCTGGGGTAAGGGCAATGCAGCTCAGAGGTAAGGGAACAAACATTCCCTTACCTTGTGGAGGCCTCCGTGATTGCCCCCCCAACTGCAGGATGCCCCATTGGCACAGTTATGTCAGTGCTGGAAAGTTGGTTAGGATTGCACCCTATGTGTGTGTGTAATCCTAACCTGGAGTTAGAAACTAGGCCAGCATAGTTTCGCTTGCACAAGGGACACTGTAAAGCATGCTTGGATGTTTGGATCACTCTCGGTGTCAGGGAAGATGCCACACCTGAGTGCTGGGCTGGCCTCTCTGACTCCAAGAGTGGTCCAAATATACTTTACGGTGTCCCTTGTGCTGACCAAACTTTGCTGACCTAACTGTACCGGCCCAACTGCAGGTTCGAATTATGCCCTGTATGTGGTTGGTGTGTGTGTGTGTGTGTGTGTGTGTGTGTAAACATGTGTGGATAAAACACACAGTAGAATTACTTAGAATACTTACCGTTTAACTAATTTAATTGTGAATTTTCAAAATGCTCATTATCTTAATTAGTCTGTAACAACGGCAAACCACTTGAACATAATTGGATTAAAGCAGCTCTGAAACAGTGGCTTTGGTAGAATGGTGTCTGATGTTAGCTTTTTGCAGCAATCCCTGTATGTTATTAATGAGGGCAGCTGGATGTGTACATAGATGAGATTGTTGCTGGGGAAGTCTGCAGGACACTAGAGAGTCTTTGCTGTGTGAAGGCGAACTGACCCCTTCCTTTGCCAAGGCCTTCCCAACATGCTCCATTTCTAGGACATGCATTCTTTGTCTTTAGACCTTAGCTGCCCCTTAGCTGGGGAGCAGGTTGTCCATTCCATCAATACATGGCTGTAGTTGCTGCCAGAGTCTGTGTCATTCATAATACGCTTCCACTTTTGACGAATGATGGCCATATTACTCACCTTGTTGATGGTCAATCGCCTGTTCCTTAGATCTATGGTCTTCAACCTTTTCTGTTCCATGACCCCAGTAGATAAATATATATAGAAAGTTTGAGACTGGAGACCCACCACAGCTCCCGCCCCCATCCCAGGACCCTCTACACCTACTTCCCGCCTCTGTTACTCCCAGTGCTGTTCACTGCAATCAAATATTCTTATTAGGGAGAGCAGGAAAAGTCATCATGAAGCCTGGCTTTAGTGAAAGCTATTTTAGCACAATTGCTAAGACCTTGAGAGGACTGGGACACAATCTCCCAGCACCTGAAGGGGTACACTGGATGCCTCCCCCTTTTCCTGATAGTGCTCTAGTCCAATGGTCTTCACCATTTTTCATTCCTGTAAGTTGCCGCGACCCCAAACTGAGGCTTCACAACCCCATTGGGGTCCCGATATCAAGGCTGAAGAACACTGCCTTGCATCTTTCTCAGCACAAATTTTCTTCAGAGCTATCTGTTGAAATCTCCAGTAGATTGGTTGCAAAGGAGGATCTACAAGGAGGGCAAAGCTCTACGTGTTGCAGAAGCCTTACCCTGTCATGTAAATCCCTCCTCTCCCTTGCTGCTGTAGCCAGTAAGCAATGCCAAGATGTTGCTTTTCCCTGTGAGGATTGGCTAAAATGGTGCAGGAGAAGAGTGATTTCCACTGCAAGGTAAGGCTTCTTGCAAAACTTAGAGCTTTGCCCTCCCTTAGATCTGCCTCTGATTGGTTGTTCTTGCCACAGAAGCTTGTGTGACAGCTGGCTGGTGTTTATTGTGAATTAGTCTCAGCCATGGGACTTTTCCAATAACTGAGACTGCCTGTATGTCCCAGAAGCCAGCACAGTGCTGCTAACCCCAAGCAAAAACCCAACAGCCTTAGGCAAAGCTTGCAAATCACTAGTAATATCATAGAGTAGAATCTATTATCAGTAATAGGATATTGATATTTAATACAAATGACTATTCAAGTAAAAGCAGTTGCCAGTGTGCACAATGACATTTCCTATCATTGCAAAGCAAAGAGTGTCCAAAGCCTTTTATAGCCCAGTACTATTGATCTGAGGGCCAACCTATTAATTTTTTCTTGAGAGCATGAAACTCCTCACCTGCATTATGCTGATGTCTTTGCAAGGACAGCTAAGATAGTACTGGCCAAAGTGCAACTGCTTGAAAATTGCCAAGCAGCTTCTCCATGTGGAGAAAGAAGGTGGGGAAACTGGACAGCAAACAGTTGTCCTTGTTTGAATTGTTTCATCCTGCCCTAAAGTGTTTGGACCACTCTCAGAGAGGCCAGCACACAAATGTGTACCATCAGTGATGTCATGCAGGGGGAACGTGGGGCAACTCAGTTCCACTAGTTAAAATTAGGGCTGACTCCGCCCACTTCACTCTCCCTCCTCCCCCCCTCCCAATTTCTCTGCAAAGAGCTTTTCTTCTTGGTTGGCCGGCACTCAGAGGGTTAAAGGGAGCGACTCCGGATTCCTAGGGAGGCGAAGGCAGTGATGTCATTCAGGGGGAACGGATCAGAACGGGCGTTCCGGATCCTAACAGGCTCCATGGCTGGTTCTGGGTTCCCGACAAGTGCCAATCAAAAGTGAGTTTCTGTTCCTAAATCATTTGAATGACACCACTGTGTACCATCCTCCCTGACTCAGAGTGGTCCAAACACACTTTACAGTGTCCCTTGCGCTGGCCAAACTTTGCTGGCCTAACTGTGCCAGCCTAACTCCAGATTAGGACTGTGCCCTAAAAAAAATCCAGTAAGTTCAAATCCAGTAAAAATCCAGTAAGTATATTAAACGTGTCCAAACGATGTATCTATCTTCAATGCCTATCCTCTAGTGTGATTTCTCACATCCGGCCACTAAAGCATTTTTGCTGCCACAGAACATCTGTTAGCCTGCAAACACAACCCGTTCAAAGACTACAAAAAGCCAATGGGGCCCAAAACGTGGCACTGCCACCTTTTACAGAAGGAAGGACAGGTGCATTATTGCTTACTTGTGTAAGTTAATTCATGTACATATATGCACATTGAAAATTCTCCCTTGGCTAGCACTGATCCTGTTTTTTCTCTCTCCAAGTTATCCAGAATGCAGAGGAAGGAAGGAGACTGTTGGTTTGCCTGTATATATTTGATAAAATGGCACCTTTTAGAGAAAGAGGCCTGAACTGGTTCAAGTTGTGGTAGCATGTTGTGTAGCTACCAGCAGTTTCTGAACCAAGGCATTCTTCAATAGGTCTGAGGAAGCACAGGGAAGAAGCCAAAGAGTATATCATAGTGGCAAATAAAGGGATGAGTGTGAGCAGTAGTGTCAGCCTACCAGTACGCTGGGCGTGTCTTCCGGGTGAGCGGCAGCGCGATCGCTGCGTTCTGTTGCGTAACGGCGAAAGCCCGCCCGCTGCAGCAACAGAACGTTTCGCCGTTACGTAACAGAACGCAGCGATCGCGCTGCCGCTCACCTGGAAGACACGCCCAGCGTACCGGTAGGCTGACACTACTGAGTGTGAGACTACAGAGATCTGCATCTAAGCAGCGAAGATTGTATATAACACTATCATACAGAATTACATCCATGCATGTTTGAATACAGAGCCTGAGCCACTGATGAAGATAAAAAGGCTGAAGGGGCCATATGAGACAATCCTATGCAGATTTACTCTGAAATAAATGCCATTGTGTTTGGTGGGGTTTACTTTTCAGTAAATGTGCATAAGATTGCAGCTGTAAAGAAGAACAAATTTTATAGCTGGGCATTGTGAAAGTTTCGGCTATTACATTATTGCAGGACACATGGTAGCTCTTTAGTTACCCAGACTCAAGTTCTCCTAAGCAAAATTGTGCAAGGCAGATAAACTACACCACACACAAACACTGTTATCTGTAGTACAGTATAACCAGCCATGGGAAAAATCCATGCAAAGCGTGTAATTGATCTAGGTACTGTTTCTGCATTAGACGTTGGTGAGCAAAGGAGAGGATGGCAGGGCCTCCTGTGAGGCAAACAATAGGAAAGCAAATGCTTTAGCTTTCCATTTTTCTGGAAACTGTGACATAAAGGGGGAAAAATCCTCTCCCCATACTCCTAACCCACGGCTGCTGTTTACAATGTTTAGAAACGTACACATAGCCACATTATGCATTTAATATAAAGTGTAGTACAGTCCTACAACAAAACTACTGTATTTCAGAAATGGCGTACTAAATATGTTTTCTGTTATGTATGTTCTAGCTGCAGAACTGCGTTGAAAGTGTGCCACAATGACATGCAGAAATTCCAATTGATTAACTAGATCCGCCTTTTATATACAATCCTCAATATGCTCTGCTGGTACAAACTGCTATTTACCAGGGATGGGAATTCCAGTCTCAGAACTTGAGTCTGAGTCGCAAAAAACACATGTTTTTTGCTGACTCATGTAGACTCGAGTCATGTGTGTCAATGTCTTGGGCAGTGACTTGAGAATTGATCTGAAAAACTCAAGTCTGAAAACCAAACAGGCACACTTGGCCCCCGTAATGTGCTTGTGTTGGCCCAAGAGCATAAGCGCTGACGCGGGCGTGCCAACTGGTACCCCCATGTTGGCCTTGGGCCAATGCTAGCAGTAGTGTTGGCCCAAGGGCAGTGGCATAAGGCCGCACCATGCCACCCTTGCATCAGCAAAACTCAGCAGGCACAAAGGTGTTTCTGGGAGGAGAGCAGGCGGGCGGGCGGGAGGGTTGTTCTGGGTGGGGGGTGGGCGGGCCAGTGGGCATGCTGACCTGAGGAGGGGGGCAGGGATGGGATGCGGCCTGTAGGCTGTCCCCAGGCCGCACAACTCCAATTTATTTAGCAGGCACAGAACCAAGGAAACCTATGGGGAGGCTGGAGCTTCCCCTGAGGCAAGGGTGCAAATGTGGGGAGACTGCCCAGCTAGTGGCGTCGTGAGGGGGGCGGGCCGCACCAGGTGATGCGCACGGGGAGGGGGGTGACACCACCAGGGACCAAAATTGCTAAAATTGTTGTTTTAAAAAATAATACCATCATGCTATATACCGTTTGGGTGTGGAATATTACCCTGAATTCAATGAAAAAAACCGGAGTGTAATATCTTAATTCTATCAAATGTTATGGCCAAACAACTAAAAACTAAAATACAACTTTTAATGTAAAAATTGCAATTTTTTTTAAAAAATCATGGTTTTACAGAATAATACTATCATGTTATATACTGTTGGATGTGGAATTTCACCCAGAATTCAATGAAAAAAACAGAGTGTAATATCTTCATTCTATCAAAAGTTATGGCCAAAACCCTAAAAACTGAAAATATAACATTTTATGTAAAAATCACGATTTTTAAAAAAATTATTATTATGAGTCAGTTCTCATTTCTATGTATCAGAGCTAATACTAGAACTTTTATTTAATTGTGTGAGTGTCATCAAAATTGGCCATGAGTTTTTTGTTGGTTGCTAATTCGTTGGATGACCTGTACTTAGTTAAATAAATACATAAATAAATAAAGTTGATTGGGATAACACCAAGCCTTGCGATAACAGTGCATTTAGGTTGTGCATATGGTATTGTAATGTATTCTGTAATTTTTGGGAGCAAGGGTGACAAGCATCATGGGGGGTGATGCACTGACCTCCCACTCCAGGGTGACGCGAATTCTAGTGACGCCACTGTGCCCAGTGGAACTTAGGATTGCGCCCTGAATCACTACAACCTCAAATGAGTATTTTGCCACCAAGACAGTTGAAAGATTAGACCAGTGGTTCCCAACCTTCTTTGACTGGTGGCTTCCTTGATCTACTGCGCCATTGGCCATATCTCCCTATTAAGGCTACAGTCCTGTACATTTTACAGGGCAGCAGGTTTTCACATGAATTCTACAGTTCCATGGAGAGCCACAACTCCCAGTTTGGGAACCACTGGATTATACTGACCAGTGATAGCCACCCATGTTTAACCCTTGCTCTCCCAGTGATGTTTAACATATGCTGTTGAACAGCTTCCATGTTTGTTTTTCTACAGTAGATACTTCAGAGAAGCAATTTGGCATCTCCAAGATGGAAAGGTTCTGTCGAACACCAGACAGTTTTATTATGATTGCTTGCTACTAACTGTGATGGAGAAACAAAGACGAAATTGGGAGGATGAAACAAAACAAAGCTCTGTTGCAATGTGGCATCTATTTCTGATTACATTGTCTCTGAAGTACCGTACACCAGGTGTTTCAGAGCTAGATGCAATCAAATGCTTAATATCACTTACTTTATGGAATATACCCATTTTTTTTGGGTTTGGTACACCTATAGTACCATAAATTATCCACTCCCCTTCAGCTATCATCATACCTCACTGCGAATTCATCTAATGGCACATTTTCATACAACCTCTCTCTACAATAGGCAGTTGGATAGAATTGAAAAGGTTCAATGGCCTCATCCCACTCGATCTGTTTCCAAGGCACATGTGGTTCCTGCTGATTTTCAAAAAAAAAAAAATTAAAATTAAGGAAAAAATAGCTAAACTAAATACATCATTAAACAAGTGGCTTTTAATAGACAAATACATTTGATCAAATCAAATTGAATAGCTCCACAACAAATGCTTGTTTTGCTGAGATGGTTAACAACAGGAGGGATACAAAATCAGCTCACACGTACCACTGGCGAAAACTTTGCAAACATGCTGTAAAGCCCATTCATGACAGGGGTCTATGTTTGCACTGAGGTGGTGCTCTTTCAGCACCAGGCCCCAATGGGAGCTGGTGGCTGGCCAACACTCCAGCAGTGCCAGCCACCAGTAAGCCTGTTTGGAACCAGGCAGGGAAGGGAGGAGGGTGGGACCCGACATGGGGCTGCTCGGTTCACTGAGGCCCACCAAGGTGAGCCAAGAAGTCCTATTGCAGGCGATAGGGCTTTCCCCAAGCAGCCTCCGGCAGCTGCCCGGCTCCCATAGGATGCAGTGGTCGCCATTTTGGTACCACTGCTCCTGCCTGAGCTGGTGAGTTCAGGATTGGGCTCTCTGTTCCTTTAATTGTCGATTGGAGCAGAACACAGCACTTCTAATTTTGGGTAGAGTGTCCCCCCATGTTAGGCACTTGAAGTCTTCCTCAGAGAACTAAGAACAGCTAATGTGAACTTGAGGGCTGGTTGAAGTAGGACAGTAGACTGGGCCCCTTTCAGTACAGCGGTGTACCTCAGTGGTCCCGTTTCTCCTTAAAGGTGCGCTCAGCCTTCCAATAATTAGTTAATAGCATTCATTCTCTTTCTAGAACAAAAAAAAAAAGAACATTTTCTCTTTCTAGAACAAAAAAGAACAAAAGGACAGTAATACATTCTGTTGTTCTAGAACATTCTCTAGATCAAAAAAGAAGAGATGCTGCAAATTACAGTTCTAGATTTAATAAATCGCAAATTACAGTTCACTGAACAAACACTGAAGATCTGAAATATATTAGGGCACATGATAGAAATACTATTAATTTGTTGAAGGGCTTATACAGGGAGTTAACTGGTAAAGAACAGCAGGACAAGGCCTACCCTTCATCCCGAGTCCATCACTGCCACCACCTCCCTCCAGATGGACATGAGCCTCATTGATCTGATTAAAAAAAGTGGAAGGCAGATCATCCACCTCCTTACTATGCTCCTTGTGCTGTTTCTTCGAACTTGGAAGTGCGAGTCTTCAGGTTTTGTTTTCAGGAACCGTGCAAAGGAAGGAGCTCCTTCTGCAGCTGAAGAAATTGAGCAAGGAGCGCAGAAAAGGGTTTTATTTTATTGTAGCACAGAGGCAGCAGTGGCTGACCTGAGGCTGCATCAGGGGACACTCTGGCTTGTACCGCACCTGCCCCCACTCCTTCTAGATCTGTTTCCTTTCCATGTAGATAAGCTGGGACAGAGAATTAATTTGCCCTAGGGAAGAAACATTTGAAGGTTTGGGAGATCAAAGGAGAATCGTGATGTCACTTGTGTTACATTCCGCAACTCAAAGACATCCTTTCCTCTCAAGTATATCTAGACAGGCCTTTTCATTACTGCTCCCACCTGCTACCTTTTCGAAAGTCAACAAAGGGAAAAGTTCCCTGCTACGTTCAGCATTCGATGCAGGCAGCACACTGCAGCTAGCAGTCCGTGGTCATTTGCCAGCTGTTGCGGAATTGACTCATGCAGCTAAATCCCATACCAGCTGCACACCAAGAAAGCATTCAATTCAGAGAAGCATCTCCTCCCGAAACATAAGGAACACCACTGAAAATTCTTCTGATTTCGGTGTCACCTTGAAAACACCCTGCTTCATTCCATTGTAGAGTCAAGTGCAAAGAGAGTGCAGGTTGTTCGTTGTGTTGTGTTGTGTAGAGTTGTGTAGAGTAGCCTCAAGGGTTTCAGTAGGGGCAGGAGAGGCAACAAGGACATTAAGGCCCCAATCCTAATCTGGAGCTAGGCTGGCACAGTTAGGCCAGCAACATTTGCTGCATTCCTTAAAGGACACCACCGCAAAGTATGTCGGACCACTCTTGGAGTCAGAGAGGCCAGGTAACAGAGTAACCGGTCGTTGAGTAACGGAGCAAATAAACGTACCTTTGCAGGCACAAAATAATGCAGGTTCCTAGAACCTCTCAGGCCATGGCACATGGCTGCTGGATTGTGTTTTGCTTTGTTGGCCAAAGATGGTGCATGCCCTTCTTCTCAAGGAATCTTGTGAGGTCTGGGACAAGGGTTCTTTTCTTGGTGTTGTGTGGGCCAAAACCTAGAGCAATCAGTTGACATGGAAAGGAAGCTCTCAAGTCAGGCTGTGATCTGATGTACTGTCAATGCCCTGAAAAAGCTGTTCAAGAGAGCAATTTCTAGGTCTAAAAACCCCAACAGTTCATGGAAATGTCACCAGCTCATACCTTTCCCCTGGTGCCCAGTAAGAAAGCTGTGCTAGTTTGTATATAGATCATTCATTAAAGTTGTGCTACCTTACTTTGTTGGCATTGACAAGCTGTTTTTGTCCCTCAACTTTTCTCTCTCTAAAAAGTGTAGTTTGCCAAGTTGATCTATGTAAAATATCCTATGGCCATTTTGTCAAATGTGTAATGCGTACTGCTTGCATCTTTTGATGTGGAAAAAAATTGGAAAGACCTTGAAACGCTGCAGTCTTTCTTCATAAGGGAGGTGCCCCAGCCCCGTAATCCTTTTTGTTGCTCTCTTCTGCACCTTTTCCAGCTCCACTATGTCCTTTTTGAGATGCGGCGACCAGAACTGGACACAATATTCCACAATATTCACCCCTTCTTCCTACCATAGCAGTTTTTTTTACTTCACTGGCCTCAGGGTGAGACTCTGCGGGGGGGGAGGGGCCCCTCTGCTTTCATGGCCTGCAACATCCTGCAGCATCCTCACTCTCTTCCTTGGGCTCCAGTTGTGGAAGGTGATCCTCTGCGGTCATGAGCCCCTTGTTCTCTGCTGCCATATTTAATGTGGCAGACAGTTGCAGGGCAACAGAGAGGGCAGCATATTGACAGCCATGCTGGCTGGTGCTAGCAATTATGCAGAGGGAATGGCATATGTGTGGGTGTGGCTAATTGATAGATTGCTGCAATAGGGGCTCTGTGTCACAAGCAAGCCCAATGGCTGGCCCATGCTGTGCTTCCTATGTGCTCAGGATGGGCAAATATGGCAGTCATTGTGCTGTTATTGGTGCACTGTCAGCACAACATCCATATAGGATTGGACCATGAATATAGGGAAATGTAGAGTATGTTCAGGCATAACACAAAACCATGGTTTATGCTAACCTTAATTTAGGATCTAAACCTGGTGGATGCACAATAAGCCAGCATGGTTTTAGAGGGGCATCCTTGCTTACTTTCCCCTATCTGCTTATGATTCAGCTCATGTCCAGATCTTGACAGTTATGTCCTGATATATATGGACAATGGCATGTGTGTGTGTGTGTGGGGGGGGGGGGGAGCTGCCATTCAATCCCATCAAGGTTGCCATTTTTACTGGCTCTTCAACAATGCCTGGATGTTAACGAAAATTTCACAACTTTCACCAAAGCCCACGTTGTGTAACCATAGCTAGGAAAAGACAATGCAGAACTTTGGCACTTTCTCCATAATGGTTTAAGAGCCAGGGCCCATCAAAATGTTTGTTGATAGTCGTTTCAGTCGGCTCATAGCTTGGTTACAGGAAAAATGGCTATTGGACCTACCCTGTCTTGCAAAAATTATTACCCTTCGCTAGAGGGCAAGTTAAGAGATGACCTTATCTGTTGCTAACTTCCTTTTCAAAGGATGCTGCAGACCAGCCCAAGCTTCCTTAGCTGCTGAGCCTTTGTGAACCTGCAGCTTTGAAGGCTTGCATTTTCCATGCTCAGTGACTGCTAGCGATATGGTAATCATTTGGGATTTAGACAGCAGGCAGTGGAATTATAGTTTAAACTTTTTCCGTTAATGGGCTTCTTTTCCTTTTCATCATAACCAGTGTCAGTAAAATTACATTCTAAGAAGCACATTTACATCAAACATGACTCACTATTTTTAATTAGAAACGTTGGCAGAAATAATAGGGAGCATGTCTTCTGGTAACATTCATTTTGCAAATTGCATGCAATGGCTGCCAAAAAGTGTGTCATCCGAGTTGACTGCAAGGGCTCTTATCAGAAATATTCCTTTTGGTTTTATCAGGTCTTAAGGGCCATTACTATCCAAATGATTTCCTGGGGTGACTTCTATTAACTCTAATTGGAATTTAAGTCCAATACAGAGGCATACTGGGAAACTCAGTTTTCCTTTGTCCCTGCTGTACAGCTTAAAACAGAGTCTTGCATTCCTAAATGTCTGTTGTATGCAAAGGAAACCTTGTTAGGCAATAGTGAAATGTTCTTTTCAAAGTCCTGTATTTAGTCTATGAATTGTACTTGTCTGATATAAGGTTATGAACTCTGAGCCATAAAATTGTCTTTCCAAGCCTTGACTCAGGGCACAATCCTAATCAGGAGTTAGGCTGGCACAAAAGAACCATTTTAAAGCGTGTTTGGACCACTCTCGGAGTAAGGGAAGATGGCACACATCTGTGTGCTGGCCTCTCTCTCTGAGAGTGGTCCAAGCATACTTTACGGTGTCCTTTGTACTGGCCAAACTTTGCTGGCCTGACTATGCCGGCCTAATTCCAGGTTAGGATTGCGCCCTCAGTCAGGAACTTGCTTGATGGCCTTAGGAAAGTCAATGTCTCTCAACTACAGCCTCTATCTTCAATATGGGGGTGGTAATAATTATCACAATTATAATTATTCACCTTATAAGATTGTTATAAGGAATACTAAGGTAACAAGCTCCCCAAATGCTATAACTTTAGCGAACTTTAAACAACTCGTGATATCATTGGGACCCACCTTTTAGAACGACAATCTATCCGGGACCCACTGGAAATGATGTCATGCCCAGAAGCACTGCCATCATGATGCCAGAGCCTGCTGCCTTCCTGAGTATGCCACAATAAGTTGGGTTATTTCTCAGTCATTTTCCGATAGCAAAGTGAACAGAAAGCATAAAAGCCTATTTACAAAACAACCAAACAGCCCTCTCCCTTTCCAGTTTCCTATCTTCCCATATTTTCAATATGGCAGCTCTAGGTGCTTTGTGACTTGCCTGAAATTGGCTCAAGACCCACTGGTGGGTCCCAACCCACAGTTTGGGAACCACTGATCTATACTATTGTTTTGTATAACATTTCTATATTTCTTGTTCTTTATTTCCTAAGTATATACCTCACATTCTTGGCCTAAATCTTTGAACTTGACCACAGGTAATGTTTAGGTGTAGATTTAAGATAATGATAGACAATAGATTTTATTTTTCTTCATTGACATTTACATTCATATTTGCCTTTGGGCCCCTTCCAATTATATGATCCCATGAATATTGATCATTGTAATTTGTAATTTAGAGGTTTTTATGGGTTTAAGGGATAAAGTAAAATGACAAATGGATAGCTCCAAGAAGACAAATGTATTGGCCTCAATGTATTTGAAGTAGTGTGATATACAAGAAAGCAATATGCCACATTAGTCAAAGCAGGATATAATGAGGACTATCAGCCTACAGCCTGGTAAGTAAAGGACAGATATTGAACGTGATGAAGAGTAAAAGACAGGAGAATTGGGCTGTGTGCTGGATGCATGAGTTATGGGCTCAGGAAATGTCAAAATAACCTTGGGACTGCAGGAATGATTGATGGGAAGGATGTCAACGGCATCAACAGATTTGTCAGAGGAAATTATGAAAATAAATTAAGATTGATGCAGGTATCAAGTAAGCCATCAAGTCCCATAGTATTTAGTGCAGAAACTGACAGCAGCTAAATGAAAATTGTAGAAAGGTTTCTAGGCGGGTACTGGCTCAAGCAAATTCAAAGAGACTCAGCAATCAGATTACAGGAATTAAAATTGCATGAATCAATTCTTTCATTATAATCTTTAAAAAAATTAATGATGCTTACTGCCCTAAGTGTAATAAAGATATACGCATGCACACGCGCACACACGCACGCACACACACACACAGAGAGAGGGGGGGGCAATCTTATCCAACTTTCCAGTGCAAAACAACCACCTTTCCAGCATCCCATCTTCCCATATTTTAAATATGGCTGCTCACGGTGCTTCGCAACCCACCTGAAATTGGCTCACCATCCACTAGTGGGTCCTGACCCACAGTTTGGGAACCATCTTCCCAAAAAGTATGCTTTATGGCATACTTGCAACTGTGTGCGTGCCTGTCCTGCTGGTAGGAGCTGGTGTAAGACTGGGGTGTTAGCTAAATGTGTTAACTGGTTCAATGGCAAAACCATTGGGTTTGGGTTCACAACAGGTTGTCTTACAATGCTTGCTGTGTTAATTCATTTTGATGGCTCATGTGCACATATGAGTCATCGCTTGATACTAGAGTCAACAAGCAGGTTCATTTATTCAAGAAATTTATACCCTTCCTTTTTGTTTATTTAAAGAAAATTCAGGTGACTTGAAATAAATATTCATAACCCAAACAACAATAAAACACAAAACAGTAACACAGAAAAAGAACCAGCGGCTACAAAGAGACATGAATCATTTCTGTTAGTCAAATGCTCAGAAAAATAGAGTTTAGGTTCTTAATGATGGCACTAGGCAAACGTTCTTAGGAGAGAATGCAGAAGCTGGAGCTTACACAACCAAATCCCCCCTCTCACAGTAGCTGCCTTTTTAATTCTGAAGGTAGAAGTCCACAAGTGAATTGGCAGTGCTGGCACCAGGGTCTTGGGGCCTCTCAGCCACATGCCTCTCCAGGATTACAAAGCAGTGGAAGGATGGGGTAGCCATGCTAGAAGCTGCCATCCTCTTTACCCACAATGCAATGCTCCTGCCCCTAGTATACTGTCACTGAGCAGACCTATTGCATTGTAGATAAAAGAAAGATCCCAAAGAGTGCTCTGGATGGCTAAGGGGAGTCCCCACAAGAATTTAGGGTAGTTTACCTTGGTGTCAGCAGCTTGCAGGACTTATTGTGCATTCATACTGAGCTTTGGAGTTGGCCATGGGTCCCTTGTTAGTCCTGGGCCAGTGCCCAGCTTAGCTGACCAGCTATGCGAGCTAGCTCTGACATTACCTAAAATATGTAACTCATCTGTGTGTTATAGTAAGGAGAGGCTCACACTCCTCGCTGATAAGATACTCTGTGATAGCATTAGCCTAATGGTGCCAGATGTAAAAATCAACACTGGGGTTTGTTTTTTTTCACTTCCCAAGAAATGCTATTTAATAGAGATGAAGCAATTCCCAACTGACCTTGTTGTCATACATTGTTTTGCTGAATCCTTGAAGTGCAATAATGGGAATCTCTCTGCCTTTCAGTTTCATTTGTATATTGTTGAAAAATGAAACTGCAGCCAAAAGTAGGGTTACCAGCCTGGGACAGAGTGCCTATACCTTTAACCATTGTAGAGGGACCATAGAAGAGGGAATAACCATAGAAGAGGGAATTTGGGCAGGTGCAGCTCATCATGGAAGGGTTTCAAAAGCTGCACCTGTCAAAATTCCCTCATCTATATTATGGTTAAAGATATAGGCACTCTGTCCCAGTCTGTATCTGGTAACCCCAGGAGGGTGAGGCCTAAGTATGAGGAAAGTATGGAATGGGGGGGGCAGATGGAATCCCAACTACTGAAGCAACTTTCATCACCTGATCTGGAATACAATTTGGTCATTTAGAGGGAGGACAATTGGGCACTGAAAGTTACTGAGTATTTATTATTATTATTATTATTATTATTATTATTATTATTATTATTATTA